>CM051271.1:32031520-32456520 GCA_027921565.1 Artemia sinica | reverse complement strand
ATCTCAAAGGAAAAAAAAATCTTCAATTATTGGGAAATCTAGGCCAAAAATAGTGATTTTAGGTATTTAGAGCACTCTTGGGTTGCAAAGAAAATGTTCTAAAAGGAATTTGTAACAGCAGAAATTATGATATTTAGGAAGAACGTCGAATAGCGGTTCAAATGGCTTATTTGTTTTTCAGAAAAAGACAGCATTATGAAAAATACGTGTTATGAAAAAAAAAAACATATTGTTCAAGGGTAAAAAGCATAAATGACACTTTAGCATGTAGGGGGTTTTAGGGGGGGGGGATAACTCCTCTCTAGTTTTGGTCCCTTCAATCAAACTTTCAGAGATTTTCAAGCATTGATATTGGAGCTAATTCCAAAAAAAGTGTTGCTCTATTACTGTCTTTAAAGTATTGAAGACAAGTTTATCTGATAAGCCGTTGTTTCAATAAGGAACAGATACCGTCCGCACGGAGATTGATTTTTTTTTACGTTTTGTTGGCTTGGTTTTGCTGTGAATGATATTTTTTGTGGCACTTTTCCTGATACTAGGTGCTACCTGAATGAACCTTAAGCTGCATAAACGGTAAGTAGAATATGATATAAATAATTGAATTTTTCTATCCGCGCTTTTTTAAAGTTAACAGTGATAATGTGCCTTCCGGGACTCTCATATATGTGACGAAATGCCAATATTTCATGGAAAGTATCAGAGATAATGCTTAAAACTTATATATAATGTTCTATTTTATTAAACACTTATCTTCGCTTTTTTTATTATAACCTAAGCTTAACGAAGATCTTTTTTTATCACACGTGTTTTTATATATTAAAAAAAAAACTAAAAACGAGCAAAAATTGATTTAAAAAACTAAGTGAAAATAAAGAATGAAGCTGAAACTTAAAACCAACAATTTATTACGTCACAGTAAATGAGGTAAAACACAACCCACGCAAAAAAAACATGACGTTGTTTTAGGAGCTGAAAAGCCCTTACTTAGCCTGCAGGAAATAAACAGACTAATTCTAAGGCTCTCTCTATTGTCTCAACTATTGTCTATGATATCCATTCATTTCTAGTATAAAACCTGAATTCTCTGAGGGATTCAAGCAAAAAAAAAAAAATAGACCACTCTTAAATGATAGGCGGATTTATGAGGCAACTAATTTGTCTTAACAGCAGTGTTGTCAGTAGCTAATAATATGAATTTTAAACAGCGGAAATTCACTGTATACTACAGAAATACTGTTATTTCTGCCCATAGTACAAAGAATTTCAAGCTATGATGCAAAGTTTTTGGAGTTAGTCTAGGGTTTTTAACATTACCCAAACACCTTCATTTCCGGTTTGTCTACTAAATGACAATCTACAAGCTGTACCAAATCAAATGGTATCATATCATAATAAAGCGATTTATTTTTTTACTCTACAAAGCTATTCTTTGTTTTGTGTTTTTCAGTAACACGTTAGTTTTTCCAAATCTTACAAATATAGCAAAAAAATCCTGAGTCAGTGCATTTCAGCTAATTTTATAGGTGTATGTTGGATATTGTACGAAGCAATAACTTTTGTTCGCTTTAAGTTTCAAAAACTTCAAAAAAATGAAAACTCTTTGCTTTTATCAGAAACAAATTCTGTCCTTTTTTGAATTGATTCAAGTTTTAAATTATTCAAGTTTGCTCTTTTTTTTTTAGTGTGTTTTCCCACTTCTTGAACATTAAGCTATTTTGTAATCTTGTTACAGCTGTTTTTTTTTTAAGAGTTTTGGTGACTATTTACACGAGGCACTCCTTATTTAAAGTTCGTTACCGCCAACTATTTGGTGATAAATTTGCACGGATTAAATATGTTATTATATCACAGTGCGTGTGAAGCTCACATTTTTGTAACCTTGCACGAGAAACAATATATGGTTTACACGCTATGCTAAAAAAGTGTTTTCCTTTTTTTTTTCCAGACTTATATACGAAAAAATCGGCAAAATAAAAGATATCATAATCAAAACCTATCTCTTACCTTCTAAGAACTAAATCAATATTTGTAATGGCTTTGTATGCAGTGGGTAAAGACATTCTAGAGGAAGTATATCCTTCTGTTCTTGAAAGGACCAAACTATCAAGTGAAATTCATTTCAAAATGTAAACTTCCAATCATATTCTCTCTAAGAACGCAAAAAATAATGTAGGGTCAATATGAATGATGCTTAATATTAAAAAATTTTATAAATTTATGTCTCAATGCATTTAGATACATAGGTAGTCCCCTTACATATAATGCTGTGTGAATTTGATTCCCAAAATAATTATTATATTGTCTAATGATTATGCATTGTCTTGTATATATATAATTGTATATAATTAGGAAGGAATTATATATAATTCATCGCTGGAACATACTTCACCCAGGAATTATATATAATTTATCGCTTGTTCGGAAACAAGCATGTGTATTTTCATGTCGAATAGCTCTTTTTTTTTTTTTTTTTTTTTTTTTTTTTTTTTTTTTTTTTTTTTTTTTTTTTTTTTTTTTTTTTTTGTTTTTTTTTGTTACTAAGCATTTCAATTTTATTTTATCTTGTAGAACTTGTAAATGATGGTTTTGGAACAAACCCTTACTTTTATGCACTTGTTTGCCAAGTGAATACCAAGATTATTGGATATTCCATCTATTTCTATACTTATTCCACGTGGGAGGGAAGAGTTGTGTACATAGAAGATATCTATGTTCAAGAACCCTATAGAGGAAAAGGCATTGGTACAGCATTTATAAAACATGTTGCTAAGGTGAGAAACCATGCTTTATAGGGTGTGCAACTTGTGTCACGTGGAATAATACATGGGAACGTCTCTTTGTTATAAAATGTAGGCTTTTCATTATTTTATTGTTTTTAAACATTTTTCAGTTTGTAGATTCTTCCATTTCAGAAGCACTCAGTATTTTAACTATTATTCATTTGGTCATGCATCTAAGCCAAGGGCTGCTCGTTGTGTAAGACACTCTGGTTTTAAACCAAACTCCTTTGTCACATTAGTTGCAAAATCATTAATGGGCAAGTTGGTTTTGCCCTTTCTCGATTATGACATATAAATTAACTTGTCGTTACTGAACCCGTTGCAGCTTTAAAGCTGCTTCATAAACCTTACAAAATATCTGATATCATTTGAGTTTTCCGTACTGTGTGTGTTTGACTTTGATTCAGTTGAAATCTATAGTTGAAATCTTTGATTCAGTTGAAGTCGTTGTATTGGTTGACATCATTCACCCTGTCAGCAGCATTTTTGGAGGTGGATCGTTTGTGGACAGCTGACTATGGTTAAACAGCCTTCAAAAATTTCCCTTGCTATGATTGGCTGTCCAATCATAATCGGCCGTGCTGGTGGCATGGTGAACGATGAAAATCAGACGAGGCTAAACCTATTAATTTTGGTGAACTGTGAATAAAAAAAAAATAAAAAATATCGTCGCTATCGTGCCTACTCTTATCTGTCCTTTTCAGGCTTCTGAGATATTTACTAAAAATATTTTGCTATTTTTTTTTCTCGAAGGGTTGGATCAGTAGGGTAATATCTCTTCATTCACACATGGATCCTCTTGACTTACCTCGCCCTGCTGATCTTCTCTTTGAAGACGGCTTGACAGTTATCTCAGAAGCGGGAGAATTTCAGACACAACGTTTCAGGTGACAGTGAAAGTGTATCATCACATACTTTCGCATACATAAAACTGAGAGTTTTTCGTGCGAGTGTAGCCACCTTTGGCGGAGAGGTTTGTCTTATTTCTCAATGGAAGTATTTGTGCAAAATGTATTCAACTCAACGAATCGAACAAATTATGATGAAAAACTGCTTCTATAGTTAGCAAGGAGACTTTGTTACTTGTCTAGCATGAATATATTAAAGTGTGGTCTAGAAAAGAATGTAGAAAAATTCCGTCACTCTGAAATTGAGTTGAGAATTTTTTTCTTCTACATACTGTTTGTGGAATTTCATGCAATAAAAACAAGACTTGTTTACCGTTGGAAGGAATGATTCTAACTCATTTATAGACTTTATTCAGAAAAATAACATTGCAAAAATTATTTTAAATCATTCTAGTAAAGAGTAAAGCTAAAACACTGGGTACATTTAAATATATCAAATCAAACAGAAAAACGAGTTTTACAAAAAAAGTATGAAGAGAACTATGAATAAAAAAGAGAATAAAAAAAGATGGTGAATACTATGGATGCATAACAATATAATAATAATAATAATAATTTATTTTTGACCCACTAACAATTATAAAAAAGTGGAGTAACAAAAGAAAATAAAAAGTAAATACATACAAAAACAAAACACATGCAAAACAATATCAATATAAAAACTACAAATACAAATCAAAACAATTGCACAAGAGGATGAAAAGGACCCAACGCTTGCAGGCCTCATCTTTTAACTTGGAGTCCAACTTGTTATATGACGTCAATATATCAGTTGCATTAAATATTCGAATAATCTTACGGTTTCTATACCAACGAGGCAAATACAAAAGATATTTACAATAACGGAAATACAAAACTCTAATATCCTGCATATCATTATTATTAAAAAATGGCCGCAAACCTGATAGAAAAAGAATGGAATGGTCACAATACGTAGAATATAGTTTAGCCAATGCCTTACGAGAATGTCGGCCACGATTTGGAACAATTTTAGCATAACCTGCTTTAAGCTTATTCTTAATATCTGCAAGTGCACTAGCACGGATAGCTGAAATAGAAGAGCAGATACTAATCCCGAGCCAACGCAACGCAGGAGCCAGCTTAACTGAAAAAGAACTACAACACAAATCACTACTTGGGTTTTTAGCATTGAAAACTAAATATTCACATTTTTCAGCATTTAGCACGAGGCCAATTTTTTCCAAAAGCTTAGAAACAAAAACTGGGTAGACTTAGCTAGGGTGAATTTTGAACGGCTAATAAGTAATAAATCATCTGCATAAGCAATATAAGATAAATTAGTTAGACCCGTAAAACACGACGGAAAAATACGAGAAAGCACAGGGTATAAACAAGCATTAAAAGGTATGGTGACAGAACCCCTCCCTGCCTAAGTCCAGACCGAATTGGAATATTACCAAAAAAGATCTCTCCTGACCGAAGTCGAACATATGAATTTGCATACCAAAAACGAAGGACACATATAACAGATGAATTCACTCCTAGCTGGGTAAGAGAATACCATAGTTGGCTGTGACAAACCGAATCAAAAGCTTTTGAAATATCTAACGCACATAAATGAACTTCAGATCCATCTTTTTGTGCTTGAATTAAAAAAGAAGTAAGAATTCGATGCGCATGTTGGCATCCAATATTTGGTTTAAACCCAAATTGATTGGACACATAATCAACATTTGGAGAATTTCAGGAAGCAGGACATATTCAAAAACTTTGCTCAGCGAACAAGCTACCGTAATAGGTTATATGATGCGCAATTAGTCGGATCTTTCCCACGTTTAAGAATCGAAGTGACACTCCCGCACAAAAAAGAATCAGGGACCAAAGACGTACATAGACAAATTTGAAATAATAACTGCAAATGATAAATCAATTCTTTCGAATCAATATGAAGGTTAAAAACACTAATACCATCAATATCACATGATTTAGATTTTAAATTCTTAACACAACGAATCACACGGTCAGCAGAAACGGGAGGTACATGGCCTTGGTAAATTTTCGCAGGTAATACATAAGAACAGAGGTTAACAAATTGAGAGTGAACCGCATAATTCATAACATTAAAATCTTATTATAACGATTAATCCAAGAGGCATTAGGGATCCGATCGGCATTATGAGGTGAATCAAGTTTCGCAACATTAATCACTTGTTTCCACTGACTAGAGGTCTTCGGAAATTCTACACCATTGTACCTTACTTTACGAAGATAACGTTTAAACTCCAACTTCGTTTTCTGTTTAATGTCAAAAGGTGACCCCTTAAAGGGCGGCCGCACGCTAACCCAAATTCTAAGCCACAATTTTGCACGATTTTTTCACAATTTTTAAATCAGGGTCAGATTTCCATATTGAGCCTCTAGTCTTAAGCTTAAAACGACAAAGCGGGACAGCCACTTCTTCAGCTTTTTTCAGACAGGAAACAATCTGGCTGTAATATATATTCAGCTGAACTCGAGCTTGTGGGGATATAACACTGGTACAGAGTAAATTAAATGGAACTTTAATTGTAGACAGAAGAAGAGCAAGGGTAGATAGATATAGAGGCCAGTCCGCTTTATTCCAGTCTCTTTTGGTTATCCACTTTTTTGTAATTAGTACATAAGTTCTGTTCAGCCCGAGTCGTATTGATGGTGACAGTGGCTGAAAGGGGCAGATGGTCATAATCACGTTCATCCTGGTCAATGTGAATATCACTAATAGAAATACCAGAAGAAACAACACAGTGATCAATATCAGACAATGAACCGCTATTATGTATGTATGAATGGGATGCATCTTTATCCAAAACCCGATAGCCATTAGGTAGCGAATCCAAAAATAAATCAGTTCGTGTTGAGGTAGAGTTATATCACAGTTCATATCGCCTAAAAGGATCCAATCCAATCCATTACTCTCAACACTAATAAGAAGGGTCTTTAGCGATGCACATGCTTTAGTATACTTTGTTAGAGAGGGAAATGATCTTTGGTCGCAAGGGAGGTATACATTAATAAGAACTAGGTTAGCAAGACGGATTGCAATGAAATAATCACATTCACGATAACACACACGGGATAGCGGGAGTAGTTTATGTTTTAATACGCAGGCCAGCCCGCCTGAAGGTCTCCAGAAGTTTTTCGGGCACTTCTAGCGAAAACCAAGTGTTCTTTACTCCTGCGAAGGGAGTTTCAAACTCACCAAAGGCAAAAGATGTTCTTGTAGAAACAAAATGTCGAAATTAGATAATTTCTGGTTCAAAGAATCATCCTTATCCTTCGTTCCGTTAATGTTGAATGAGCATATAGAAAATTCAATTTTAATAGTCATTTTCTTAGCTGACTAGAACGTTTAGCTACAGCATTACGAAGGATTCGGCATTTTAGAGAAAATGAAACATGATTGCCATGACAATTAGCACATTTAGGGGTAGCCTGGCACGGGGAATCGCGCGACGATTCATGCTCTTCTGCACAGCGGGAGCAACGTTTAGGGTTATTACAAGACGACTTCAGATGATTAGGCGATTGGCAATTATAGCAGCACCTTGGTGGACGCTGGAACTCATGAACACGGAAAATCTCATAACCAACTTTCACGCCAAGCTTCAGTGCATTAGCAAGAGTAATTGCATTTTCAAAAAACACTTTAGCAGCAAAAGAATTGCCAATTCCTTTTGCATCCTTAATATTGCCACAGCCAATTAGCATGCTCATGTCAAAGGCATTTGATAAACCTTTCACAATACCTATATATTTTGTTTCATTTACTTTGACGTCACAGTTGCTCATAATAGAGGGAATAGAATCGCAAAAGTCCTTAGCAGCAGTCTGATCAATCCGCACCACCAATTTATCGCCGGAGGGCTTTATGCTATGAATACATTCATGACCAGGTATAAGGTCAATCACTTCACGGCGTTTTGCAGGATTATTAAGGTGAGATGGAACTTTTGAAATGACAATAATGGCCTGATTATCAGCGATTGGCTGGGGCCTGGGGGTCACTAAGAGGAGGGAATTTTAGATCATAAGACACAATTTTCTCACGGATTTGCTTGAGTTCGGAGTCAATGTTTAGAAGCCTTGATGCGAGGCTTGAATATGCAACGGCTGGAATGACAGGAACCTCGGTAGGCAAAATAATCACGTAAGTAGGCAAAATAAAATCATCAGACTCGCATTTCTGAAAGGTCTCAATTATATCCTTTATGTGACGGTAATTAGCTAGATCACCTTGCCGTCGAGGCACACACGTTCGCCCACGAACACTCGAGACCATAGGTCAGTTTTAGCTATCATAATAGACTTTTCATCAAAAAAGTCACCCGCATGTTTGGCAATAATTTCATTATCCACTCCTTCATGAAAATTCGACTGCACAAAGTTTAGCAGCGCAGAATGTACAAGCTCCATCATAATCATGAATATATTCAATTTACATCACATTCATCCATTTTAGTAGTAAATAAGTTCAAGTCTAAACTGGTTAGATAATATGCTTAGAGATTTATAAATCTGTTTCATGGATGTTTTCTTTCTTTTTTTCTCTGCTATTTTTTCTTGGCTATATTTGTCATTTTCTTGTAGATCTGTATATCGCTATTACTATTTATGCCATTGTGTCTCTTTTTTTTTTTTCCTTTACACGTCATTATTGTAGATTTGGAAAGAGATGGCTTTGGAGAATTTCCTTTGTTCCATGCAATAGTTTGTGAAGTCAATGATGCTATCGTGGGGTATTCCATGTATTTCTTCATGTATTCTTGGGCTGGTAAAGCTATATACATAGAAGACATTATCGTCCGTGAACTATATAGAGGGAAAGGTTTAGGAACGGCCTTGTTTCAGAAAGTAGCTAAGGTACTCGTTTGCACGTATTGATGTTGTATGGGGCTTTTTTTTGTAAAAAAAATTCCAATTCAATAATCATCTGAATGGAACTTATTGCAGAATGTCTGATCTGAAATTGCCTAATTTTGGTTTGCTCCTTATATCATAGGAATGGCTTGTTCCACCTTATTGGTTTTCTGGGGGGGGGGGGGGGGGGGGGGGGCTTGAAAGCTTTCCAGGAAGTGCGGCCTTGAATTGATGTCCATGCTTACTTGGCATTGCACCATGGACTTATTTCTGGGTTACATTATTCTAAGGACTATACCACCACAGTGTCCTCAAGATCCCTGTACTTGAGTGGACCGAATGGAAATAGAATAAAGACTATATGTCGTAGGGTCACCTAGGAAGTTACATCAAAGTTCATTGTTTTGTTGAATAATGCATGCTTGTAAGTTGGGAAAATTGTCTCACATTTGTCTTCATTGTCTTGTATTGTCTGTGAGCTTGCATTTGAGAATTAAATTCTAATCATTTCTTTGATATAGATAGCACACTAGAATTAGGATGGCGTTAAAAATTTACAGAGTCTTAGGCGGCTGCAAGATTTTATATGCGTATTTTTAAATTTGGGCATTAAATTTTGTTACGTGTTCGTAAAAAAATCATAAATATCATACAATGTATTTTGCTATGCAACCCAAAGGTGGCTTAATGATATTTCACTTGCACCCCCCCCCCCCCTAAAAGTAGAGAAATCCGTATTTTAAATACATTTCTATAATGGTTTTGTTATCTTATCCTCAACTATTTCTGAGTTAAATTGGATACAAGTTGTTATGCAACGTGTTCCTTTGCCATTGATTGCTTATCGTTGTTATCAAGCACTAAAAGCTTTAAAATTGGTATGTTGCAAGAGGAATTATTTCTTTAACAAAAATCAAGAAGAAAAAAGTCACTCCTGGTGATAGAAGAGAAATCCCTTTGCAATGAAAATTTAAAGCCTGCTACTTGGGCTGTAAAGCTTAGCGGTCTAAATTTCTTGCTTGCTGTTCTTTTGGTTGTAGGTACCCTTCAACCAAATTTCAAGTGAGTGATGACAATTAAGTGTGGAAGGGGGGGGAGGCCTTTGAAAATTGATCAGCTATGTCCACTTGGCGTAAAATTACGTACTGTATAAGTTTCAAGGAGATTTAAAGTCGAGGAAGGGAAAGACCCCTCTGAAAATCATCATGTTCATTTCCCATTGACCCACGGTACTTGCCTCATGAATTCCAATCCGATTAGTCGAAAAAAATATGCCTGCTTAAAAGTTGGCGATGGGATTTAGTCTTTGAGGGTCCAAGGGTGCACTTTCTGCCTCCATTGCGTGGTTTTTGCCTCCGTGTGAAGTTTTTGTGGTGAGGGAGGGGAGTATTCGAATCTCAGGCCATTTTATGCCTAAAATAATACAGTATTGAAAAGCATTGCGTGTTTTTGATTAAAATAAACTACAGCATGCCTACCTTTCCACTTAAAAGCTGGTGGTGAGCGGAGTGTTGAAGGCGACAACTGTCCTACTTTTATTTTCCACTAATATAGATTGAAAATCTTTGTGTGGTTTCTTTAAAAAACGACTCAAGATTTCAACCGTTCCACTAAGAAGTTGGCTTACAAAGGGCAAGGAGGGAGTGTCAAAGGAGAGGGCCCTTGTTCGGTTCTCCAATCATGCCTTTTGAAAACATCTAGGATTGTGTTTAAAAAAGAACGCAACATCTCTTACCTTTAATCTGAAAATTAGTTGTCGGAAGTGCGGGATGGCATTAGAAGGCCTCTTACACATTTTCAAGTGAAAGTTCGTTTACTAACTATATTAGTTTTGAAAAAAAACGCTTACGAGAAAGGTAGTTTTTCACGAAAAGTGAAGTGCCCTATTAAAACCTATGATGTGCGGAATAAAGTCCTATAATAATTCAAGATTAACATGAAAGAAAATTACTTTCAATGAATAAATGAAACCCAAAACGAACGGAAATGAGGATAAATAATCATGTGATAACAGATACTGCTGTAGATAAAAAAAAAAAAAAAAAAAAAAAACAAAAAAAAAAAAACAAGACTAAAACCAACAGAAATTAAGATGAATAATACAGTCTTGCAATAGGAACACAAATTGGCACAAACAGAAGAAGGGCTACTGATCCATCAACCTTCTAAAGGTCACAGCGTTATTTGTGCTTTAATGAAAGCGGATTTGTTTTTCGAGCAATGTGTTTTTTTGTTTATTATTTCTTGTCATAACATCAAAAACAACACAACCAAAAAAATAATATCCCAAGGTTAATTAAGGCCTGCATATAAGAGTGATGTTACTCACCTTATCTCCCAAAGCCTCTAAACAGTTTGAGTGTCGTTTGGGTTCTATTGAAAACTATATGTATTTTGAAGTAGTCAAGTAAAGTAAGTGTGACGGCACTAGACCCTTAAGGTCCTAACCTACGCTGCTGATCTAAGTTTCGTGGCCCTTCAGAAAGTGCAATGGGGGGTTAGGGGCCAGCCATCCTGTGCTTTCGCACACCCTTCCTACTTACCTTCCCCAGATTTCTCCAGGTACCCATTTAGAGCTGGGTCGACTCTGGCTGAGCTTACTTATTTCCGCCACTGACCCCCGTCCCGAGCCAAATAACCGGCCACGCCAGGAATCGAACCTGTGCCCCTCGGACAAAAGATTCACAACCCAGCGCGCGTGAAGTAGTTCCTATTTATCAAAACATCCACAAGAAAAAAACAAAATAATCAAGATGACTCGAAAGAACCAACCTTAGTGATTTTTAATTTTTTAAAGTTATAATTATAAAAAGGAAGTGTTGAAATTTTGTTCCGTAAATTGCAAATACACTATGGCATTTAGGTGATTTAAAAAGTGGTATCCCTACACCTCTTTATAGTAATTAATTAAAAAGCTTTTTCCACAAAAGAAGTTTTTTTCAAAGAAAAGTAAAGAACTCCATTAAACAAAAAAATGAGCAAAAATAAAATCAAATAATCTACCAAGCTCGAAACTACCACAAATCAGCATCGATAAATAAATGAAACCCAAAACGAAGAGAAATTACAATAAATAACCGAGTCAAACTCAAAACGAGCAGAAACTAACATAAGTTGGGCGCAAAACCCCTATGCCTTCCCAAGGCCAGAACAAAATTTGCACTTTTTACTGAAAAAAAATATAAATGTTTTTACTTTTATAACTTTAATAAATCAAGTAATTTTAACATTTTGATTACTAAATATCAGTATATGTATATTAAACTGACAATGCATATTCATTTGTATTTTTTCAGTAAAGTGCAAATTTTGTTCTGGTCTTGGGAAGGCATAGGGGTTTTGCGCCCAACTTATGTGAATTTCTGCTCGTTTTGAGTTTGCCTCGGTTATTTATTGTAATTTCTGTTCGTTTTGGGTTTCATTTATTTATCGATGCTGATTTGTGGTATTTTCGAGCTTGATACATTATTTGATTTTATTTTTGCTCATTTTTTGTTTAATGGAGTTCTTTACTTTTCTTTGAAAAACTTATTTTGTGGAAAAAGTTTTTTTTAATTAATTTCTGTTCGTTTTATGTGGACATAGTCTTTTCAGGGAAAAAGAAAATAACACTTTAAACCTTTTCATTTTTTAAGACTTTATAGTTTGGCCTGCTATTTGAATGCTGGAGAAAAATTTTCAGCAATTTTTAACAACATACACCCTTTTAAAAATCTGGACACAAATAATACTGTTTAACTTAGTTTCATACCTCCTCTAGTGACCTGAAATGGAAAACTTGATACCATTCGCAAAAAATCTGTTTACTCTCTTTGATAGCTTGGATACACTTACACTATTTTGATTTGGTTAAATTTTAAAAGCAGAAGTAGCCTCGAAAGTTTGAACATAACACCCTCAGTCGTTCTTGGGATACTGTTGAGATGCCTTATTGGGAATTAGCATTATCACAGTGCATTTTGGTTTAATCTTAAGGCAACATTTAGTTTTTGTATATAATGGGCAAATGGGAGGGTGGGAGTGGAAGGGGGATTAGTTTCCCTCCAACCACCTTCGACTATGAAAAAGGGCATCAGCCCTTTCTATTTTCAATCGAATGAGCCTTTTTCGAAGTTCCCACGACAACTCCTTCGGTACGAAGTGCCCTGGTCTAAACAACAACAACAGCAAAAAATATTACTAATAACATTCGACTATTAAAAAGGGCACTAGCCCTTTGAATTTCAAGTCGAATGAGCCCTTTTTCTGAAGTTTCTACGACAACGCCTTCTATAAAACCTAATATGCCCCCAGGGCATAACTTAAAACCCTTGCCCTGAGGGCTGTGGCGGGAGTATCCTCCTCGAAACATATTTTCTATCTGTAAATCAACTCCGCTGAACTAAATGGCTATCTCAAAACTTTTATTGGATGTGTTAGGGGGAATGATGGGCGTGGGGGGGGCTAGTTGCCCTCCAATCACTTTCGACTATTCAAAAGGACACTAGCCCTTTGAATTTCCAATCGAATGAGCTATTTTGAAGTTTCTGCAATAACGCCTTCTATAAAAAACATTATATGCCCCCTGGGCATCACTTAAAACCCTTGCCCTGAGGGTTGTGGGTGAGTTTCCTCCTAAAAACATATTTTCTATCTGGAAATCAACTACGCTGAACAAAATGGCTATCTAAAAATTTTGATTGGATGTGTTTTGGGGAAGGATGGGCGGTGGGGGAGGGGGGCTAGTTGCCCTCCAATAACTTTCGACTATTGAAAAGGGCACTAGCACTTTGAATTTCCAATCGAATTAGCCTTTTTTGAAGTTTCTACGACAACGCCTTCTATAAAAACCTTATATTCCCCCAGGGCATAACTTAAACCCTTGCCTTGAGGGTTGTGGGGGAGTGTCCTTCTCAAAAACATATTTTCTATCTGGAAATCAACTAGCCTACGCTAAACAAAATGGCTATCTCAAAATGTTGATTGGATGTGTTTGGGTGAATGATGGACGTGGGGGGGGGGGGGGCTAGTTTGCCCTCCAATCACTTTCGACTATTAAAAAGGGCACTAACCCTTTGAATTTCCAATCAAATGAGCCCCTTGTGAAGTTTCTATGACAACGCCTTCTATAAAAACTTTATATACCCCAGGACATAACTTAAAACCCTTGCCCTGAGGGCTGTTTGGGAGTGTCCTCCTCAAAAATATATTTTCTATCTGGAAATCAACTACGCTGAACAAAATGGCTATTTCAAAAATTTGATTGGATGTGGTTGGGGAATGATGGGCGTGGGGGAGGGGCTAGCTCCCCTTCAATCACTTTCGACTATTAAGAAGGGAACTAGCCCTTGAATTTCCAATCGAATGAGCCTGTTTGGAAGTTTCTAAGACAACGCCTTCTTATAAATACCTTATATGCCCCCAGGGCATAACTTAAAACCCTTGCCCTGAGGGTTGGGGGGGGAGTGTCCTCCTAAAAAAACATATTTTCTATCTGGAAATCAACTAGCCTACGCTGAACAAAATGGCTATCGTAAAATTCTGATTGGATGTGTTTGGGGGAATGATGGGTGTAGGGGGCTAGTTGCCCTCCAATCACTTTCAACTATTAAAAAGGGCACTAGCCCTTTGAATTCCAAATCGAATGAGCCTGTTTTGAAATTTCTTCAACAACGCCTTCTATAAAAACCTTATATGCCCCCAGGGTATAACTTAAAACCTTTGCCCTGAGGGTCGTGGGCACAGTTTATAGAATTATCCAGTAAGTTTATCGCAGATCATTTCTGGTCTTCATTCTCGGTACGAACAAAAAGCTCCTCCCACTTCTTTCTGCATTAGCGGGTTAGTCTGTTTCCGTCAATCAATGAGAAATGGTTACTAAGTGCATTATTCGTAATAGCGGGTTTCCACTTGTTTCCGATTGTTTCGCGTCTGACTTGTCTACCCGTGAAAAGATCTAATGCCACCTATGTTTCTATCTGCAAAAACGTTCTCTGGAGCACTCGCACCTTGGTCCGGGTTTTTATAATGGGTGAGATTGGAAAGATCATACTGGATAATTATATAAACTGTGGTCGTGGGGGGAGTGTCCTCCTCAAATACCTATTTTCTATCTGGAAATCAAATACGTTGAACAAAATGGCTATCTCACAATTTTGATTGGATGTGTTTGGGGAAAGATGGGCGTGGGGGGTGCTAGTTGCCCTCCAATCACTTTCGACTATTAAAAAGGGCACTAGCCCTTTGAATTTCTAATCGAATGAGCCCGTTTTGAAGTTTTTTACGACAACGCCTTCAATAAAAAATCGTAAAATCGTATATGGATATCCCCAGGGCATAACTTAAAAGCCTTGCCCTGAGGGTTGTGGGGGAGTGTCCTCCTCAAAACATATTTTATCAGGAAATCAACTACACTGAAAAAAATGGCTATCTCACAATTTTGATTGGATGTGTTTTAGGGAATGATGGGCGTGGGGGGGGGGGCTAGTTGCCCTCCAATCACTTTCGACTATTAAAAAGGGCAATAGCCCTTTGAATATCCAATCGAATGAGCCTGTTTTGAAGTTTCTACGACAACGCCCTCTATAAAAACCTTATATGCCCCCAGGACATAACTTAAAACCCTTGCCCTGAGGGTTGCGGGGGAGTGTCCTCCTCAAAAACACATTTTCTATCTGGAAATCAACTACGCTGAAGAAAATGGCTATCTCAAAATTTCGATTGGATGTATTTGGGGGAATGATTGTCGTGAGAGGGGAAGGGGCTAGTCGCCCTCCAATCACTTTCGACTATTAAAAAGGGCACTAGAACTATCGATTTCCAATCGAAGAACCCCTTTTGAAGTCCCTACGACGACCCCTTCTATATGAAGTGCCCTGCTTTAAAGAAAAAAAATAATAAACTGTGCATTGTGTCAACATTGATCTTGTATGCCCTCAGGGCATAACTTAAAACCCTTGCCCCGAGGGTTGTGGGGGAGTGTCCTCCTCAAAAAGATATTTTCTATTTCGAAATCAACTACGCTGAACAAAATGGCTATCTCAAAATTTTGATTGGATGTGTTAGGAGAATGATGGGCGTGGGGGGGGGGGGCTAGTTGCCCTCCAATCACTTTCGACTATTGAAAAGGGCACTAGCCACTCCAATTTCCAATCGAATGAGCCCTTTTCGAAGTTTCGTTACGAAGTATTCGATGCAACTCCTTCGATACGAAGTGTCCGGGTATGGAAAAAAAAACAAAACATTGTGCCCACATCGTTCTTTACTTAGGCAGCGCTAGCGCCCTGCCTATGATCTCTGTTGGTTTTATGTTTGACCAGATTAATCATTCTAATATCTTTTGGTTTTAGGATTTATCTATTCATCTGTAGCAGTGTGTTATCTTCATGAGTAGTAACCTAGGTGCTGATTTGAACCGTACATTCAACCGTACATTCACGCCTACATCAATATGCAGCGTAGCTTCACGTAGGTGCTGATTTGAACTGTACAAAAAAATACATGGGATTTGCTGTTGATTTGAACGGTACATGAAAAAATACATGGAAAACCCACGCCTTTGACACTATATTTAGACATGGACATTTGAAAAAGCTGGCAGGGTATAATGTGCTCTAACATGTTTTGAGAGTATGGTTGAAATTATGTAACTCAGCCAGACTGGTTTTTGTTATTATTGTCAATTGCACAAGGAATGTGCGTCGTAAGTTCACGTGGACATTTTTTTTTTAAAGCTGGCACGGTATAATGTGGTCCAACATGTTTTGGGAGTATGCTCGAAATTTTATAACTCAATACGATAACTCGAGTGGTGATGGGTTAAAAATAAAAGGACTGGTTTTTTATTCGTCCTTGAGATTTTGTATAAAATGCTCATACCTTAAGATTTAATTTTCATTATGATTTAACGCATCATATATAGTACATTAAATATTATTGACTTTGAAACAATGGATACTTCAATTTTCAATGTGAGTACAGTTTACTAAATTTCTTAATTTATTTCCAAATAAAATCATTTTACCAGTAAATTCAAATTCAGGGGTATAGCCCCCCTCCCCTCCAACAATACAAATCCTAGAATATGATGAGTATACTTGCTAGAAAACACAAAGTACGCTCTTTTTTCCACTATGTAAAAAAAAACCCTCCCCTCCCCCTGCAAATGATTTTATTTGGAAATAAATTAAGAAATTTAGTAAACTGTACTCACATTGAAAATTGAAGTATCCATTGTTTCAAAGTCAATAATATTTAATGTACTATATATGATGCGTTAAATCATAATGAAAATTAAATCTTAAGGTATGAGCATTTTATACAAAATCTCAAGGACGAATAAAAAAAACTCCTTTTTATTTTAACCCATCACCACTCGAGTTATCGTATTGAGTTATAAAATTTCGAGCATACTCCCAAAACATGTTGGACCACATTATACCGTGCCAGCTTTAAAAAAAAAATGTCCACGTGAACTTACGACGCACATTCCTTGTGCAATTGACAATAATAACAAAAACCAGTCTGGCTGAGTTACATAATTTCAACCATACTCTCAAAACATGTTAGAGCACATTATACCCTGCCAGCTTTTTCAAATGTCCATGTCTAAATATAGTGTCAAAGGCGTGGGTTTTCCATGTATTTTTTCATGTACCGTTCAAATCAACAGCAATCCCATGTATTTTTTCTTGTACAGTTCAAATCAGCACCTACGTGAAGCTACGCTGCATATTGATGTAGGCGTGAATGTACGGTTGAATGTACGGTTCAAATCAGCACCTAGGTTACTACTCATGAAGATAACACACTGCTACAGATGAATAGATAAATCCTAAAACCAAAAGATATTAGAATGATTAATCTGGTCAAACATAAACCAACAGAGATCATAGGCAGGGCGCTAGCGCTGCCTAAGTAAAGAACGATGTGGGCACAATGTTTTTGTTTTTTTTTCCATACCCGGCACTTCGTATCGAAGGAGTTGCATCGAATACTTCGTAACGAAACTTCGAAAAGGGCTCATTCGATTGGAAATTGGAGTGGCTAGTGCCCTTTTCAATAGTCGAAAGTGATTGGAGGGCAAACTAGCCCCCCCCCCACGCCCATCATTCTCCTAACACATCCAATCAAAATTTTGAGATAGCCATTTTGTTCAGCGTAGTTGATTTCGAAATAGAAAATATCTTTTTGAGGAGGACACTCCCCCACAACCCTCGGGGCAAGGGTTTTAAGTTATGCCCTGAGGGCATACAAGATCAATGTTGACACAATGCACAGTTTATTATTTTTTTTCTTTAAAGCTGGGCACTTCATATAGAAGGGGTCGTCGTAGGGACTTCAAAAGGGGTTCATTCGATTGGAAATCGATAGTTCTAGTGCCCTTTTTAATAGTCGAAAGTGATTGGAGGCGACTAGCCCCTTCCCCTCTCACGACAATCATTCCCCCAAATACATCCAATCGAAATTTTGAGATAGCCATTTTCTTCAGCGTAGTTGATTTCCAGATAGAAAATGTTTTTTTGAGGAGGACACTCCCCCGCAACCCTCAGGGCAAGGGTTTTAAGTTATGTCCTGGGGGCATATAAGGTTTTTTATAGAGGGCGTTGTCGTAGAAACTTCAAAACAGGCTCATTCGATTGGATATTCAAAGGGCTATTGCCCTTTTTAATAGTCGAAAGTGATTGGAGGGCAACTAGCCCCCCCCCCCACGCCCATCATTCCCTAAAACACATCCAATCAAAATTGTGAGATAGCCATTTTTTTCAGTGTAGTTGATTTCCTGATAAAATATGTTTTTGAGGAGGACACTCCCCCACAACCCTCAGGGCAAGGCTTTTAAGTTATGCCCTGGGGGCATATACGATTGTTATTGAAGGCGTTGTCGTAAAAACTTCAAAACGGGCTCATTCGATTAGAAATTCAAAGGGCTAGTGCCCTTTTTAATAGTCGAAAGTGATTGGAGGGTAACTAGCACCCCCCACGCCCATCTTTCCCCAAACACATCCAATCAAAATTGTGAGATAGCCATTTTGTTCAACGTATTTGATTTCCAGATAGAAAATAGGTATTTGAGGAGGACACTCCCCCACGACCACAGTTTATATAATTATCCAGTATGATCTTTCCCAATCTCACCCATTATAAAACCCGGACCAAGGTGCGAGTGCTCCAGAGAACGTTTTTGCAGATAGAAACATAGGTGGCATTAGATCTTTTCACGGGTAGACAAGTCAGACGCGAAACAATCGGAAACAAGTGGAAACCCCCTATTACGAATAATGCACTTAGTAACCATTTCTCATTGATTGACGGAAACAGACTAACCCGCTAATGCAGAAAGAAGTGGAGGAGCTTTTTGTTCGTACCGAGAATGAAGACCAGAAATGATCTGCGATAAACTTACTGGATAATTCTATAAACTGTGCCCACGACCCTCAGGGCAAAGGTTTTAAGTTATACCGTGGGGGCATATAAGGTTTTTATAGAAGGCGTTGTTGAAGAAATTTCAAAACAGGCTCATTCGATTTGGAATTCAAAGGGCTAGTGCCCTTTTTAATAGTTGAAAGTGATTGGAGGGCAACTAGCCCCCTACACCCATCATTCCCCCAAACACATCCAATCAGAATTTTACGATAGCCATTTTGTTCAGCGTAGGCTAGTTGATTTCCAGATAGAAAATATGTTTTTTTAGGAGGACACTCCCCCCCAACCCTCAGGGCAAGGGTTTTAAGTTATGCCCTGGGGCATATAAGGTATTTATAAGAAGGCGTTGTCTTAGAAACTTCCAAACAGGCTCATTCGATTGGAAATTCAAAGGGCTAGTTCCCTTCTTAATAGTCGAAAGTGATTGAAGGGGAGCTAGCCCCTCCCCCACGCCCATCATTCCCCCAACCACATCCAATCAAATTTTTGAAATAGCCATTTTGTTCAGCGTAGTTGATTTCCAGATAGAAAATATATTTTTGAGGAGGACACTCCCCAACAGCCCTCAGGGCAAGGGTTTTAAGTTATGTCCTGGGGTATATAAAGTTTTTATAGAAGGCGTTGTCATAGAAACTTCACAAGGGGCTCATTTGATTGGAAATTCAAAGGGTTAGTGCCCTTTTTAATAGTCGAAAGTGATTGGAAGGCAACTAGCCCCCCCCCCCCCCCACGTCCATCATTCACCCAAACACATCCAATCAACATTTTGAGATAGCCATTTTGTTTAGCGTAGGCTAGTTGATTTCCAGATAGAAAATATGTTTTTGAGAAGGACACTCCCCCACAACCCTCAAGGCAAGGGTTTTAAGTTATGCCCTGGGGGAATATAAGGTTTTTATAGAAGGCGTTGTCGTAGAAACTTCAAAAAAGGCTAATTCGATTGGAAATTCAAAGTGCTAGTGCCCTTTTCAATAGTCGAAAGTTATTGGAGGGCAACTAGCCCCCCTCCCCCACCGCCCATCCTTCCCCAAAACACATCCAATCAAAATTTTTAGATAGCCATTTTGTTCAGCGTAGTTGATTTCCAGATAGAAAATATGTTTTTAGGAGGAAACTCACCCACAACCCTCAGGGCAAGGGTTTTAAGTGATGCCCAGGGGGCATATAATGTTTTTATAGAAGGCGTTATTGCAGAAACTTCAAAATAGCTCATTCGATTGGAAATTCAAAGGGCTAGTGTCCTTTTGAATAGTCGAAAGTGATTGGAGGGCAACTAGCCCCCCCCCCCACGCCCATCATTCCCCCTAACACATCCAATAAAAGTTTTGATATAGCCATTTAGTTCAGCGGAGTTGATTTACAGATAGAAAATATGTTTCGAGGAGGATACTCCGCCACAGCCCTCAGGGCAAGGGTTTTAAGTTATGCCCTGGGGGCATATTAGGTTTTATAGAAGGCGTTGTCGTAGAAACTTCAGAAAAGGGCTCATTCGACTTGAAATTCAAAGGGCTAGTGCCCTTTTTAATAGTCGAATGTTATTAGTAATATTTTTTGCTGTTGTTGTTGTTTAGACCAGGGCACTTCGTACCGAAGGAGTTGTCGTGGGAACTTCGAAAAAGGCTCATTCGATTGAAAATAGAAAGGGCTGATGCCCTTTTTCATAGTCGAAGGTGGTTGGAGGGAAACTAATCCCCCTTCCACTCCCACCCTCCCATTTGCCCATTATATACAAAAACTAAATGTTGCCTAAGATTAAACCAAAATGCACTGTGATAATGCTAATTCCCAATAAGGCATCTCAACAGTATCCCAAGAACGACTGAGGGTGTTATGTTCAAACTTTCGAGGCTACTTCTGCTTTTTAAAATTTAACCAAATCAAAATAGTGTAAGTGTATCCAAGCTATCAAAGAGAGTAAACAGATTTTTTTGCGAATGGTATCAAGTTTTCCATTTCAGGTCAACTAGAGGAGGTATGAAACTAAGTTAAACAGTATTATTTGTGTCCAGATTTTTAAAAGGGTGAATGTTGTTAAAAATTGCTGAAATTTTTCTCCAGCATTCAAATAGCAGGCCAAACTATAAAGTCTTAAAAATTGAAAGGGTTTAAAGTGTTATTTTCTTTTTCCCTGAAAAGACTATGTCCACATAAAACGAACAGAAATTAATTAAAAAAAACTTTTTCCACAAAATAAGTTTTTCAAAGAAAAGTAAAGAACTCTATTAAACAAAAAATGAGCAAAAATAAAATCAAATAATGTATCAAGCTCGAAAATACCACAAATCAGCATCGATAAATAAATGAAACCCAAAACGAACAGAAATTACAATAAATAACCGAGGCAAACTCAAAACGAGCAGAAATTCACATAAGTTGGGCGCAAAACCCCTATGCCTTCCCAAGACCAGAACAAAATTTGCACTTTACTGAAAAAATACAAATGAATATGCATTGTCAGTTTAATATACATATACTGATATTTAGTAATCAAAATGTTAAAATTACTTGATTTATTAAAGTTATAAAAGTAAAAACATTTATATTTTTTTCAGTAAAGTGCAAATTTTGTTCTGGCCTTGGGAAGGCATAGGGGTTTTGCGCCCAACTTATGTTAGTTTCTGCTCGTTTTGAGTTTGACTCGGTTATTTATTGTAATTTCTCTTCGTTTTGGGTTTCATTTATTTATCGATGCTGATTTGTGGTAGTTTCGAGCTTGGTAGATTATTTGATTTTATTTTTGCTCATTTTTTTGTTTAATGGAGTTCTTTACTTTTCTTTGAAAAACTTCTTTTGTGGAAAAAGCTTTTTAATTAATTACTATAAAGAGGTGTAGGGATACCACTTTTTAAATCACCTAAATGCCATAGTGTCATTTGCAATTTACGGAACAAAATTTCAACACTTCCTTTTTATAATTATAACTTTAAAAAATTAAAAATCACTAAGGTTGGTTCTTTCCAGTCATCTTGATTATTTTGTGTTTTTTCTTGTGGATGTTTTGATAAATAGGAACTACTTCACGCGCGCTGGGTTGTGAATCTTTTGTCCGAGGGGCACAGGTTCGATTCCTGGCGTGGCCGGTTATTTGGCTCGGGACGGGGGTCAGTGGCGGAAATAAGTAAGCTCAGCCAGAGTCGACCCAGCTCTAAATGGGTACCTGGAGAAATCTGGGGAAGGTAAGTAGGAAGGGTGTGCGAAAGCACAGGATGGCTGGCCCCTAACCCCCCATTGCACTTTCTGAAGGGCCACGAAACTTAGATCAGCAGCGTAGGTTAGGACCTTAGGGTCTAGTGCCGTCTAGTTTAACTTGACTACTTACTCATAGTGCCGTCATACTTTACTTGACTACTTCAAAATACATATAGTTTTCAATAGAACCCAAACGACACTCAAACTGTTTAGAGGCTTTGGGAGATAAGGTGAGTAACATCACTCTTATATGCAGGCCTTAATTAACCTTGGGATATTATTTTTTTGGTTGTGTTGTTTTTTGATGTTATGACAAGAAATAATAAACAAAAAAACACATTGCTCGAAAAACAAATCCGCTTTCATTAAAGCACAAATAACGCTGTGACCTTTAGAAGGTTGATGGATCAGTAGCCCTTCTTCTGTTTGTGCCAATTTGTGTTCCTATTGCAAGACTGTATTATTCATCTTAATTTCTGTTGGTTTTAGTCTTGTTTTTTTTTTTTTTTTTTTTTTTTTTTTTTTTTTTATCTACAGCAGTATCTGTTATCACATGATTATTTATCCTCATTTCCGTTCGTTTTGGGTTTCATTTATTCATTGAAAGTAATTTTCTTTCATGTTAATCTTGAATTATTATAGGACTTTATTCCGCACATCATAGGTTTTAATAGGGCACTTCACTTTTCGTGAAAAACTACCTTTCTCGTAAGCGTTTTTTTCAAAACTAATATAGTTAGTAAACGAACTTTCACTTGAAAAAGTGTAAGGGGCCTTCTAATGCCATCCCGCACTTCCGACAACTAATTTTCAGATTAAGGTAAGAGATGTTGCGTGACGACAAACACACAGAGACGACACACATAGAGAGACGACACACATAGAGAGACGACACACACACACAGAGACGACAAACACACAGAGACAACACACACAAAGAGACGACACACACAGATACGAAACACACAAAGAGACGACACACGCACAGAGACGACACACACACACACAGAGCTGACTCATACACAGGGAGGACACAAACACACAGAGACGACAGACACAAAGAGACGACTCACACACAGAGAGGACAAACACACAGAAACGACACGCACACACAGAGACGACACACACATAGAGACAACACAGACACAGAGATGACACACACACAGCGACGACACACACACACACACACATAGCGACGACACACGCACAGAGACGACACACACACAGAGACGACACACACACACAGAGACGACACACTCAAAGTGACGACTTACACATAGAGACGACAAACACACAGAGACGACACACACACAGAGAGATGACAAACACACAGAGAGATGACAAACACGCAGAGACAACACACACAAAGAGACGATACACACACACACAGATACGAAACACACAAAGAGACGACACACGCACAGAGACGACACACACACAGTCGAATCACACACAGAGAGGACAAACACACAGAGACGACAGACACAAAGAAAAGACTCACACTCAGCGAGGACAAACACACAGAACCGACACACACACACACACACAGACGACACACACATAGAGACAACACAGACACAGAGACGACAGACACACAAAGACGAAACACACACAGAGGCGAGACATACACAGAGGCGACACACACACACACGCACAGAGGACAAACATACAGAGAAGACACAAAAACAGAGACGACACACCCACAGAGACGACACGCACACAGATACGAAACACACACATAGAGACGACTTACGCACACATAGAGACAGCACACACACACACACACACACACAGAGACGACACCCGCAAAGAGACGACACATATAGAGACAACACACACACACAGTGACGACTTACACATAGAGACGACACACGCACAGAGACGATACACATAGAGGGACAACACACACACACACACACACAGAGAGACGACAAACACACAGAGACAACACACACAAAGAGACGACACACACAGATACGAAACATACAAAGAGACGACACACGCACAGAGATGACACACACATAGAGCCGACCCACACACAGAGAGGACAAACACACAGAGACGACAGACACAAACACACAGAGACGACAGACACAAAGAGACGACTCACACACAGAGAGGACAAACACACAGAAACGACACGCACACACAAACAGAGACGACACACACATAGAGACAACACAGACACAGAGACGACACACACACAGAGACGACACACACGCACACAGAGACGACAAACATACAGAGAAGACACAAACACACACAGAGACGACAGACACAAAGAGACGACTCACACACAGAGAGGACAAACACACAGAAACGACACGCACACACACAGAGACGACACACACATAGAGACAACACAGACACAGAGACGACACACACACAGAGACAAAACACACAGAGACGACACACACGCACACAGAGACGACACATACGCACACAGAGACGACACACCCACAGAGATGACACACACATTGAGACGACACACGCACAGACACGACACATAAACAGAGTCATAGTGAGAGAGATATCCAAAAAGTTGGGTTGATCTAGGTTCACTTAGAGTGGCGCGCCACTCTAAGTGAACCTAGATCAACCCAACTTTTTGGATATCTCTGTCACTATGACTCTGTTTGTGTGTCGTGTCTATGCGTGTGTCGTCTCAATGTGTGTGTCGTCTCTGTTTTTGTGTCTTCTCTGTATGTTTGTCGTCTCTGTGTGCGTGTTTGTCGTCTCTGTGTATTTGTCGTCTCTGTGTCTGTGTTGTCTCTATGTGTGTGTGTCGTCTCTGTGTGTGTGCGTGTCGTTTCTGTGTGTTTGTCCTCTCTGTGTGTGAGTCGTCTCTTTGTGTCTGTCGTCTCTGTGTGTTTGTGCTCTGTTTTTGTGTCTTCTCTGTATGTTTGTCGTCTCTGTGTGCGTGTGTGTCGTCTCTGTGTATGTGTCGTCTCTGTGTGTGTTTTGTCTCTGTGTGTGTCGTCTCTGTGTCTATGTTGTCTCTATGTGTGTGTGCGTGTCGTTTCTGTGTGTTTGTCCTCTCTGTGTGTGAGTCGTCTCTTTGTGTCTTTCGTCTCTGTGTGTTTGTCCTCTCTGTGTGTGAGTCGGCTCTATTTGTGTGTCGTCTCTGTGCGTGTGTCGTCTCTTTGTATGTTTCGTATCTGTGTGTGTCGTCTCTTTGTGTGTGTTGTCTCTGTGTGTTTGTCGTCTTTGTGTGTGTGTGTGTGTGTGTGTTGTCCCTCTATGTGTATCGTCTCTGTGTGTTTGTCTCTGTGCGTGTGTCGTCTCTATGTGTTAGTCGTCACTGTGTGTGTGTGTTGTCTCTATGTGTGTGTGTGTGTGTGTCGTCTCTGTGTGTGTATGTGCTGTCTCTATGTGTGTGTGTGTGTTTCCTATCTGTGTGTGTGTCGTCTCTGTGGTGTGTGTCGTCTCTGTTTTTGTGTCTTCTCTGTATGTTTGTCCTCTCTCTGTGTGTGTGTGTGTGTATGTCTCGTCTCTGTGTGTGTTTCGTCTTTGTTTGTCTGTCGTCTCTGTGTCTGTGTTGTCTCTATGTGTGTCGTCTATGTGTGTGTGTGTGTGTGTCGTTTCTGTGTGTTTGTCCTCTCTGTGTGTGAGTCGTCTCTTTGTGTCTGTCGTCTCTGTGTGTTTGTCCTCTCTGTGTGTGAGTCGACTCTGTGTGTGTGTCGTCTCTGTGCGTGTGTCGTCTCTTTGTGTGTCTCTGTGTGTTTGTCATCTCTCTGTGTGTGTGTCGTCTCTCTATGTGTGTCGTCTCTGTGTGTGTTTCGTCTCTGTGTCTGTGTGTCATCTCTGTGTCTGTGTTGTCTCTATGTGTGTGTCGTCTCTGTGTGTGCGTGTCGTTTCTGTGTGTTTGTCCTCTCTGTGTTTGAGTCGTCTCTTTGTGTCTGTCGTCTCTGTGTGTTTGTCCTCTCTGTGTATGAGTCAGCTCTGTGCGTGTGTCGTCTCTTTGTGTGTGTCGTCTCTTTGTGTGTGTTGTCTCTGTGTGTTTGCCGTCTCTGTGTGTGTGTGTGTGTGTCGTCTCTCTATCTGTGTCGTCTTTGTGTGTTTGTCGTCTCTGTGCGTGTGTCGTCTCTATGTGTAAGTCGTCACTTTGAGTGTGTCGTCTCTGTGTGTGTGTCGTCTCTTTGTGTGTGTGTGTTGTCTCTATGCGTGTGTCGTCTCTATGTGTGTGTTGTCTCTGTGTGTTTGTCGTCTCTGTGTGTGTGTGTGGACACGCTTCTGTCATCGCCCCATCTCCCCAAAAACAGTTTTCAGACATTTCTTGTTAAAAATTTATTTTCAAGTAATTCATCCGGGTTTTCGAAAGCAATTCATGCCAGAGTACAGCACTATAACTAGTCTAAGACATCCACTCTGTCATCGCCCCCATCTCCCCAAAAACACTTTTCAGACATGTCTTGTTATAAATTTTTTATTTCAAATCATTCATTTGGCTTTTCCACAATCAATTCGTGCCATAGTACAGAACTATAACTACTCTAAGACACGCTTCTGTCATCGCTCGATCTCCCCAAAAACGCTTTTCGGACATTTCTCGTTAAAAATTCTATTTCAAGTCATTCATTTTGGGTTTTTTCACAAGCAATTCGTGCCACAGTGCTGAACTATAACTAGTCTAACACACCCTTTTTTATTTCAGCCAATCGTGTTTAACAAAAAAAACAAACAAAGGAATCATTTACTGACCTTCAGTTGTTATGATTTTAAAAGTTCTGCTTTTGTTTCAGCCAATCATGTTTAAGAAAATAAACAAAGGAATTATTTACTGACCTTCAGTTGTTGTGATTTTAAAAGTTCCGCTTTTATTTCAGCCAATCGTGTTTAACAAAAAAAAACAAAGGAATCATTTACTGACCTTCAGTTGTTGTGATTTTAAAAGTTCCGCTTTTATTTCAGCCAATCGTGTTTAACAAAAAAAAAAACAACGTTGTGATTTTTAAAGTTCTGCTTTTATTTCAGCCAATCGTGTTTAACAAAAAAAAAGAAAGGAATTATTTACTGATCTTTAGTTTTTGTGATTTTAAAAGTTCCGCTTTTATTTCAGCCAATCGTGTTTAACGAAAAAAAACAACGTTGTGATTTTAAAAGTTCTGCTTTTATTTCAGCCAATCGTGTTTAACAAAAAAAAACAAAGGAATTATTTACTGACCTTTAGTTGTTGTGATTTTAAAAGTTCCGCTTTTATTTCAGCCAATCGTGTTTAACAAAAAAAACAACGAAATTATTTACTGACCTTGAGTTGTGATTTTAAGAGTTCCGCTTTTGTTTCAACCAATAGTGTTTAACAAAAAAACAAAGGAATTATTTACTGACCTTTAGTTGTTGTGATTTTAAGAGTTCCGCTTTTATTTCAGCCAATCATGTTTAACAAAAAAACAAAGGAATTATTTACTGACCTTCAGTTGTGATTTTAAAAGTTCTGCTTTTGTTTCAGCCAGTCGTGTTTAAAAAAAAACAAAGGAATTATTTACTGACCTTGAGTTGTGATTTTAAAAGTTCCGCTTTTATTTCAGTCAATCGTGTTTAACAAAAAAAAACAAAAGGAATTATTTAGTGACCTTCCATTGTGATTTTAAGAGTTCCGCTTTTATTTCAGCCAATCATGTTTAACAAAAAAACAAAGGAATTATTTACTGACCTTCAGTTGTGATTTTAAAAGTTCTGCTTTTGTTTCAGCCAATCGCGTTTAACAAAAAAAATGGTATCATTTACTGACCTTCAGTTTTTGTGATTTTAAAAGTTCTGCTTTTATTTCAGCCAATCGTGTTTAACAAAAAAAAACAAAGGAATTATTTTCTGACCTTCAGTTGTGATTTTAAAAGTTCTGCTTTTGTTTCAGCCAGTCGTGTTTAAAAAAAAAACAAAGGAATCATTTACTGACCTTCAGTTGTTGTGATTTTAAAAGTTCCGCTTTTATTTCAGCCAATCGTGTTTAACAATGCCTCAAAACTGTTTCGTCCTAATAATTCCTTAAAATGCCTAAAACGGTTTCACTCAAACAATCCCTAAACGTAATTTCTACGTGTTCCTTTTGTTTTGGCTACACTGCGCTGTCACATTTGAAATTCCTAGGAAACCCTTTTCCCGCGTTAATCTCTTCATCTCATAAATGTTCCTAGCTACACTATTAAAGTTTCGTTAGAATATCAATTTATCTCTCCGACTTAAAGGTCAATGAAGCCGTATTTAAAAATAGAATATTAATTTATCTCTTTAGAGCCCCGTATAATTCCTATGGAACAGGTGATGTCATTTATAATTCCCTTTCGTGAATCAATAATTCCCCTTAGAAACAACAAATTAATTCCCCTTTCTTGAATCAATAATTCCCCTTAGAAATAACAAATCCGCGTGTAACTCTAATCTCACAGGCGTGAATGTATGGTTGAATGTAAAAATGCTTGCCAGCTTTTTTTTTGCAATGTGTAGGAGCCGGAGGGGGATCCCCGCTCGTTTAGAAAGGTACCATGGAAAGGCAAGCAAAACGTGCTTAATCACGTGTAGAGGTCCCATAGAATAACAATGGAAGGAACATAGCGCTATAAAATAGCATGGGAGGGAACATAAGCCCTTATAATAGCATAGGAAGGAACATAGTGCTATAGAATAGCATGGGAGGGAACATAAGCCCTTATAATAGCATAGGAAGGAACATGGTGCTCTAGAATAGCATGGGAGGAACATAAACCCTTATAATAGCATAGGAAGGAACACCCCTGAAAAAGTGTCAAGGAACGTAATCTCCCCAAATAGCACAGGAAGGAACATAGTCGGATAGAATCCATAAGTACATGCCCTGAAAAAGTGTCAAGGAACATAATATCCCCAAATAGCACAGGAAGGAACAAAGCCGGCTAGAATCCATAAGCACATGCTCTGGAAAGACACCAAGGAACATAAGGCAAGCAAATCCATAAGTACATGCTCTGGAAAGGTGCCATGGAACATAATCCCCCCAAATAGCACAGGAAGGAACATAGTCGGCTAGAATCCATAAGTACATGCTCTGGAAAGGTGCCAAGGAAGTATAGGTGTGAGAGGATACTCACTCTCTTTGAACGTAATCTCCCCAAATAACACCATTATAAGTACTCTAAAACACCTCGCCCCCATCATCCCATCCCTCCAAAAACATTTTATTCAGAGATTTCTTGTTAAAAAATTGTCCAATCACTAATTAGAATCAATCACACTCCTATTATTCAAACCTTAATTAATATCGTTCATAGAGTCCAATTTGCGAATTCCTTATCCCTTTTTTTTGCAAATGTCAATCAAACAATTCCGATTGTAAAAGCGTGTTTAATCACGTTGCTTGGAAAGGTATCCACGAGCATGTGCTCTGAAAAAAGGTGCCAAGGAAGTATAGGTGTGAGAGGATACTCACTCTCTTTGAACGTAATCTCCCCAAATAACACCATTATAAGTACTCTAAGACACCTCGCTATTCCCGTCATCCCATCCCTCCAAAAACATTTTATTCAGAGATTTCTTGTTAAAAAATTATCCAATCACTAATTAGAATCAATCACACTCCTATTATTCAAACATTAATTAATATCGTTCATAGAGTCCGATTTGCGAATTCCTTATCCCTTTTTTGCAAATGACAATCAAACAATTCCGATTGTAAAAGTGTGTTTAATCACGTTGCTTGGAAAGGTATCCACGAGTACATGCTCTGAAAAGGTGCCAAGGAAGTATAGGTGTGAGAGGATACTCACTCTCTTTGAACATAATCTCCCCAACTAACACCATTATAAGTACTCTAAGACACCTCGCTCCCATCATCCCATCCCCCCAAAAATATTTTATTAAGAGATTTCTTGTTAAAAAATTATCCAATCACTAATTAGAATCAATCACACTCCTATTATTCAAACATTAATTAATATCGTTCATAGAGTAGCGTGCCAGCTTTTTAAAATGTCCATGTCTAAATATAATGTCAAAGGCGTGGGTTTTCTTGTCCCGTTTCATGTACCGTTCATATTGTATACACTATTTGATCCCAAAACTGACCCTTCCTTGTAAACACAGAAGCTTCTATTTAAACACATAAAGAAAACGCATTTTAATTAGAATGAATGAGGAAACTGACATTTTTGAAGGAAAATAACTAAAACTACAGAGCAGGGGGGGGGGGGGGGGGTTATTTACATAGTGGAAAAAAGAGCGTACTTTGTGTTTTCTAGCGAGTATACTCATCATATTCTAGGATTTGTATTGTTGGAGGGGAGGAGGGCTATACCCCTGAATTTGAATTTACTGGTAAAATGATTTTATTTGGAAATAAATTAAGAAATTTAGTAAACTGTACTCACATTGAAAATTGAAGTATCCATTGTTTCAAAGTCAATAATATTTAATGTACTATCTATGATGAGTTAAATCATAATGAAAATTAAATCTTAAGGTATGAGCATTTTATACAAAATCTCAAGGACGAATAAAAAACCAGTCCTTTTATTTTTAACCAATCACCACTCGAGTTATCGTATTGAGTTAAATAATTTCGAGCATACTCCCAAAACATGTTGGACCACATTATACCGTGCCAGCTTTAAAAAAAAAAATGTCCACGTGAACTTACGACGCACATTCCTTGTGAAATTGACAACAATAACAAAAACCAGTCTGGCTGAGTTACATAATTTCAACCATACTCTCAAAACATGTTAGAGCACAATATACCCTGCCAGCTTTTTCAAATGTCCATGTCTAAATATAGTGTCAAAGGCGTGGGTTTTCCATGTATTTTTTCATGTACCGTTCAAATCAACAGCAATCCCATGTATTTTTTCTTGTACAGTTCAAATCAGCACCTAGGTTACTACTTTCATGTCTGATGTTATTATTTGTTTGAATTTTCTTGTTCCATTCGGATTTCATTTATTCATTAATAGCTATTTTGGTCTGTTTTTTAAGTTTGAATTATTTTAGGATTTTTTCTTTCTGCCAGTCTTAGGTAGGACTTAATAGGGCTCTTTACTTTTCTTTGAATTTTTTTCTCAAACAGTCTTTTAAATTAATTGTTGTCCATTTTTTGATTGAAATTGTTTTTATTCTTTGTTAATATTTGGAACATACGTAAAGTTTTTGTTGCTAAAGTGTTTTGCCTCATTACTTAGACGTTGTTGGCCATTGGGGTTCAAAGGACAAAATTTTTTATGTAGACAGGAGAAATAACATTTTAGCTCTTCCCGCCTCCAATCACAAAATTGTAAGTCCTTCTGCTCCTTCGCCTTCCTTGTCCTACACAACTTGAAAGTTTCAAATCCAACCCTCAAACTTCTCCCAAGATGTTGCAAATTTGGTATTCTGATAAATTGGATATACATAGCGTGATTTGATTTAATTTTACCGTCTCTTCTCAAGTCATAGTTCAATGTCAAAGTGCAACCCTACCCCCTTCCCAGTACCCGTTAACACTCTAAAAGTTTCGAATGCTGCAGATTCCCTAATTTGATAACTTGGCAATACGTAGTGTCTTTTGATTGACCTCAATAATTAACTATATATGGATAAGAAATCCCATAGGAGCTTTTAGTGCAAAATCCTACGAGCGGATCAAAATCAAAATTGCTTTGCCCTTCTCCTCCCCCCAACTCAAAATTTGAAGTATCCTTGCCCCATCTTTCTCCTTTCTTTCTTCAGCAATACCTGAAAATTTAAACTTTATCCCCCAAGATATTACAAATATTATATTTGAGTGACCTGAATGTTCAACTCTATCCCCCAAGCTGTTCCTGAGGTTTGGAAGATATGGTATTTTGATAACCTAGATGTACATAGTGGCTTTTGATTTGGCTATGCCCTTTCCCTAAGATATAACTCAATATCCACTTGCCTCTCCCATTTTCTAAATCCTCCAGAAAGTTTCAACTTAATATCCCTCTTTGTTCTCGAGATATTGCAGATCTATGATTTTGACAACCTGAGATGGCATAGTGTCTTTTGATGTACCTCGCTGTTTAACTGTACTGAGATTATAAATTCCGTAGGAGCTTATAGTGCAAAAATCTTTTGGGGGATCACATACAAAGTAGCTTCCAATCTTTCCCCTACCCCCCCCCCCCCCCAACGCAAAATTTAAAAGCTCCTTTCCTTGTCGTCTCCCTTCTTTTCCCCAACTGTACCTTTAAGTTTAACTTCAAACCCCAAGCCATTCTCAGGATAATACAGGTGTTCAATTTCAATGATCTTAATGCACACAGTGTCTATTGACTTACCTTTGCCCTTCCCTTCCCTTAAGTCAAGGTTTGAGGTCCGCTTAACTCCACCTTAAGACTCCCTTAAAGTTTCAGCTTTATTCCCAAATCCATTCCTGAGATACTTCAGATATATTAGAAACTCTGGTGCACATAATCTTTTGGTTTATTCGGGTATGTGTGTCAGCTCCAGAGCATACTCTGGGAGTCTCAGTCTAACGAACAACCCATAAGAGCTCCTAGTTGATTGGAAAACCAAGACAAACATGGGTGCCACCTTTTATTTTTTAACAATGTCTAATTTTGACAATTCAGGGCCATCTTCCTTGGGCTATGGGGGTTATGTCGACCTTGGAGGCATACTTTCTAGACCTCTTTGGCGCTTCTGAATGAAATGAATATCTCAAAATTTCGATCGAAGTCAGAGTTACGGGGGTATGAGTTCCAGAAAATGTCTGAGGAGGGGAACTGGTTGGCCTCAAATCTCTTTCATTCTTTCAAAAAGAGCGGTAGAACCATCCAATCCAAATAAAATGAGCCCCTTCCAAATTCTTCACGGAAACCCCTACGCTACGAAGTGGTCCTTTTCTAGCCCTTGGTTGACCTTTGTTTTGGTGTAATCATTTTTTTCTATTTTCCCCTCTGTATTGGGACGCCCTTAGCCCTAGGGTTTAAATATTCAAGTTTCAACTCAATCAGGAAAAAGTTTGTATTTCCTTTTTGAGCCCCACTATGGGGGAGGGTTGAGGAGGACAGTGCCCCGAACATTTTTTGTACATTGAGTAAAAGTTGCAAACTGTACCATTATTTGTACCATTTCCGGGACTAATAACTCCTCCCGCGACAAAATGTTAACTTTTCTTATATAGAGACGGTTCCCTGAAAGATAAGAGCCATCCGCCCACTCAATATCAAACCAGTCCCCCCTTTTTTTCCAGTATTTCAACTATAGGTCGTATTCGTCTTTTACTAGATTTTAGTTACCGCTACAACCACGATAAAAGTTACGCGTAAACAATTGAGAATTTTTATTACTATCAGTCCTGGCCTTGGGGCTGAGGGGGTCATAACATCATCTGATGCGTATTTCTTGCATTATTCGAATATTTTAAACAAAATAACTATCTCAAATGAGACCCTCCCAAGTTTCATGATCACCCTTCCACGGAAGTGGCCGGGGAAAAGTTTTTGAATTTTTTCTGGCCCTTTGTTGGACTCGCTTTGGGGCAAGGAAGCAATATTTATTTCAATACTCCTTTCTTCTTTGAGATCCTCTTTATCCGAGGACTTCAGGATGTAAGTTTCGAGTTGATCAGAAAAAAGGTTTTTTTTTGGGGGGGGGGGCTGGGTCCCGAATGTTTGTACATTAGGCTCCTCTTGGCAAGGACTTGCGGCTGTAAGTTTCAAGTTGATTCTAAACACCAAGTTTTTTGGCCCATTTCACTCAATTCCGGGCGATACAGGACTCAACAGACCCGTCAAAAAAATAAAAAATAAACGAAAAAAGTTGATACATTCCTCTTACAATTGTAAAATATATAAAATCACACTTATAGGCCTATAACCAACTCAGCAAAAAAAAAAAAATGGAACTAGTATCGATAAATCAGTAATTAACGCACATAAGAGAAAAAGAAAAGAGTCATAATAAATATACCCGTATATCCAAGCTATTGGAAAGAATAATAATATAATAAATAAAATTATCAATCACCCTTTATAGGTTTAACTTAAGCTTAAAAAAGTCACCCACCAGACGTATGAAGGAGCCAGCTGGAAATGCATTCCATACTCTTGAAGATGCAAGAGCTTTGGCTCTCTAGTTAAACGAACTGAAAATCCCTGCATGATTTCAGTTCAAACAAGGTGCCGCGTGAAAATCTTTCTCGTAAGCAGTTGATGCTGGAATGTGTGGGGGGGTGGGGTGTTGGGGGGCTTAGAGCACATTTAACTTCTTAAATATATATTGAGGATTGTTACATGTTTCTGCTTGAGACATGGTGCCACATAGCTGCCTTTCTGCAAAGAAAAGAAAATGGTTTAGAGAAGACAGTGATGAGCATTAGAGAAGCCGTGGATACACTTAACACTTCCTAATAATTCTTAACTGTAAATTCTTGCATGATTTTTGTTTTAAAAAGTACAGCATGTCCATCTATTACTAAAACGCAGGTGTTGAAGTGTGTGGTGGGGGGAGGAGCTATTGGAGGGTCTCAGACCACACTTTATGGCTTGAATAACATAGATTGAGAATCCTTACATGATTCCGCTTCAGACAAGGTGTAACAGGCCTGTATTTCTGCTAAAAAGTTATCAATATGATGGGCATAGGAGGGGGAGGGAGAATGTGTGACTGATCCACCCAGGACCTTTCAAATTTCTGACCCACAAATATACCCTGAAATTTGTCCCCTGAATACAAGGGGACCCCGCCCCCTTGTATTCAGCAATTAGAGAACCATTAAAGTTTAGGAGGTGCATGCCTCAGTTTGAACACCGAAAATGAAAACGCAAACTCAGCCGAATCATAGAGAAAAATGGCTTGTAAAAGAAGATGTTAGCACTTTTGGAGCCATGGAAAAATGCTCCTTTTCTGCATCTCAAGTTTTTTTCTATTTATAATTGTAAGGAAACATTTTAGCAATGGGGCCAGTAAAGAGTCGCGCATCTTAAGCACTTGTAGACTTTAACAACTTCAACTTGAAACTGCCGGCTGCTTGCTTGCTTAAATAGAGTTTTCCTCTCGAAAGCAGAAACGAAAATATGGTCGAAAAATTTCACATATTCTTCTCTGACCTAGAGCACACACTGTTGGTTTTGGCTTTGGCTGAAGACCAAGCAAAACTATTCTCTCCCCCCCCCCCCCGGCTAAAATTGTACACTCCCTTCCAAAATGTAATATCATTTTCATCAGTCCGATGGGAGGTCCGGGTTTTCTGTAAAACCGCACAGATTAGGCTCTTATCACTTTCTCGCAACAAAATGGAAGTAGTAGCAGTGGAAAGTAAAGAGCGAACTCTAAAACCAACCAAAATTAAGTAATATAAGACGTCTAAGTTAAAAACAAGCTGAAATAGCTACGAAAGAAGAAATGACAAGAAATTATAGGGACAATGAAGCCAAACGTAAAACAACCAAAAATTGTCGCAAATAAGGTATGGTTTGCCGCCCCTTGAATCCCCCAGAAGGCTAGAGTGTTATTTTTACTTTACTGAAAACAAAATATATTGTTTAAATTGGTAGTTTCGTTAGTCAACTAATTTTTCCTGCACATTTAAAAGGACATAAAATATGACGACAGCAAAGTCTTTTCAAAATGACGAAATTCTCACCACTCTATAAGTTCTCCACTCGAAAAGGCTAGAACGTCAATGAATTACTGAAAATAAACCATTAGCTTAAATTGATTATTTTTTAATTTCAGCCTGTTGATTTTCTATAGAATTTAGAAGAGCATTTGAAAGGAAGAAGCCACTGCTGATAATTGTTTACGGTTTATACTAATATTAATAAAAAAAAAAACTTTCCGAAAAATAAGTTTTTCAAAGAAAAGTAAAGGCCATTTTAAACTTAAGCTCAGCAGATACAAATACCTTTTAAAATTCAAACTCAAAACGACCAGAAATTACTATTAAAGAATAAATGAAACCCAAAACGAACAGAAATAAAATAAACAATCATAGCAAAAACATACTACAAGTAATAATATAAATGAATAAATAGATCTTAAAGCGAGTAATGCTTAGATTGAATATGAATATCAAGCTTAAAACGAAAAAGAATATTTTCCTATTGAAGTATAAATGAAACTTAAAACGAACAGAAATTAAATAAACAATAAATGCAAACAAACATACAATAGATATTAATGTAAATTAATAAATAAATCTTAAAACGAGTGAAACTTAAATTGAATATGCAAATCAAGCTTGAAACTAACAAAAATCACCGCAAACAAGAGTTTGGGTATGACCTCCTTCTCTCGCTGTTAAAGTCTAAAACCTATTGCGTCATTGGCAATTTACTGAAAACCAATTTTATGACAAATATTTTCTTTCGTGCATAATATTGAAAATAAACATTAAAATTATAGTAACATTTTGAACTGATGAGCTTTCAGCAATTAATATCATTATACATCAAATATTCAGTTTAATTTATTAGCTCTTTTTAAAGTTGTTAAAGACGAATATAGTTTCCCTACAAACAAGTGTTTGGATACTGCCTCCTTTCCTAACTGTAAATAAAAACTAAAATCCTACTGCGTCACTGGCGCTTAACTGAAAACGGATTATATTACAAGTATTTTCTTTTCCAGTTCTTACAGTATTGAATATAAAAATACAATTACAGTGAAATAAATTCTTGAACTGATGGATCTTTCAACAATTAATATAATTATACATCAAATATTCAATTTGATATTGTTTATACTTTCCAAGACTGTTCAAGACGCATATAGTTTTCAGTAAAGCGCCAATGACGAAGTAGGTTTTAGACTTTTACAGTGAGAGAAGGAGGTCATACCCAAACTCTTGTTTGTGGTGATTTTTGTTCGTTTCAAGCTTGATTTGCATATTCAATTTAAGTTTCACTCGTTTTAAGATGTATTTAATAATTTACATTAATATCTATTGTGCGTTTGTTTGCATTAATTGTTAATTTAATTTCTGTTCGTTTTAAGTTTCATTTATACTTCAATAGGAAAATATTTTTTCGTTTTAAGCTTGATATTCATATTAAATCTAAGCATTACTTGCTTTGAGATCTATTTATTCATTTATATTATTAATTGTTGTATGTTTTTGCTATGATTGTTTATTTATTTCTGTTCGTTTTGGGTTTCATTTATTCTTTAAAAGTAATTTCTGGTCGTTTTGAGTTTGAATTTTAAAAGGTATTTGTATCTGCTGAGCTTAAGTTTAAAATGGCCTTTACTTTTCTTTGAAAAACTTATTTTTCGGAAAGTTTTTTTTAATTAATTTTTGTTCGTTTTTTGATTGCAAAAAATTTCAAGTTTTTTAAAAATTCCTTATTTCAAAATCAAACTTTAAAAAAAAAAATCAACTATTCATCAAAGTATCAAAAGTGATATCAAAGTAACAATATCAAAGGGAAAAAATGGGTTTGTGTCAACCTTAGAGTTTTTATTATCTGATGTTTGAACTATTTTTAACAAAATTGCTATCTCAAAATTTTTATCGGATGGGTTTGGGGAAAAAGGGTGTGGGGGACTAGATTGAGCTTCGGTCTCTTTTGACTCTTTAAAAGTGAACTAGAACTTTCTATTTTCAATCAAATGAGCCGTCTCTGAAGTTTATACGAGTATCCCTTCTATAAGAACCATATATGTATCCCCAGGGTATAACTTACAACGCCTATCCCCGGGCCCTGGGGGGTTGTGTCGACCCTGGAGTTTTAATATCTGATGGTTGAAGTATTTTTAACAAAATGGTCACCTGAAATTTTTATCGGATGGGTTTATCCATCCGATACACCAAAAGGCGTGGAGGGCCGGAGGGGCTATTAGCCCTCTGATCTTTTTTCACTCTAAGAAAATGAATTACAACTTTTAATTTCTATTCAAATGAACCCTCTCTGAAGTTTATACGATCACACCTACCATAAGAACCATATATGCCCCCAGAGCAATACTTACAACGCCTGCCCCGGCCCTGGGGGGGATTGTGTCGACGCAAGAGTTTTTCCTATCTGATCTTTGAACTATTTTTAACAAAATGGCTACCTCAACTTTTTATCAGATGTATTCTGGGAAAAAGGGCTTGGGGGGCCAATTGCCCTCTGATCACTTATGACTCTTAAAAAGGGCACTAGAACTCTCGATTTCCAATCGAATGAGCCCCTTTTGAAGTTTATACGACGACCCCCTTCTATATGAAGTGCCTCTGGGAAAAATAAATGGAGTGTGAGGGGAGGCTAAATGCCCTCCAATCACTTTTAACTCTTAAAAAGTGAATTACAACTTTCAATTTCCAATCAAATGAGCCCTCTCCGAAGTTTATACGAGCATCCTTCCCATAAGAACTATATATGTCCCTAGAGCATTACTCATAACGCCTGCCTCCGGGCCCTGGCGGGTTCCGTCGACACAGGATTTTTCTTATCTGACCTTTGAACTATTTCTCATGAAATGGCTATTTTAAAAATTTCATCGGATGGACTTGGGGAAAAAAGGGTGTGTGGGGGGGGAATAGTTGCCCTCGGATATCTTTTGACTCTTAAAAATTGAACTAGAACTTTTAATTTTCAATCAAATGAGCCCCCTCTGAAGTTTATACGAGCAACCGTTTCATATGAACCATATACGCCCCCAGGACAACATTTACAACGCCAATTCCCCGGGCTCTGGGGGGGGCGTTTTTGTTATCTAATTTTTGGAAAATTTCCAAAACACTGACTATCTCAAAATTTGTAGCGGACGGGGTTTGGGAAAAAAGAGCGTGTGGGGGGGGCTAGTTTAACTCTCTGGACTCTTAAAAAGTGAACTAGAACTTTTAATTTCCAATCAAATGGGTCCTTTATGAAGTTTATACGAGCATCGCTATTATAAGAACCATACATGCCCTTAGGGCATAACTTAGAAACGCCTTCCCCTGTGCTCTGGGGGGTTCTATTGACACCGGATTTTTTCTTATCCGACCTTTGAACTATTTTTAACACGATGTCTATCTCAAATTTTCATCGGATGGATTTTGAAAAAGAAGTTGTGGGGGGGGGGGGGGCTAGCTGCCCTCAGATCTTTTGACTATTAAAAAGTGAGCTCGAACTTTCAATATCCAATCAAATGATCCCTCTCTGAAGTTTATACGAGCATCCCTTTCATACGAACAATATATGCCCCAGGGCATAACTTACAACGCCTGCCCCCGGGCCCTGGGGGATTGTAACGAAACCTGAGTTTTTGTTATCTGGCTTTTGAGAAATTTTTAACTTAATGGCTGTCTCAAAATTTTTATTGGATGCATTTCGGGAAAAAAGGGCGGGGAGGGGGGCTAGTTAACCTCCAATCTCTTTTGACTCTAAAAAATTAACTAGAACTTTCAATTTCCAATCAAATGAGCCATCTCTGAATTTTTTACGAGCATCCCTTTAATAAGAACCATATATACCCCAGGGCATAACTTACAGCACCTGCCCTCGGGTCCTGGGGGGCTTTGTTGGCCCCTGAGTTTTCGTTATATGGTCATTGAACTATTTTAAAAAAAACTATCTCAAAGTTCTTATCGGATGGGTTTGAGGAAAAAAGGGCGTGGAGGGGGGGCTAGGTGCCCTCCAATTTCTTTTAACTCTTAAAAATTGAACTAGAACTTTCAATTTCCAATCAAATGATCCCTCTTCGAAGTTAATACGAGCATCCCTTCCATAAGACCCATATGTGCCCCCAGGGCATAACTTACAACGCCTAACCCCGGGCCCTGGTGGGTTGTGTCGACACCGCAATTTTTATTATATGATCTTTGAACTACTTTTAACAAAATAGCTATCTTAAAATTTTTATTGGATGCATTTGGGAAAAAAAGAGTTTGGGGGGGGGGGGTGAAGCTGGTTACCCTGTAATATCTTTTGATGCTTAAAAAAGTGAACTAGAACTTTCAATTTCCAATCAAATGAGCCCTCTCTGAAGTTTATACGAGCATTCCTTCCATAAGAACCATATGTGCCCCTGGGCATAACTTATAACCCTTGCCCCTGAAGACTGGGGGGGGGGAGTGTCCTGCTCAAACATATAATTTCCAGAACTTTCAACTACGTTGAACAAAATGGCTATATCACAATTTTGATTGGATGTTTTTGGGGAAATGGTTGGCGTGTAAGGGGTGTCAGTTGCCTTAGAATCACTTTCGACTATTAAAAAGGGAACTAGCCATTTAAATTCCAATCAAATGAGCCCTTTCTGAAGTTTCTACGACAACGTTGCCTATATAAAACCTTATATGCCCCTAGGGCGTAACTCACAACCCTTGCACTGAGAGCTGTGGGGGAGTTGTCATCCTCAAAGACTTAATTTCCAGAACTTAAAACTACGTTTAATAAAATGGCTATCTCAAAATTTTTATTAGATGTGTTTGGGGAAAAGGTTGGCATGAGAGGGGGGTTAGTTGCCCTCAAATCACTTTCAACTATTAAAAAGGGCATTAGCCCTTTGAATTTCCAATCGAATGGGCCTTTTTTGAAGTTTTTACGACAACGCCTTCTATAAAAACCTTTTATGCCCCCAGGATATAACTTAAAAACCCTTGCCTTGAGGGCTGTGGGGAAGTGTCCTCCTCAAAAACATGTTTTCTATCTGGAAATCAACTACGCTGAACAAAATGGCTATCTCAAATTTTGATTGGATGTGTTTTTGGGGAATGATGGGCGTGGGGGGGGGGGCTAGTTGCCCTCCTATCACTTTCGAATATTAAAAAGGGCACTAACCCTTTGAATTTCCAATTGAATGAGCCTTTTTTGAAGTTTCTACGACAACGCCTTCTATATAAACCTTATATGCCTTCAGGGCATAACTTAAAACCCTTGCCCTGAGGGTTGTGGGGGGGGGGGGGGTTTCCTCCTCAAAAACATATTTTCTAGCTGGAAATCAACTACGCTGAACAAAAATGGCTATCTCAAAATTTTGATTGGATGTGTTTGGGGGAATGATGGGCGTGGGAGGGGGGGGGGGGGCTACTTGCCCTCCAATCACTTTCGACTATTAAAAAGGGCACTAGACCTTTGAACTTCCAATCGAATGAGTCTTTTTTGAAGTTTCTACGACAACGCCTTCTATAAAAACCTTATATGCCCCAGGGCATAACTTAAAACCCTTGCCCTGAGGGTTTTGGGGGAGTGTCCTCCTCAAAAACTTATTTTCTATCTGGAAATCAACTACCCTGAACAAAATGGCTATCTCAAAATTTCGATTGGATGGGTTTGGGGGAAATGATGGGCGTGGGGGGGGGGCTAGTTGCCCTCTAATCACTTTCGACTTTTAAAATCGAAGTTTCTACGACAACGCGTTCTATAACCTAAAATGCACTAGAAAAAAAAAACGCTATAGCGTTGCCTACAGTAAAGGCCATACGGCTCCAATGATTTATTATTATTTTTTTTTTTCCCAGAGGTACTTCATATGGAAGGGGTCGTCGTAGAAGCTTTAAAGGTGGTTCATTCGATTGGAAATCGAGAGTTCTAGTGCCCTTTTTAATATTCGAAAATGATTGGAGGGCACAAAGCTTCCCCCCCTTACGCCCATCATTCCCCCAGACACATCCAATCAAAATGTTAAGATAGCCATTTCGTTCAGCGTAGTTGATTTCCAGATAGAAAATATATTTTTGAGGAGGATACTCCTCCACAACCCTCAGGGCAAGGGTTTAAAGTTATGCCCTTGGGGCATATAAGGTTTTTATAGAAGGTGTTGTCGTAGAAACTTCAAAACAGGCTCATTCGATTGGAAATTGAAGAGCTAGTGCCCTTTTTAATAGTCGAAAGTGATTGGAGTGTAACTAGCCCCCCTGCCCCCCCACGCCAATCATTTCCCCAAGCACATCCAATCAAAATTTTCAGATAGCCATTTGGTTCAGCGTAGTTGATTTCCAGATAAAAAATATATTTTTGAGGAGGACACTCCCCCACAACCTCAGGGCAAGGGTTTTAAGTTATGCCCTGGGGGCATATAAGGTTTTTATAGAAGGCGTTGTCGTAGAAACTTCAAAACAGGCTCATTCGATTGGAAATTAAAGGGCTAGTGCCCTTTTTAATAGTCGAAAATGATTGGAGGGCAACTAGCCCCCACCCCACGCCCATCATTCCCACAAATACATCCAATCAAAATTTTGAGATAGCCATTTTGTTCAGCGTAGTTGATTTCCAGATAGAAAATATATTTTTGAGGAGGACCCTCCCCCACAACCCTCAGGGCAAGGGTTTTAAGTTATGCCCTGGGGGTATATAAGGTTTTTATAGAAGGCTTTGTCGTAGAAACTTCAAAACATGCTAATTCGTTTGGAAATTAACGGGCTAGTGCCCTTTTTAATAGTCGAAAGTGATTGGAGTGTAACTAGCACCCTTCCCCCCCCCACGCCCATTATTTCCCCAAACACATCCAATCAAAATTTTCAGATAGCCATTTTGTTCAGCGTAGTTGATTTCCAGATAGAAAATATATTTTTGAGGAGGACCCTCCCCCACAACCCTCAGGGCCAGGGTTTTAAGTTATGCCCTGGGGGTATATAAGGTTTTTATAGAAGGCTTTGTCGTAGGAACTTAAAAACAGGCTCATTCGATTGAAAATTAAGGGCTAGAGCCCTTTTTAATAGTCGAAAGTGATTGGAGTGCAACTAGCCCTCCCCCCCCTCCGCCCATCATTTCCCCAAACACATCCAATCAAAATTTCGAGGTAGCCATTTTGTTCAGCGTAGTTGATTTCCACATAGAAAATATGTTTTTGATGAGGACACTCCCCCAGAACCTTCAGGGCAAGGGTTTTAAGATATGCCCTGGGGGCATATAAGGTTTTTATAGAAGGCGTTGTCGTAGAAAGTTCAAAAAAGGCTCACTCGATTGGAAATTCAAGGGATGGTGCCCTTTTTAATAGTCGAAAGTGATTGGAGGGCAACTAGCCCCCCCCCACGCCCATCATTCCCCCAAACACATCCAATCAAAATTTTGATATAGCCATTTTGTTCAGCGTAGTTGATTTTCAGATAGAAAATATATTTTTGAGGACGATACTCCCCCACAACCCTCAGGGCAAGGGTTTTAAGTTATGCCCTGGGGGTATATAAAGTTTTTATAGAAGGTTTTTTGTCGTAGAAACTTCAAAACATGCTCATTCGTTTGAAAATTAACGGGCTAGTGCCCTTTTTAATAGTCGAAAGTGATTCCTTCCCCCCTCCCCACGCCCATCATTTCCCCAAACACATCCAATCAAAATTTTCAGATAGCCATTTTGTTTAGCGTAGTTGATTTTCAGATAGAAAATATATTTTTGAGGAGGACACTCCCCCACAACCGTCAGGGCAAGGGTTTTAAGTTATGCCCTGGGGGTATATAAGGTTTTTTTGTAGAAGGCGTTGTCATAGAAACTTAAAAACAGGTTCGTTCGATTGGAAATTCAAGGGCTAGAGCCCCTTTTTAATAGTCAAAAGTGGTTGGAGTGCAACTAGCCCCCCCCCCCCCACGCCCATCATTTCCCCAAACACATCCAATCAAAATTTTGAGATAGCCATTTTGTTCAGCGTAGTTGATTTCCACATAGAAAATATGTTGTTGAGGAGGACACTCCCCCAGAACCTTCAGGACAAGGGTTTTAAGATATGCCCTGGGGGCATATAAGGTTTTTATAGAAGGCGTTGTCGTAGAAACTTCAAAAAAGGCTCATTCGATTGGAAATTCAAAGGGATAGTGCCCTTTTTAATAGTCGAAAGTGATTGGAGGGCAACTAGCCCCCCCCACGCCCCATCATTCCCCCAAACACATCCAATCAATATTTTGAGATAGCCATTTTGTTCAGCGTAGTTGATTTCCAGATAGAAAAATATGTTTTTGAGGAGGACAATCCTCCCACAGCCCTCAGGGCAAGTGTTTTAAGTTATGCCCGGGGGCATATAAGATTTTTATAGAAGGCGGTGTCGTAGAAACTTAAAAAAGGGCTCATTCGATTCGAAGTTCCGAGGGCTAGTGCCCTTTGTAATAGTAGAAAGTGATTTGAGGGCAGCTAACCCCCCTCTCACGCCCACCTTTTCCCCAAACACATCCAATCAGAATTTTAAGACAGCCATTTTATTAAACGTAGTTTTAAGTTCTGGAAATTAGGTCTTTGAGGATTATTTTTTTTATGGAAGGGATGCTCGTATAAATTTTAGAGAGGGCTCATTTTATTGAAAATTGAAAGTTCTTGTTCACTTTTTAAGAGTCAAAAGAGATTGAAGGGCAACTAGCCCCTCTCCCTCCTCCACGCCCTAAATGCATCAGAAAAAATTTTGAGATATACATTTTTTGTTAAAATAATTCAAAGTTCTGATAACAAAAAACTCCGGTGTCGACACAGCCCACCAGGGCCAAGGGGTAGGCGTTGTAAGTTATGCCCTGGGGCATAACTTATTAAGGGGGGTTTATAACTTATGGGAAGGGGTTTTGTATGGGAAGAGCACATAAGAAATCTATTATAATTATCCAATTATAAGGTTAAAATACATACTCTGTGATAGATGCAAAATTGCTTTGGCACACAAATTCCTATTAAGGTCAATTCCAAACAGTCGTGATCCCTTTGTGTCAGCAAGTGAAATGGTCTAAACCCCGTTATTGGAGCTATTTTTTCAATCCATTCATTGTTATGAATCGCTGTCCACAAGTTATGCAAGCTGTCTATTGTTCATACATAAGGTTTTTATCAAAGAGGTAATCGTATAGACTTTGAAAAAAGCCTCATTCGATTTAAATTGAAAGTTCTAGATCCGTTTTTTAAAGTCAAGAATAATCGGACAATAAGCACCCCCTCCCTATGCCATAAAAACTTGAAACTTTTTGCAATCAAAAACGAACAAAAATTAATTAAAAAAAAAAAACTCCGAAAAAAAGTTTTTCAAAGAAAAGTAATGGCCATTTTAAACTTAAGCTCAGGAGATACAAATACCTGTTAAAATTCAAACTCAAAACGACCACGAATTACTATTAAAGAATAAATGAAACCCAAAACGACCAGAAATTAAATAAACACTCATAGCAAAAAACATACAACAAGTAATAATATAAATGAATAAATAGATCTTAAAGCGAGTAATGCTTAGATTGAATATGAAAATCAAAGCTTAAAACGAAAACAAATATTTTGCTATTAAAGTATAAATGAAACTTAAAACGAACAGAAATTAAATAAACAACCAATGCGAAAAAAAACATACAATATATATTAATGTAAATGAATAAATATATCTTAAAACGAGTGAAACTTAAATTGAATATGCAAATCAAGTTTGAATCGAATAAAAATAACCACAAACAAGAATTTGGGTATCGTCTCACTGCAGAAGCCTAAAACCTATTGCGTCATTGGCGCTTTCCTGAAAACGAATTATATTACAAATGTTTTCTTTTGTATTTAATATTGAAAATAAATATTAAAATTACAGTAAAATTTTGAACTGATGAGGTTTTAGCAATTAATATCTTTATGCATCAAATATTCAGATTAATTTATTAGTTCTTTTCAAGATTGGTCAAGACAAATATAGTTTCACTACAAGCAAAATTTGGATACTGCCCCCTTCTTTAACTGTAAAAACCTAAAGCCTTCTGCGTCATTGGGGCTTCACTGAAAACGAACTACTCGTATATTACAAATTTATTATTTTCCAGTTCTTACAGCATTGAAAATGAAAATAAAAATTACAGTAAAAAAAAAAAATCTTGAACTGATGGATCTTTCAACAATTAATATCATTATATATCTAATATTCAATTTGATTTTGTTTATACTTTCCAAGACTGTCCAAGACTCATATAGTTTTGCCATTTTTTTTTAACTCTGCCATTTTTTGTAACTAATCGTGTTAGTTTGTTATGAAAACATTCTATGGCTTCTAGGCATTTTTATTTGAGCGGAAAGCTGCACCTCAAACTTAATGGAATATTCATTTTCTTGCATGAAACACCAAAATATAATAAAATGTCAAGTTTCGGAGTGTTCCACCACTCGTAAGCAAGTGCCATTGGTATTTTTGAATCCGCATGGTCAATTTAGGGGGTGGAGGGTAGGCTAATTCTCTTAGCAGCCCCATTCCGTCGTGGTATGGTTCACATTTTCAACACCTGGCGTCCGGACTATCATATAATCTACCAAGCATACAACTACCCCAAATCAGTATCAATAAATAAATGAAACCCAAAACGAACAAAAATTAAAATAAATATTAGAGTCAAACTCAAAACGAGCATAAATTAATGTTAGTAGGGTTCAAAACCCCTATGCTTTCTAAAAGCCAGAATATAATTTGTACTTTACTGAAAAAATAATTCAAAGAAAAAAAATGTGCATTGTCAATTTAATATACATTTAAGTGCTGATATTTATTCCCTAAAATCTTAATTAATTTTTTATTTCTTAAAGTTACAAAAGTGAAAATATTTCAAAGAATTGTTTTCAGTAAAGCGCCAATGACGCAGTAGGTTTTAGGCTTCTGCAGTGAGACGATACCCAAACTCTTGTTTGTAGTTATTTTTATTCGATTCAAACTTGATTTGCATATTCAATTTAAGTTTCACTCGTTTTAAGATTTATTTATTCATTTACATTAATATATATTGTATGTTTGTTCGCATTGGTTGTTTACTTAATTTCTGTTCGTTCTAAGTTTCATTTTTACTTTAATAGCAAAATCTTTGTTTTCGTTTTAAGTTGATTTTCATATTCAATATAAGCATTACTCGCTTTAAGATCTATTTATCCATTTATATTATTACTTGTTTTATGTTTTTTGCTATGATTGTTTATTTAATTTCTGTTCGTTTTGGGTTTCATTTATTCTTTAATAGTAATTTCTGGTCGTTTTGAGTTTGAATTTTAACAGGTATTTGTATCTCCTGAGCTTAAGTTTAAAATGACCTTTACTTTTCTTTGAAAAACTTATTTTTCAGAAAGTGTTTTTTAATTAATAATAATAATAATAAAACATTGGAGCCGTATGGTCTTTACTATAGGGAACGCTATAGCGTTGCCTCTTATAATGAGCTATATGTCTTCAATGGGCTGTTTTTTTTTGTTCTGGCTACTTTGTGCGGAAGGGACGGTCGTAGAAAATTCGGAAAGGCTATTTCTGTTGGAAATAGAAAGTTATAGTGCCCTTTTTAATCGTCGGCAATGGTTGGAAGGAAATCACCCTCCCTCCTTGGAACTTTTTGCTACTCTCGGCCCTCCCGTAACCCTTCGAGACATCCGATTAAAATTTTTAGATAACGATTTTTGTAAAAATAGTCGACAGGGGCAATAGATATACCTCCTGGGATGGTATGACCCCACAGCCTCTGGAGCAAGGGCTTTAAATAATGCTAATTTCCAGCAGTTTGTATATATAGGTTTCATAGTCGAAGAGTGGGGCCCTATTTGATGATGGGTGTACGAATGGCTTAAAGCTTTCAGGGGTCTTTGTTGTTTCAGACGGATTAACCATTTGTTGACTTTGGGGTCGTAGGGGAAGGGAAACCGGCCAAAAGCTTGTTGTCTCCCGTCAGTTTGAAGATTTACAGTCGTAAGTCCTTGGACCAAGATGCACGTAATATACAAAAAAATGTCTGGACACCCCCCCCCGAAAAAGTGGGTGCCAAACAAAAGCCAAATAAATAAAAAAAACATTGGTCCTCCCAAAACGGAGCCCGACAAAGGACAAGAAAAGAGCCAAAAAATTTTATATTTTACCCAGACACTTTATATGTAAGGGTGGTTGTAGAAATTTGGGGAGGGAGCTAATTCGATTAGAAATGGAGAGTTTTATTGTCCTTTCTCAGGGGCGAAAGCGATTTGAGCCTTTTCTTCCTACCCCTCCCTGTAACTCCATGATACTAGATTTAGCGTTTGAGATGGTCATTTTGTTCAGATACTTCAGAAGGTGTAATAAGCATCCCTTCGTGGTCGACACCCCCACTACCCCACCCCGGGTCAATTATACTAACGCATGTAAGTTACTTATTTTTGCAGTAGAAAAGCCAGCCAATTCGGTTGTCCAATCGGCTAGTAACTCTTAGGGGTTGTTTGCTTGGCTGAGATTTCTAGAGTTTCCCAATAGTATACTCTGGAAACAACACGAATACCTGAGTAAACAAAAAAAAAAAAAAACGCTATGTGTACCCGAGTCTCTAAATTATCTGCAACACTTTGAAAACTGCTTAAAAGATCATTTGAAACTTTCGGGGAATATTGGAGGATCTGGTGAACCTCAACTGGAGGTCATGTGGCTTATACCGCAAAATTGAAAGAATATCGTTCTGAAGATGTCTTGTACCATACCCTGCACCTAAACCTAATTGATTTGCGGCCGATAAAGATTTTTTTTTTTCAGAGTGACTTCCAAAATACGGCACTCTTTTCTCGTCAATTCTTAGGTTTTCTGTGAAAACTCTAAACTTCATGAGGCTTCTTCGAATAAGATAGATAAGAGGCTGAAGGTCCGCCATCTAATCATTCTTCTCAGGGTGAGAGTTGTCTGCAAATGCATTTACTTCTTTAACTCTCTGTACCTGTGACGACATAAGAACCTTGGCATAAGTAGGACCTCCAGATCTTCCTTTTTGGTGCAGTGCGCAATGACATTCAGTCAAAAAGAAGAAACCGATCATTTTTTTGTCCGCTCTTATCGGTACAGATGAATCTGTATCATTATCTGTATGATAATCTGTGTCATCATCTAATGTCAACGCCTAAACACTGCTTTATGCCGTCGGTATAGAGTTCGAGAAATTGATCTGGAAAGGCTCTTCCAACCAGGTGTGATCGCTTCTTCTCTAAGCTAGGCAGAGTTATATGTTGAAGTCTAGTGTGAAAGGTCACCCTTCTGTTTCATTTTAGAATACTGATAGGAGTTTTCTTCCCAATAAGATCTTTGTCCTTGGACGGGCCCCGATCCGACCACGTCAGCATCCTACTCGCCTATATGTATCCAAAAAAAAGTTGTTTTTTTTTTACATCTAATATGGCAGAGTACAAAAAAAGTATATTATTCTATAAACAAAATTCATATTTTGCACTAATTAAAGATTCGATACAGTGCAGAAAAACTGCTAACACTTCCCACATATGTCCTCAAATGGGAACATGATCGCTTTTTTTTTTTTCATTATATTTAAACAAAGTCCTCTTTTTTTACCTCTAGTAGACGCTCAAGATACACAAAATTCAAAATCTTAAAGGTCGATCCCTGTTTCACGATTTCCTACAGGTTTGATTATGCTACCAACTGAAAACTTTAAAACGTTGCTTTAGTTTGATCGACTGTTGTTGTGATTGAGGAAGAAAAGCTTGAAAAAGAAAAAAAATTTTAGTGAAATATTACACCATCCCTTAGCCCAGCTTCAAAATTTCCAACTCAAAACTCAAACAACGCCTAAAAAATTCGAAATAGTTTTCCTACATGGAGCGGTCTTAATTAATGGGCTATAAAAAAAATCGACGATCATGGATTCAGCCGTGACTTTGGCCACACTAGCAAAGAACCTGTCGGGCAACAGGCATGTAAAAGAAAAAGAAACGTAGCAGGTGTTCGGTTGTGAGTACTGGAGAAAAAATATTTTGCCCCCTTCCCCAACTCATAATTCCCCTCACCCCCCCCCCCCATAAAAAATCGCAGAAAGATGGAACTATCCTCAACCGTGAGACAAAACAGGGTATAAGCTCGTGGCGGTCGGAAAACAACGGGACTCTAATTTTAATGGTACCCCGGAGAAATATCAGCTTCAGCTACCCAATTTATAATCTCACGTAATTGGCTTTCATTCAAGAATCATTGGCTTCAGCCACCGTTTATAACCTCACGTAATGGACCATGTGCTACAAACACTTACCAATTTTATAACACTAGCATCGGACAACGCTGGGTGGACCATGTATCAGGTTGGTCTTGCCCTGCCAAGCCTTGATCTCTTATACCGCTACAACCCGGATTTCAGTAATATCTGACGTAGAACTCATTTGGAAATTCTTAACAAAATATGATGTATCATAATAAGCGGCTGAGCGAAAATACATATTACTAAATTTAAATTCCTTAGATAACATTTTATTGCCGCTCCCCCCCCCCCCTCTCAAAAAAATTTAAAGAGTCTTGTAGAGTTGAATTAAAAAGTTTAAGGGTAGGCTATCGAAATTTTGTCACAGAAATGGAATTTGAGTTTCTTACGTAAATCTGCTTTAAAAGGTAAATTTTTCAGGCTACGGTGCATAGTTTTTAAATATTCACTTTCAGCCTGACTGGGTCATCGTGTATGGGTACTGCGTTTTAGCTCATAATGGAGATACTCAGGTGTACCAATAATATATACTAAAATATACTTTTAAGACATATAATTAGGGGGGATGTGGAAATATATGTTTGTATGGAATATATGTAATGATCATAGTCAAATTGGTCTTGGGGGGCTGGAGGGGAGGGTGGAGACCCAGAAAAACTTGATATGGGTGAAGGATACTGTCTGGAATTGCGGGATTCTTGCCCCTTCTTCACAATTACGTTAGATTTCTAAGCAAAATAATAATAAAATAATGCATAGAGTGTGCAAAACACATATTCTATAATATGATAATTGTGGTATTTTTTGCATTTAAAAAATAACGGACACTCTTTTTTTATATTTAACACCTTTTTCTGTCACAAAAGTCTTTTCGGGGAGATGTGGGTCGGTATAACAAGCACCATCATTTATCCTTTCTTTGTGTGTATCTTTTATTTCATTTTTAGATTGCTGTGTCAAAATCGTGTCAACGATTGGAGCTGAGTGTGCTGAATTGGAATACCCCATCTAGAAAGTTTTATGAAAGTCTTGGTGGAGTTGACCTAACAGAAAGTGAAGGATGGAATAAATATCGATTTTCCGGAAATGCTCTTCTTGATCTGGCAAAAGAAAGCACATAAACCTATAAATTGTAGAGCAGCCAGTAATACTGTGTACAATGAAGTTGTGACAGTTCATATAGAACAAAGAAGAAAAAATAAAGATATCTATTAACTTGTTATTCATAAGTTTTTCTTTCTTTCAGAATTAGTACTGTGAACATTTATTTGAGCATCAAACTTTGGTTCTGAGAGGGATGGGAATTTCGCTTGGGGCTGCTAGATTTCGCCTCGCCCATATAAAAATCTTTTTCTGGGAGGGGTGAAGATGTACTTCTACCTTAGAAGTTGCAATTTTTATTATCATATTTGTAATTAGTAGCTCCAAAAGGCCTAAAATACCCGACTTTGATGGACATGAATCTAGTAACATCTAACAAAACTAGTCTGGTCTTTTCATGTAGCCTTAGGTAATTTGACTTATCACACTTATGGTGGGTACACTGTAGCCCCCCACAAGTTTAGTGGGTACACATTACCACGGGGATTTCAGTGAGGACAGAATTATCCGAAGGGAATTTTGGGGGGGGGGTGTATTTTATGTGGGATGAACTTTCCACGGAGGAATTTCCCGTGAGGGGAGAGAATTTTTCTATGGAGGCTGAACCAGATTTACATATGTGGGTACACTTGTAGTACGTAAGAGGAAAAGCATAACACGGCAAGCAGGAGTATACTTTTCATAAATGAAGTGTGTTCTCGGCCAAAGTTGATATTTAATGCTTCTTAGCGATGGAAATCAATCTTGTTTCGAATGTTTACTTATCGTACTGTGTTTTTCGCGTGGGCTTTTAAGAAATCTTAACCTTTAAATTTAGACATCACAGTTCAGAAATCTTTCGATACAGATGGTGGTGAAATCAGGACCAATATATTGAAATTATAATTACATACTGCGTTTTGTTTCGAAAAGCCCAAGCTGCAATTTTAGCCTTAGATTAGTAGTTACTGATGTCAAGAAGCATTAAATATCAACATTGGCCGAGAACACTCTTCATTTGTGAAAAGTATACTTTTACTTACCGTGATATACTTTTTCTCTTACGTACTATAATTACTTGCTTTGTAGTCAATGTGCTCAAAAATCCTTGGATCCAAGTTTTAACAGAAATTGGAAGCCATTTTTGAATAGTGTAGGCTGTATAGTGTGGAGTATGGTGTATAGTGTAATAGTGTGGGCTCTATGCTGTGTTCCTTTTTCTCTCTTTTAGGTCACTCAAAGTGCAATTTGGCACAATATTTGAAATCAGTTACTCCATAACCCCTTTTATATAAAAAAGAAAAAAGGGCAAGTAAACACGCATCCGTGATCTTTCTTCTGGCAAAAAAAAAAAAAAACAAAATTCCACATTTCTGCAGATAGGAGCTTGAATCCTCTACAAGAAGGTTCTCTGATACGCTGAAACTGATGGTGTGATTTTCATTAAGATTCTATGACTTTTAGGGGGTGTTTTGCCCTTTTTTTGAAAATAAGGCAAATTTTCTCAGGCTCTTAACTATTGATGGATATGAGTAAACTTGATGAAACTTATATATTTGAAATCAGCATAAAAATCCAATTCTTTTGATGTATCTATTGATATCAAAATTCCGTTTTTTTAGAGTTTCGGTTACTATTGAGACGAGTCGCTCTTGCTATACAGTTCGTTACTGCGAACTGGTTGATGGGTTATTACATTTGTTAGCATTGGACGTGATCGTCTCTTGCTAGGTTGCTAACTACCGCTGCAATCCAGAATTCTTTATGTAACAAGTAACAAAACCTAACAAAAAATAAAACTGGTTTTAAAATTTTCAGGTATTTTTCTAGTTTAAACTAAAAGATTAAAATTATTGCTCAGATTCAATTAATATTTTTGCAGTTTATAACTTCAGTGATTCTGAACTGAAAACTAAAATAAAATAAAAATTGATTTTTTCCATTTTTACGTCACGTCACACATTACGTCATATATGGTTATTAGTACACAATTGGTGTTAGATATTACGTCATGTCACTTATTACGTGTTATATGCTTATTAGTAGACAATCGGTAGAATATTAGTTTTTTATTACAATGTTTTGTTAAACCCCCCCCCCCTCCCCCCGAAATTACTGCATTTTACATAACTATGTCTACATGCTTTTTATAATCCCATTCTTTTGATGTATGTATTGATATTAAAATTCCGTTTTTTAGAGTTTCGGTTACTATTGAGACGAGTCGCTCTTACTATACAGTTCGTTACCACGAACTGTTTGATAATACAAACAGGAAAAATCCTATGACTTTACTTAATTTGAATAGTAAGAGACGACCTGGCTACAACCTACTCTTATGAAATCATTGATCAAACTTTAACATAATTCCTTATGTAATAAAAAAAAAAATCAAATATCTTTGAAAAGACTGCAGTATGAAAAGACATCAAAAATGCAGATTTTTGCAAAAAGTGATTGTATTTTTATTTTTTTATTTTTTTTGCTTTTTGATTATAAAAGGTACTATAACTTTTAATTTCTGTTCAAATAAGCCCTCTCGCGAAATTCTAGGACCTATGGGTCGATACGATCACCCCTGGTAAAAAAAAAGGGCAAATAAACAAGCATCCGTGATCTTTCTTCTGGCAAAAATACAAAATTCCACATTTTGTAGATAGGAGCTTGAAACCTCTACAGTAAGGTTCTCTGATACGCTGAATCTGATGGTTTGATTTTCATTAAGATTCTATGACTTTTAGGGGGTGTTTTTCTTTATTTTCGAAAATAAAGCAAATTTTCTCAGGCTAATAACTTTTGATGGATATGAGTAAACTTGACGAAACTTATATATTTGAAATCAGCATAAAAAATCCAATTCTTTTGATTTATCTATTGATATTAACATTCCGATTTTTTAGAGTTTTGGTTTCTATTGAGACGAGTCGCTCTTACTATACAGTTCGTTACTACAAACTGTTTGATTTGGAGAAAATCAAGCACCCTATGTAAAATATGACTAACAATGTTTCTAGTTATACCCATATTCTTAATATGTTACTTTAACAACCCTAAATACCCTCTTTGGTTAAAATGTAATACGATAGGTGAGGTCAGCTGTATTTTTGCCATCTTTTGGATGACAACATTCACCTGGTATGTTTTTGCCGTCTTTTGGCTGATAACAGTCACCTGAGATTCAAGGTGTTTCCATAAATGAGCCCTCAGGAGTCGGAAGAGATCCACTTTGCTTATATTTGGGAAGCTGGAAGGGAAGGAGAGCTCGAGCATCAAGGTTACACTTAAGGATCTCCAATTGGGGAAATGAAAAAATCCTTCCATATAAATTGCAGTGGAAACTAAGCCGACATCTAAATATGCAGGCAACATGCTACAATTTGTTTTTGAATGTCAGTTTGTAACTTTAACCCGATGCTTGTAACTAATGATATGAGGAAGACCAAAATAACCACTTTGGTTGAAATCACACATTGTATTTGAAATGTGTATTCACCGTTTTTGTTTTGTTTTTAAGTAGACATCCGTATATGTAGGTATAAACTACGAATATTTCCTGAAAACGGCTCCATATTTTTAGTTTGAAAATTAGCACCCTGGCATTTTCTGGCCAGCGATCTAGATAGGTCACGAGTCTTAGAAAATTCGCCTAGAGTCTTAATTTTGGCAAAAAAAAATTCACGTGAGTGAATATTTGTATACATTTCAAGAACATAATTTACATCCTTTCCCCTCTGGAGTGGTCGTATCGTTTTTAGAATCTGATGTTGCATAGAATCTGAAATTACACTAGATGATAAATGACTATGAATGGCTAAAGAAAAAGACATGGAACAAGAAACAGCAAAAATAACATTGAATTGCCAAGGAAAACATTGTACAGCAACATCTGGTGTTAGAACACAAATCAGAATTACAATCAAATAAACAAACGTGTTAGTTTAGTGTACGTGAGTCTGTGAAGGATGAACAGGAAGAAGGAATTGCTGATTTTTCATCTTAAAATGAAGAAGTATTATTTTAGCGTCTGCAAAGATGCACAGAAAGGATAAAATGAATTCACACCTGAATTTCTTAACCACTTGAAGTTATTTTGGCGCCTATGAAGGATAAACAGGAAAGAGAAATTGAATTTATAGCAGACGAAGAAATCATGCGAGTGACGTCACATTTATATACAATACCTTCAAAGAACAAAAATACGTCTTTTTTTCTCTAGGGGTGGTGGCATCGTTTTTAGAATCTATGACGCACACAAAATCACAAAAAATGACAAATGACTCCGAACAGGTGAAAAAAAGGCTTGGAACAAGAAAATGAAAAAAATCACGAAAAATGTTGCAAAACAGAATCTGCGGTTACAAGACAAAACAAAATTATAGTGGCATGAAGGTATGTGTTCGTTTAAAGGATAAACAGGACGGAGGAATTAATATTTAGCATCTTTTACACGTGCAAAATTACACTGGATGACAAATGACTCTAAACAGATGAAGAATGTTGCATGGAACAAGATAATCACATTGAATTACAAACAAAATTGTGACTTAAAACTAAATAATAACGTGATAATTGTGCTATTGCGCAATTTTGATATTTCAGAAATTATAATGGAATAAGGAACGTGTAGTTGTGGGGTCTGTAGTGAATAAACAGGTAGGAGGATTTGAATCCACGTCATAGTATGAAATTACTGATTTGCTACCCTTTGACTTCAAACTAAAGAATACAACGATTATTATGGCAATGTGTAAAATAGGAATATCAGAGGGCAAATATATATATATATATATATATATATATATATATATATATATATATATATATATATATATATATATATATATATATATATATATATATATATATATATATAGCTCATAACTATTTAGCTCCATTTCCATATCTTAAATTTCTCAGATTGCAAGCTCCTTTTCCTTGATGGAAATTTTTTGAATTGACTAAACTCACCCAGCGTACTAGCATTTTGTTTCGATTAAATAGAAAGAAAAACAAGTTTTTTTTTTTCACTGAAAGTAAGGAGCAACATTAAAACTTAAAATGAACAGAAATTATTACGTATTTGAGGGGGCCGCCCCCTCCTCAATACCTCGCTCTTTACGCTAAAGTTCTGTTAGGACATTTAGAAAAGCTTATTATTCTAATTAAACAGCCCTTGTGTTCCAGGATTCGTTCTTAAGGGATTGGGACAAAAAGCCAAACTATAGCGTATAGAGCGAAGTATTGAGGAGGGGACAGCCCCCTCATATGCGTAATAGTTTCTGTTCGTTTTAAGTTTTGATGTTGCTTCTTACTTTCAGTTGGAAAAAGAAAACTTTTATTAATTTAATTTCAGATCGTTCTTAAATAATGCCGAAAAATCAGGCTCTCCCTCCATGGAAAATTCCATCTCCCCACGAAAACTCCATCCATGGAAAGTTAGTCCCACGTAAAATACTGCCGCCCCCCCCCCCACCTGGAAAATTCCTCCCAGACGAATCCATTCTAGCTGAAAATTTCTTTGGGCAGCTCCAGGTGAATTTTTTTTCTTAACGCTCTATCATTTGAAAAGATTGTTTTTAAAATCATGCCGGAAATCCCCTCCTCCGTGGAAAATATTTCCCGCAAATATTCACCCCTTAATAGAAAGTTGCTGCCGTGGGAAATTCCCTCTGTAGAATTAATCCATGGAAAACTCCCCCGTGGAGAATTTCTCCCCTGAAAAATCCCGTCCTTCTACGGAAAGATTTTCTAGACAGCAAAAGGCTGGTACTTGTTAGTGGAAGATTGGTGAATTGGATAGCTCTATTTGCCTGGGTAAGTAAAGTTTAGTAAAGAGGGTACATCCAGTAGACATATAAGGCCCAGAGTGTTTTTCACTGTTAAAAAAAGGTTTGAAAGAATAGTAAGATAAGCCTACAAACCAGGATGAGAAACTAAGAATAGACCAGGAATAAATGACGACAAAAGGGTGATGCTGGGTAGCGGGAAATCGATTAAGTGGATAGCTTTACTGGACTGGGTAAGTAACGATTACTAAAGAGGGTACACCCAGTAAAGATATAAGAAGTTATAAGAAAGTATGCTAACGAAGTATCAAAGTGACAATAGGCAGCTATCATAACTCAAAGCCTTTCCCTGGGGGAGTCAACCCCGGAAGCATAGTTATTTAGCCTTTGGACTATTTTGAACAAAATGACCATCTCAAAAGTTAGATCGAATACATTTGGGGAAAAGAGGGCGTGAGCGAAAGCTATTAGCCCGCGGATCACACTTTTGACTCTTTAAAACAGGAATAGAAATTCCAATCAAATGAGCCTCGTCCAAAGTTTTTACGGCAAATTTTCCATAAAAATCTTAAATTCCCCCCGGGGCGTAACTTACAACCCTTGCCCCGGGACTCTGGAAGTTGTATCAACCCTGAAGGCATTGGTATATAATCTCTGGACTATTTTAAACACAATGTCTATCATATTCTCGATCGTATGCATTTGGGAAAGAAGGCGTGGTGCCGTTTGATAACTTTTGGCTCTTTAAATGGGGAATTAGAAATTTCAAATTAAATGAGCCTCCTCCAAAATTTATGTGATCACCTTTTCTATAAAACCTTATATGCCCCGGGGAATGACTTACACCCTTGAACCTGGGCTTTCGGGAAATGTGTCAACCCCAGAAGCATTGTTATATGATAAATCTACTATTTTGAAAAAAATGGCTACCTCAAAACTTCGATCGAATTCATCTGGGGCAAAAAGGGCGTGGGGGGGGGGGAGTAGAGTAGCTGCCCGCGGATTGGTTTTGAATCTCAAAAATAGAATTAGAACTTTCAATTTCTCATCAAATGAGCCCCCTCCAAATTTTATACGACCATCCTTCCATAGGAACCTTATAGGCCTATGTCCCCGGGCTTAAATCATAACACTTGCCCCTGGGCTCTAGGGGGGGGGGGGGGGGGTGTCAATCCTGGAGTTTTTGTTACATTATCTTTGGTCTATTTTGAACAAAATGGCTATCTAAAAAATTCGGTCACATGCATTTGGGCAAAAGAGGGCATCGGGCCTTCAATTGGCCTTTCATTCTGCTTCTAACCACATACCCACTCCTGGTATTTTGTGGACTTCAAGGAAGGTCCGGGTACCGTTTCATCCCCTTCACTCTTAAACAGTGGAGTTCTCGATGCGCAGTCTGCTGCTCCCTCATCTTTCATCTTCGTCGGTCTTAATTTGTCTCTGATCTGTCGTGCAGATGGCATTTTGAACTTATGTCGCACTAAAACCTTTACGGAATTAAACTTTATCAGTTTTTTAAACTCTTATAAAAAAAAAAAAACTATTAAAACTTTAAGGAATAAATATCAGCATATGTGAATTAAACTGACAACCCACGGTCATTTGTTTTTTTTTTTGTTTTTGTTTTTTTTTTTCAGTATAGTGCGAATTATGTTCTGGTCTTGAGAAGGCATGGGGGCTATCAGCCCTACTCATGTTAATTTTACTCGTTTTGTGTTTGAATTTATTGACAGTGATTTGTGGTAGTTTTACGCTTTGGAAGATTATTTGACATTATTTCTGCTCATTTTTGGCTTAATGGATATCTTCACTTTTCTTTGAAACACTTGTTTTGTGGAATAGTTTTTAAATTAATTGTCTCGTTCAAGTCTACACGCTTTCATGATGTTTCTACTTTGGAGGGTTAGTATCAACCTTAGGAAATAAGATATACGAGAATACACACTGCTACTAGAATATACGATTACTTTTGAGATTCTTCATTCACATGTTCCTCAAAATACTCCATCTTTTCTTTTTGGCTTTTGTTCTTCTTGTTTTCTTGTAAGAAACTGCCAGAGAGTGCAAGCAGTCCCCATCCCTTTTTTAGGCTTTTAGCCTGAATGTGAGCAGAAGCAATTTCCTGCGTGTGATTGCCGGGAAACCACCCTCGCTCTCTGTCCGTTATTCTTTCACCTTCATACCAGCCATCAGGCCTTTTTCTTAGAACATTTACAACATCAGCAAACCGAAGGTTCAGCTCATCACATTGCTGGGCTGCGTATGGGTGAATAGCCTGAACTTGTGGACAGTCCCATTCTTCATAGATGATTTCATCAGGATTGTTAGAAATTTTCGGAGTTTCTGCATCGATCCATCGTGTTAGTTCTGAATCAGAATTGCACTGCAATATAATTTCTATTGTCTTATTCTCATGGTTTTGAAGCATTTTAATAATAGTAGATTTTTTCCTGTCTCTGCTTTTGACATAAATGTGTCGGCATTAACTTTAGTGAATTGGGCCATACTTCTGAGACAATAGTCAATCACGTGATAGTACACTTCGCCTTTCTTCTTTGCTATTAGCAGCAAATCCGTAAACAAGAACAGATTTACTGCCGTTTTATTCATCTTTCTTCTAAATGAAAATTTTGTTTCAGCACCTTCTTTCCAAGAAAAACGAAGAAATTCCCCCGTTTAACCAGCCATCTTGTGGATGATGTAATTTTTATTGTTCTGACTTCTTTAAATTCAAGTTGTTTTGATATTGAAAGCATTTCTTCATAGCGTTCTGTTTTGCTGGCACCTTCATTACATTCTTGAACGATCTTGTTTAAAGTTGCAAGTGCCATTTTACATGTTTCGAACTGTGGGCAAGTAAAATCCATCCTCTGGTAGATAGCGTCTACTAAAAGAGGTAATCGTGTTATCCTTTGCATTGGTAGCATTAAAAATGAGTACAAGGAAAGGTTCTGACATGCAGGATTTGATTCTAATCGTCGAAGGACCTCTGTGAACGCTACGCTGGATCCATTTAATTCCTGTAAAGTTCTTTCCTTATACAGTTGATGACTGCAATATTTAATATATACATCAAAATACTTTTCTGCATGACTAAGTATTATATCACAGATATCGCTAATAACTATGTTCTCCTGCCATCTTCTTTCTAGATCTGCCAAAAACCGTTCTGAGCATTGAAGAACTGGAAGAAGGTTGGAGAACAGGAGTTGTTTATCTCTTTTTGAAAGAACAGACTGGGAAGAATCACAATTAAATTCAGGGCAGCCCATGAAATGTTTAACCAGGGTATTCAGCGACCTCAGGTAGGATGCTTCTGATGTTATGACTTCAAACATCGCCTCCTGTTTTTTTCTTTGCTTGAATCGACAATTGACTTAGTATTCCACTTTTTGTTATGGCTGGGAGCTGACACCACAAAGTTCGGCTACCATCGGCAGATGGCTCAGCTAACTCCATAGCAGACGGTTGTTTTTCACAATTTTCAGCTTCTCGGGATGTTTTCTCTTCAATACCTTCTTTTATTGTATTGGTTACTTCGTAGTCATTAAGGTCTGCCGTGTCAAGTTGGAACCCTCTGGCTTGTAATGGTTCCTCTATAGGGACAAGTAGGTCATTAACATTTTCGACAAATTTCGTTGTACCTGTACTTGGAACGGTAGGAGGGGAGTAGTCAGGAGGATCCTCAAAACAAATATCTTTTAGCTCCAACCTGGTGCAAGGATGCGGTGAGGCTGAGATACTCTCTTTTCTTACTGGAGGTGGGGGTGGGGAAGCTTTCGAAAGTTTTGGTTCCTTGTTTTCTAATTTATTGAAAACTGATAGCGTTATTTCAGTGTCTTGAGCTGTACTTTGGCGACTTTGATCATATGAGTTTATTTTTTGTACAGAATTCGTTGGAGGAAGAAGGGTTGCAATTTTTGATCGGGCAACATCATACGCCAATGATGGACGACTGCTTTTTTGGCCTATCGATGTTTTGGCAGAACAACCAGGACTTTTGGAAGATTTGCTTCCATTGGATCGCTGACTATTACTGTCCTCTTTGTTAAAAAACCATGAGTCGTTCTTATCAATATCCTCAGTCAACGATTTCATTTTATCTTTCTTTTCACTTTTCTTTTTAAAATTTGAAAACTTCCACATTCCTTTTTTGTGGTCATTACCAGCTTTTGAGATATCAGCAACACACGACTCACTGCTAGGCCTATTCAAATTACTACTAACTCTCTGCTTGTCAGTCATTCCTTCTGGGTCCATATTTAAGTTTTCTTCAAAGGTTTCAATTATGACAAAACGTTCAAATACGGTGAAATACGGTGCTTTGACCAGAATTTTGGCCTTACTTTTTTCAAAATTGACAATAAGCTAAGACTACTAAGTTGACTAGGTTTTATTTGAAAAACAAATATTGTTTTCCATCTTTTTAAATTTAATTTTACACAAATAAAAGGATAAAAAGATAAAAACTGTAAATATCTCATAGATTACGTCAAAATCAGTTTTATTAATATGTGCTTACGTCACATCACATAGATTGACCTCTTAAACGAGGAAGCTGCCTTACATAAGACGTAACTTGATGCTGCTCTGAGGATAAGTATTGCCAGATGCATGGCGGAAAATCGGAATGATAAGGGAAAAATATGCAGGAATTAAAGTTTTCCCAGCAAAGGTACACCAAAGGTGCAATGTTTCTAAGAGTTTGTTTTGAAAACATGCTGATGTGAAGAATTCAAAGCGCGATCACCTAAAAGAAAATTGTTATCAAAATTGCTAGTCGGAGAAGATGGCCCTTCCGAAAAGAAATTAAGAATTCTTGTGTCCTTCTTCGTGCCATAGTAAAGGGGTAATCCTAGTGTTACAAAATAACCGTAAAATAAAAACTCGGTAAGTAAAACTGGTAAAAAAAAAAACGGTAAAATTGGTAAAATAAGGTACTTCCTAGGAAATACATAGTAAAATTGGTGTTTTAGAGTAGCTACAAGACCAGTTTAGCATTTCTTTTTCAGCATCAATTACAGCTTTTAATGAGATTTTTTAATGATTCTGATTTTCCTGGGCTTTAAAAAGGTAATGCCCTTTCATCTAGTTTCATCAATTGAATTAACTGTCTAGTTTATCCCTTTGGTAATCTTGTGCCTAGAGTAATACCACAGCAATTGGACAGTTTCTGATTTCGGACGTTCATTTTGTAAAAAAAAAAAGAATAAATAAAAAATAAAATAAAACTTACCATTATCTGGGAATAAAATTATATTACTAATTTTTTTCTAAATTTAAGCCTAAGAAATGTTACCCTAACACACCCAGCCTTGCATACATTAAATAGCCGTATTCAGCCACATTCCTAATAGCAGATACATTTTATTTTTCATTTATTTATGAAAGTACCGAATATAAGTAAAAAAGAGGTTTGTAACATTTTGATGACTTTGATTAACTAAGCACTGGATCATAATAGCGGAACATTTAGTCAATTTCAAAGTCATTAAGACTGTTATCAACGGGATTTTCTTGCAAATCTAGCTCCTCTCCTTCAGTCTTAGATTCTGATTCAGGTGACCGTGCCTGTTCCGAAGCCCCCCTCCCTCCCCAAATGAAAGTTTTTGGGTACGACCCTGAGGATTATATATCAATTTCTACCTCCACTCCCAATCTCCCTTAGAGCTAACTCTGTACTTATCTGAAGATACTTTCAAAACAACTGTTGAAACACAAGAAGCGTTAAACTAGAAAAAGAATTTCTGTAGTCATTAACAACTCATTCGGTAGCAATTGGTTGAAAAGCCGGCTAAACCTTAGAAAAGGGCACTGATATTTTTAATTTTCAACTGACCGACGCCCCTCCAAAGCTAATTTGACCACCCCTTTCACATGAAGTGCCATTGGGAAAAAGATAAACGAACATATATTAATATATTGAACCCTTGTGGGTTTTTTACTATAGGTAATGAAATACAATTGCCCCTGACTTAAACTTTAAATTTGTTCTGGGAGTATTTCTAAGAGTCGTGGCGTACGTTCTAAATGGTTTTATAAGCCTGATTGGAATAATGCGAATTTTTCGGTTTATCTTACAACATAGGCTTCACTTCTAAGTACGATTTATGTTCCGTATCAGCTTCTGCAGTGTAGTCAGAATTTTATTTATGCTAAATATGAAATTGACCAATATTATCATTTTATCCCGTCCGCTATGAAAGAAGCTGAAAAATTTTCTGTTCCAGTAAAGCGAATCCGAAAGAATACTCAAAAGCTTCTTTGGTCACTTGACCCTAACCTTAAGGCCTGTAAAAATAAAGCTAAATTTTGGCCAAAAGTTTGGACAGAATGTGGTCGGCCTAGGTCTGGTAATGTTTTTCTTATTAAACAGAAAACTAAATTAGAATTCAAGAAATATCTAAAAAGTGTCCAATACCGTGGGCTCGATTTACTATCTTCGCTTAAAGAATGGAGGAAAGTGATTAATTCAAGTAAAACAGACGATTCTGATGTGAGTAGTGATGCTATTCCACCAAGTTCTTGGCGTGCACATTATTCGAAGATATTCTCCGTGTTGAATTATTTTCTTCATAGAAAGTTTGGTGAAGCGTTTGTTAAAATTGCCCCTAGATTTCTAAGTCAGCGCTTTGTTCTACCTATATCGCGTTGTGAAGTTTTGAATGCTTTGAATCATCTGAACTCGAAATCTATTGATGCTGATGGTATCTCTAAAAAGCATCGAACTCCCCAATGTGCTGAACTTGTGTCACATCTTGCGCTTTTGTTTCAAATGTGCTTGGCGTCTTCTGTCGTCCCGGAAAGCTTTTTGTGTGGCAGCGTGACTTCAATTTTTAAAAGAGGTAAACCGCCAGCAGATTGCTCTTCTTACCGTCCAATTTCTGTTTCTTGCAATATTAGCAAGGTCTTCGAGTATATATATTCTTTTACCTAGTCTAACTCAAAATATTTTTTTCTTTGGTGAAAATTAACTTGGTTTCAGATCTGGTGTGGGGTGCCAACGTGCTCATCGTGTCCTTTCTTCTATTCTACTTTCTATTTCTTCTAAGGATAAAGGCGTATATCTCTGTACACCTGATCTTTCAAAGGCTTTTGATTATATTGTTCATAACCAGCTTTTCTTTTCTTTGGCTTCTTCTGGTGTTAATTTTTCGGTTATTTACCTTCTACAGTTTTGGTATTCTAATTCTTACCTCCACCTGAAATCTTCTCCATAAACAACTATTAAGGTGCTTCGAGGCGTAAGGCTGGGAGGTGTTTTATCACCAACCCTTTCAAAATTTGTATTTCTACGATTCTGGGAAAGATCTCAGGCACTTATTTTTCTGGTTCTACTGATATTTCTTACATTGCCTATGCTGATGACATTCTGTTGATTAGTCGTACTAAATCTGCTCTTTCTGTGATGGTTTCTCTAATTTCTCAGTCTTTCCTAAATATTGGTCTATCCCTGAATCTTGACAAATGTGAATTCTTATCTTATAATCTGTCTTTGTCTACTCCTCTGGTATGAAATGAATTTTCTGTACTTTCTGTCTCTTCCTTTCGGTGGCTTGGTATTACTGTTTCTAATTCTCTAGCTCTTTTTCATAAACAGATTGTTGCTGATGCAGTAAGAAAAATTCAGTTCAGTTATTCAAAAATTGTAAGAAACCGTGGAAAATATAACAGAAGAGCTCTTGGGCGCTTATTTTCGACTTTTTCTGATCATTCTGTACTTCAGTTTTCGGGTGTTCATCCTGTTCTTAAGCTAAAGGATTTGAAAAAGATTAAAGTTGCATATTTCAAATTTTGCAAATTTCTTCTTTCTCTGCCACCATGGACTAGAAATCGGTATCTAGTTAAAACTTCTATGTTACCGATGTAACTCAAAAGCTCGGGGACCTACACAAAAAGCTTTCTGCAGATGCATTTTGTAATATTGGCCAGGACCATGGTCTTTTACAGTTTTTTTCTTAGTAGAAATTAATTGCTAGTGTTTGTTGATGTTCTTTTTCGTTCTTTTTTGTTTTTATGTTTATACTCCCCTTGTACTACTTGTTCTCTTGTAGTTGTGGGTAATAAATGATTGAATTGAAAACAGGAGAGTAGAAATTTCAATACTCTTCTAATAAAATCTGGAATTATCCAAGGGGAAAATATGGGCAATTTTCCGTGGAGCAGGGGGGGGATATTTGCTGTGTGTGTGGGGGGGGAGGGTATTTTCAGGGGTGGGGGGGGGTAAACGCCGGCTCCCTGGGAAAAGAAGTCATGAATACAAAACATCTCTAAGATGTGAAATCTAAAATAAAAATGAGGATATTGATTCTGCTTTGGCCCTCCACATTGTTGATAATCCAGATCGTGTAGTTCTTTTGATGAGGCAACTTTAATATTTGAAGGTAATGGCTTCCCACACTCTTTTAGGAAGGCAATCGAACAGTCTTTCTTCTGCTCAGTTAAAGATAATTCAAAAGTTTAGTTTTCCTTCTTTTTGAGCACTGAAGAAAGCTGAGTGGAAGTCTCTGAAGAAATATTTGTTTCTATAATTTTCGCTTCTTTCTTGTCCGCTGGCTCACATTTTTCTCGGTTATCTAATATTATTTTTTCTTGCTTATCATATGTAAATCCTTCTTGTAGCCCTTTCTGTCTTTAACAGTTCACAGAACTAATGTAATTTTATTTCAGCTAATATTTTCACCATTTTAAAATTATAATTAAATGTACTATAATACACTTTATCGTTCTGATAACAAGAGACCTAAGTCAGACACACGGCCTTTTAAACCGGGGAATAGCTATACACACAAAAAAAAAAAAAAAAAAAAAAAATCAAATTGAATCCTTTTTCTGCCAGCCTCTTCGCACTTATGTGCTCTGAAAATTGCAAGGCGTCGTAAAATATGTCGGGAAAGTATGTAAGATACCGGTAAAATATGTAAAATACTGGTAAAATAGGTAAAACACGTAAATTACGTAAAATACATAAATTACGTAAATTGGTAAAATACCAATTTTATGGGGGTCCGTAAAATTACGGTAAAATACCCAATTTTACCGTGACCAATTTTACCAGTTACAACACTAGGTAATCCTAGCATTTTATGGAGCAAAAATTCAAGTTCTGTCTCTAAGGAGGGACGGGACTATCTATCTAGTAAAAATTTTGAGATCATCACGGTTGCAGCAGTTGCTCCAACCTAGTAAAAAGCGACTATATTGATCATTTTTGCGGCCAGAAATGTCAATTTGACAGTTTTAAGAAGAAAAAAACAACTATATAGCTGATTTTGAGGCCGGACCTGGCACAGCTACGTGGCACGCTTGTATACATTGCTTCTCGTTGTCACTTGTCTTCTAACCACAGATAATGTGAGCCTCTTTTTGATGTTATAGCGTCACTATAGGTTCCCTACAACCACCCTGGGAAAAATGCAAATTCTTACTTACAGTTGTGACCTTTTTAGATGGTTTATGTGGCCAGAAATGTCAATATACCCGTTTTAAGAAAAAAAACAGCCAATATCGAGGTCGGGCCCCAGCACTCAGCAAGCTTGTATATATTGATTCTCGTTGTAAGCAGAAACCTCAAAATGAATCACCGTTATTTGCTACTCTTTCTTCAGGAAAAATTTTCGCTGTCACTTGTCTTCTAACAGCACAATTCTTTATTCTTCGCCTCATTTTGACTCGGTCTGATACTCCCTTTCTCGCTATTGCTTATCAATTCTCGTTGCCGCTTATCTTCTAGCAAAATAATTCTTTGTTCTCACTGTGGCCTATCTTTTAACTGCATATTTCTTTGTTTTTCATTTTTATTTTTAATTCGTTCTACTCCTCGCTGTTGCATGTCTAACCGTATATTACTTTGTTCTTCATTTTGGTTTTGACTCGATTCTTGCTACCGCTTGTCTTCGAACCAGATTTCTTTTTGTTCTTCACTTTTGTTTTTGACTTGTTGTAATCATCTCTGACGCAAGTATCCTAACTGTATATTTCTTGTTCTTCATTTTCGTTTCTCACTACTTTAGACATTTTCCCAATATCCTTTATCTTAGGTGCTCGGATTGATCTTGTCACATTTGATTGTCTAGTTTGTTCATTTGTCCTCTAGGCATTATGAAACTTCTTAAAAAGCCTTTTGTATATAGACTAACTACACTTGGAATTTAATGCTTAGCTATGTTCCTTTTGTAGTGTTGCACGTGGCATAAAAATAAAACGATACGTTCACTCCTGGGGGGGGGGGCAGAAATCATGTAATTTATTCTCTTGAAATGTGCTCATAAATATGACGTCAATCATATGAATTTTCTTGTTAATTATGTTTCTTATGTAATTTTGTCTGCATCATAGACATTAAAACGGTGAAACCACTACTGAGGCAAATATAACGCATGTATGCACTTGAAACGTGCTCAAAAATGTGGCGTCACCCGTGGGATTTCTTTGTCCAAAATTAAGAATCTTAACGAACTTTCTCAAAATCTTGACCTGTATCCATCGTTTTTTTTTTATGCCAGAAAATCCCAAGATGCCAATTTTCAGAAAAAAAGAACGGATCCATTTTCGAGAACAAATGCACTATTATTGCTCATTTAAGGAGATAAGATATATCTTATCTCTTAAAACGGGCAATAATTGTACATGTGTTTATTTATGAATTTTTTCTCGAAAACAGCTCCATATATATATATTTTTTTTTTTGTTTTGGCAATTTGGAATCCTGGGATTGTGTGGGGCTGCAAAAACTAAGTGCACAGATCACGAGCTTGAGAAAATTTGTCAAGAGAGCCTTCATTTTTGAAAAAAAAAATCACGTTGGTGACGTTATATTTTTGAGCACATTACAAGAGCATACATACGTCATATTTGCCTCAGTAATGGTCATATTTTTTTTTTTAGTGGGTATGATGCGGGTAAAATTACACAAGAAACATATGATTAACAAAAAAAATTATATGATTGACGTCATATATATGAGCGCATTTCAAGAGAATAAATTACATCATTTTTGCCTACCCGCCCTAGGAGTTTATATATATATATATATATATATATATATATATATATATATATATATATATATATATATATATATATATATATATATATATATATATATATATATATATATATATATATATATATATATACATGACGCATATGAGATGAATGCAAAATTACAAAAGGAACATTGCTAAGCATAAAACACCAAGTGTAATAAGTCTATTTACAAAAGACGTTCATAATGCCTAGGGGACAAATGAACACTTTAGATGATCAATTGTGAGAAGACCAATCCACACAAATAAGGTAAAGGGTACTGAAAGAATGTCTAAACTAATGTTGAGTGAAAATGAAGAACAAAGAAATATACAATTAGAGTACTTGCGTCAGTGACAATTACAATGAGTCAAAAATTAAAGTAAAGAACAAAGAAACATCCGGTTCGAAGACAAGCGACACCAAGAATTATAACGAGTCAAAAACCAAAGTGAAGAACAAAGAAATATGCGGTTATAAGACATGCGACAACAGGGAGTAGAACGAATTAAGAATAATAGTGAAGAACAAAGAAATATGCGGTTAAAAGATATGCTATAGTGAGGACAAAGAAAATACATTGGTAGAAGATAAGCGGCATCGCGATTCACAAGCGATAGCGAGAATCAGAACGTGTCAAAAATGAAAATGACATATGCAAAGAATTATACCATCCAGCTTCTGATTCTGACTCTTTCTAAATGTAACACTCATCGCCGTTACGAGCCTTAGAATATATACAAAAGTTTGGTGATTTTGTTGGGTTTCTATTTCAAATTGGCGTTATTTGGTACTATTAGCTCACCATTGAGGAAGCACAAAAAATTCATGGAAGTCCAAAAAAATATCAAGCGTTTGTATGCAGCTTAGGGCTATATCTGGCCCGTTAAGGGGGGACTGGGATAAAACTGTGACAGAAGTAATTATTTTGTTTTTGAAGAAGATTGAACGGGAAACCGAAAGGTATATTTTTTTAACGAGATTTCTTTCCCGTCCGGTAAATCCACACTTAACAAGTCTAGGGGCTTTTAAATATCTTGGAAATATAAATTTATCATATATTAAATATCGGTTTGGTCTTTTATTTGCCTGCCACCTATATTTTCTTTTTGCTAGATACTGTAGGCTCCGATGTTGCAAATCATTAAATTTAAAAAATCAATACAAGGCAACTACACTACATGAGTCATTAATCACTCTAGCCTACTGAAAAGATCAAGTCTGTGTGATCCTTTAATTATCTAAGTAAGCTATGTTTATTTAAGTATTAACATTGAAGAGAATTCTTGCTGGACCACTTCTAACAAAATTCTAACTAGCAAAGGTTGCCAACTCTGTTAGGCCTATCCTAAGCTAGCCTATAATACAGGATAGCCTATAGGCTACGCCTAGCCTAAAATTGCAGTATGGTTTATTTGCCTCACAATGATTAATTTAGTTCCTATAGATGCCAATATAAAATGAAATTCAAAATTACTTCTGTTACTGTAAAGTGCTACTGACATCAATTCCAAACAGTTTTTGCTCTCTGGACCCAATTTTGGTTAATTATTACCTGAAGACTACAACTTCCAAGATTTTTGGTAAATTTAAAGTCCTTAGACATTAATTTGATAAGTAGCATAGCATAGAAGTTGAGCATACTGTTCAATGTGCCCTTCTGTGCTCTGTCCAAATATACTAGCCTAGGCTAATTGCTTCCTCTAGGCCCACACATTCTTATTTGATTCCTAAAAGGTGACACCTTGTTGCTCATCATTTCTTGACCAAAAATGTTTAGCCTATTAGGCTATAGGTTTTTGAAAACTAGTTTAAACAATAATAGATACTTAACTAGCCTAGGCTATTTCATTTATAGAAGGGAATTGCTTTGCTTTATCCCTGCCATCTCTCCCTGATGGATAAATATAGCCTACCTTAAAATATATAGTATATACATTAAAAAATATACATTACTATGCTCCCAAGATTTTCTGGCATCCTTGTTTTGTTTTTTTTCTCCTTTTTTAAATAAGCTATGTTCCCTTTTTGTAGTTTCCTATGATTCTTTATAATATTTGAAATTAAAGAGCCAAGTAATATATTGATTTTTTCTCTGAAAGAGCTTTTGAGTAGTATGGCAACTTCACTTTCATGCTGCAATGACTTTTCTTGGTAAATATTGAGCAGTTCTACATCTCTACTTGGCAATCTCCACTTTCTCTTTTTTTTAATAAGCTTTAGTAAAATAAGCTTTGCTATAGATTTACCAGATAGGAATCAATAGAAAACTTGACTCTTTCTATTTAAATATTATAAAGAATCATATGAAACTACAAAAAGGAAATCTACATCTCCACTTTCTCCTTTTTTTGAATAAGCTTTTATAAGATAATCTTTACTGTGGATTTAATGGATAGGAAAGAAGTCTTATTGAAAAAAAAAACATACAGCTCAGTTTCCTAATCAATGTTCTTCCCAAAGAAATAATTACTTCTGTTGTAGTTGTATCCCAGTCCCTCCTCCCCCCTTAATAGGCCAGATATAGCCCTAAGCTGGATACAAACATTTGCTAATTTTTAGCTTCCATGAATTTTTTGTGCTTCCTAAACTATGAGTTATAATACCAAATAAAGATCCAACATAATACCAAATAAAGCCAATTTGAAATAGAAACCCAACAAAATCATCAAATTTTTGTATATAGCATATGGCTTGTAACAACAATGAGTGTTACATTTAGATAGAATCAGAAGTTAGATGGTATAATTCTTTTGTGCATGTAATTTTCATTTTTGACATGTTTTGATTCCTCCTTTTTTTTACCCTTTTTAAAAGATGAACTTGTCAATTTGGTCAATTATTTGCACCTTGTCACATTTATTATTATTATTATTTTCAAGAGTCATAAAAGAGCTTGAAATTGAATTTGCAAGAAAAGCAATTATTATTTTCAGAAAGAGGCATCAAGTTGTATGTTCAATTTATTTGTATGTCAATTATATGGACTGCTCAATATTTACCAAGAACAGTCATTGCAGCATGAAAGTGAAATTGTCCTACTACTCAGAAGCTCATTTGCCTGCAAAAAAAAAATCAATAGAAAACTTGGCTCTTTCTATCTCAAATATTATATAGAATCATAGGAAACTACAAAAAGGAAATCTACATATCTACTTGGCAAGTTATGCCAGAATATAAAAAAAAAAATTCTCCTTAGTAATATATATATATATATAAAAAGAAGAATAATTTTGCTCTCAAATGCATACTGTAACTCATACAAGTTACTTGAAAAGGAGAAGTTTGCAGAGCAGAAAGGTTATTGTTTATGTTATGTTTTTTTTTTTATTGCTACTATTAAGCTTCAGTTCATGGTTTTCAGTTAATTCAAGGAGTATGAGGATATAAAAAAGGTGAAACCACAGAAGGGCATCATCCAAAACCAGCACAGCTTTTGTACCATCAAGTTTAGAAACAAAGGAGCACATTGACCTTGAAACAACATGTCAAATAGTTACAACAGAAGCTTTAATCCTCTAGGACACCTACTAAATCTTTTAAATCATATATTTTTTATGTTTTAAAATATTATACAAATAATGTGTTTCAGTAATATTTTTCCATAGAGTACCCTCCAATTATTAACTGCCTGTCATCGAATGGTTCTCAGTCTGCACCTATTTTATCCCCATTTGCTGCTTTTTTGTCAAAATAAGAGAGAGATTTGGACCTTTATATCACTGACAAAATCAATAACTATCCACCATAATTTTTTCATTTTTGTTGCCCTCCTAATTCTTTGTTTGTTATGACTTACTCATTAGGATGTTTCAAAGTTTTTGCTCAGCTTACAAATATTTTTTAAAAATATCTGTATTATGTCATTTTTTTATCATTGTCAACATTGCTTTATTTTATTTTTTTTATGGCCTGTTTGACTTATTTGGTCATCATTGTCTAGACTCAAAAACACATTTGCATATCAGGGCTTGTTATATTTCATTTTATGCAGTTTTTTTTATTTCAATCTTTGCAGTTCAGAGGCAACAGTCTAGTAAAGAGCCACAATGTTTCAGTGTTTTATTTTCCCCCAAAAGCCACTTCATACAGAAGGATGGTTGTAGAAACTTTGGAGGGGATTCATTTGATTAAAATTGAAAGTTCTAGTGGTGTTTTTAAGTCAAAAGTCATTGGAGGATAGCCAACCCCTCCTACTCCATTAGCTACCCTTTTCCCAAAGACATCCAACCAGAATTTTGACATAACAGTTTTGTTCAGAATGGTCTCAAAGTTAAAAAATTTTGCCTCCAGAGATAATTCTCCACAGTCACTAGGACAAGGGCTGTCAGTTATGCAAGTTGTCCATTCTTTACATACAGTATATGGTTTGTTATTTGGAAGGGGGGTGCATATTTGATTCCGGGTATCCAGAAAGGCTTAGGGTATTAAGGAAAAGCTTTCAAGAAATGTTGAGGGAGATGCTAAGCAAAATTGGAACAAACTGTGTGCATGCTGGTTGCCAAAAGGGTATATATCAGTAATATCTAAGGAATGGCTGATGATATTAAGTTAAAACTTATGGGGTGTGTTGAGGTGAATGTTGAAAAGTGATTAGAGGGCAGCCAGCCCCACTTGCCCCTTTTAGACACCCTGCCCCTCAACACTGATCAAAATTTTTTAAAAAGGCATTTGTTCAAAATAGTCAAAAGGTCTAATAACTATGCATCAGATGATACCATACTCCCCACAGCTTAAAGGCTCTAAATTATGCAATTTGCCCATTATCTATCATTGAGAAAGAGGGGAATGTTTGATCCTGGAAATGTCCAAAAAACTAATGGTACTAAGGTGAAACTTCAAGAAATGATGAGGGGGATGTTGATCTAAGTCAAAATATACTACATGCATCCAGGTATGTGCAATATCTTATGTACAGCTAATTTCAGGCCCAATACTACTACTACTAGGGCTACTTGAAACTGCAGCTAATTGAGACAGTAACTATAACTATGGCTACTTTGTATCTGCAAATACTTGCAACTTTGACTAAAACTACTTGTGACTGCAACTGCATCTATTATTGTGATTGCAACTGCGAGTACTGCTGCTGCTTCTACTACTAGAACTATTGACCTAAATCAAAAGGGTTTAACTAAATTGTGTTTGTCAGAATGGCATAGTATATCCAAGGTGTCAAAAAGGCATATCTACAATATATCAGGAATGACTATGATTATTAAGTTGCAAATTTCAGGGAATGTTGAGGGGGTTCAGAGTTCATTTGTTGAACAATAAATTTACACAAAAAAGCACTCTCCTTTCTCAGTAGGTTTCATGGCAAGGAAAACAGGTAAAAAATGAGAACAAAATGAAAATAAAATAAATTGTAAATAATCTATAGTCTATAATTTACTAATAACTTTAGGACTACACAATGCAAGAAGCCAAACCCCAACACCCAAATCCTCAAAATAACATAAGTCTGACCAGCACAGGCCAACCCACAGACAACAACCCTATCCTCATAAATCCAAAACTAATTTGTAATAATTAAAATAGACCACAAATATATCAACAATAATAATAAAAATATAAAGTTGACAATTTACCATTAAAATTAAATTAACACTCCTGAAAGAAAATTCAACAACATTTTTCATAAGTCCCAAAAACTACCTTATGCTTCAGGTTATTGCAAATTCCATACCTTTAACCTTGTGGCTACTGAATTAAGGTCAGACCAAACACACCACATAAAAGGATTTCTCACATCAGTAGAATTTGAAAGGATATATGACAAAAAATTAGGAATAAAAGATAGACTCTTGAAAACAACTGGCAGTTGCCCATGGACTAAAGAAAAAGCAGAATATGCACAGGGTGCAAGAGATACAGACCAAAGACTTAGAAGAGGCTTGATTAAAGACACATTTGTCTCTTTAATATTTATTTTTGGTGTCTTGTGGACAGAAGAAAGTAAATATGTAGAAAAGGGAAAGATAGACATCCATATTAGCAGACAACAAGAAATGTATGATTAAATCAATGAAGAAAAAAAAAGTTTATGAATGCAACCAGGATATGAGTGCTTAAGATTCCAAAGAACACCAAGATTTCTGGTCACCATCATTTTGATTGTATCATTATGGTTTTTAGAAGATAGATTTTCATATACAAAAATTCTCAGGAAACATACAAAACCACAATAAGCTCTAGAGATGGATCCTCAAGAGGCCCATATTTCTGTTATGCAAGAGCAAGAGCAAGTCCACAACACAACACACTCAAAAAGAAATGTCAGGCTCAGCCAGAGACAAGACTCATCTTTAGCCAAAGTGGTTGCAGTGTTTTATCTGCAAAAGCCACCAGACCATCATCAGATCCAGACTCATACCTTGAAAGAGCCCAATTTGCTTGTTGACAAAGATGACAACATTCTTGCAGTTTACAATTTTCAACTGCAAAGAAAAAGTCATTTGCATGAATTAACAATAACATTGGCCCCAAAACTGATCATTGGGGTACTCCATATTCAACCATAAAGGTATCTTGTAAAGATTTACCATTCAAATAACACACCCTGACAGATTTGATAACAACCAAGAATGAGCAATTGACCATACACAAAAGTGAAAAGGTTTTCCAAAAAGAACATGATATATCAGGGATTAAAAAGCTTCTGAACATCTAAAAATAAAGCAGCCAAAAGTAGTCCACAATCAGGAGAACAGTGAATAAAATCAAGTAAATAAACAAAAGAGACTCTTGCATGTTCAGCAGAATGTTTACCCCAAAAACCAAACTGGAAATCATGGAAGAAATTTTTAGCCTTAAGAAAGCTTAAGAGACATGATAACATGGCTTTTCAACAACTTTGCTAAAAATCAACAAGAGCAAGATAGGTCTGTAATTATACAGGTTATTCCTAGGGCCTCCTTTGTAAATAACTATAACTCTAGCACATTTAAGAGCATTTCGAAACACGCCAGGTTCAAAAGATAAATTTATCAACTTTGTTAACTGTGAGCAAATATATGGTAAAAAAAATTTGAGGACCTGTGTTGGTATCTGATATGGACCTGATGAAAATGTACCTTCTAGCAATGTAACAATTTTAGCAACTTCTGAATCAGTTACAGGCTGTAGCACCATGAATCTCAAGCAAGTAGGGTCTAGGTAAGATTAGTAATCAGATACACCACCAAAGAAGATGCTGTATTTTCCCCAATGTTTGCAAAATAAGATGCCAGTTTTTTTTCTGAATTTTTTTTTTGGTCTTGTTACAGTGTCACTATCAACAACCAAACTAGAAGGAAAAGGCTCAGAATGTGAGAGACTCGAAAAGGTTCCTGTATGCTTTATAATTGTGAAGCTGCTATTGAGATGCTGACCCCTTTCACATTCTCCACAAGTATTTTATTTGCCTCTAACTTCTTGGAAGACTTGGGGTCATCCACAGATTAAGCAGTTAAGACCTTTTAGACTGGGATTGGTGTGGCAGAGAAGCACAGTATCAAGAATAACAGTCTTAATCCATTCACACAATATATTAAAGTGCCAATTTGGATTTTACTTCAACCCAAGACTGCTCATTGAATCTAGATCTCTAAAGGTTAAGATTTTTACCGCCGAAACAATGAGAGCAAGGATCAGAAGTATTAAATCTGGAATTAGAAGAATCAATAAGGTAGGAAAGTGGTCTGGAATGTCACAAACTACCACTGAATTACAGTGAAGAGAGTGGGAAGAAATAATGTTGTCAATGATAGTTGCTGTCGATTCTGTGACTCTTGTGGCTATAGATGTCATAGAAAATCCAGTGATGAGGAAGCACTATCAATCAAATCTATGTTGAAATCGCCCATAATCACTCTCTTGGACTGTTGATGGTGAATCAGATCTACAACCTCATTAAGCTGTTGTAGGAAAGATTGAACAGATCCACTATTAGAGTGATAAACAATCCCAACTACCACCTTTAAGCCTTCTAAAGAAGACTCAATAAACACAGGTTCAAAAACCTTCCAAACTACAACACAAACCTTCATGAGTTGAATAAAGTAGTTTATCTGAAACCTATACAGCAAGACTTCCCTTACTTTTGAGTGTCTGATCCATTCATTCCATCTGAAAAAACCATTCAAATCTAAAAGTGTGTCATCATGGTCTTCAAGGAAAGTTTGACATAGACCAATGTCTCCTTTGGTTTTCAATACTTTCTAGCAGAAGCTTACTTTTAGAATGCCCCCTAGTCTAATTAGCGTAGTAGCATGAGTTTCCTTTGCATTTTGGGTGAACGTGAAAGTAAAAACAAATTTCAAGAGGGTAGGATAAAATCAGTCAAAGGATAATTTAGCTGAAAAAGTGCTGGTGGCTGAGTTAGGACAAAATTGAACTGTCTGTTGTAAAAAAAAAAAAAAAACAGAGGGTCATACCAATTCCTTTGGAAAAATTTTGTTAGATGGCAGTCTTATCTCCAGAATTTTGGTGCTAAAGCAATGGGTTAATTTTATTCTCAGGTCTCATCATGCTATTCTAAAAAATAGTGTGAATATATATTATGGGCTGCATGTTTATCCAGAAGAAGGGGGCAAAAGGTAAAGTGAAGCATAGCACGTTTAGGCATGAGATAAGTAAGCATTTATGATTGTTTTAAAGTATTTTTAGTAATTTTTGGTAACTATTTTCTACTTGTAAATAATAAGGAATAAGGTGTTAATTTAAGAGCCCAAAACAAAATTTGCAAAGGACAAAATTAGTATGATTGGAAAGAGCCTAAAAAGAGGCATTGAGTTGTGTGTTTGTTATATACCTAGAAAAGAAATGTAAAAAACTATAAACTTGCCAGATTTTTCTTTTTGTTCTTCTAGTGTTGCAGTTTTAGGGCAGCATGTAGTCAGAGTTACCATGTTAAAACTAATTAGCTAGGTTTGATAGTTCTTTTCATTCATAAACACTCCAACATTAACAATCTATTGATTCCCACTGACGACTAGACCTTATAAGGAAAGCTGCACCTTCTTAAGGTGTTTGGTACCAAATGGATAAAGCTTATTCTTTGCTGACTTTTCACACATGTTTCTTTCTTTTAAATTTGGCACCTGCTACTATCAAGAACTACCTACAAAATATGGAGGTATTTTGCATTAGAAATTGAATTTATTATTTTTCCTAAATTTTTTTTTTATATATATTTGGTTGTTGAAGTTTTCACTGTCTTTGACGCTTCAATGAAAATACAGGCTTTTTTATTGCAAATAAATGATTCTTAATTTTTTCGGCTTCTTGCACCATTAAGAAAATTTATGTCATTTTTGGTGTTTTTAGTGAATTTTAAGCAACTACCTTTTATGTAAAAATATAGGAAAAATACTTCAGAAATCGACTCCTTTCATTGTGTCATTTTGATGGCATTAAATTTAAAACTATCACAATAGGATAATGTTCTTGGAATTGATATTCTAAAAGAAATTATTAAAATTTGACACCCTTAAAATCCACAGGTTTTAGAATAAGATGTCACTTTCTCGCTTTTATTTTTGAGGTTATGAAAAGTTAGGACATTTTTTACTGTTGAAGTTTCTTTGAATTAATGCCACCTGATCGAAAAGTTCATCCATTTTAGCAAGGTTCTAGATGAGAGGCTGTCTCGGAATGCAGTTGAGTTAGGAAAATAAACTTTCAGGAATGAATCAAACGCCCAAGACATTTCCTTGATAGATGTTTTCAAGCTGCCATCTATACCTTTCTATTATTTCTAGGGCTTAGAAGATTGCATAGAAGACAGATTAATCCCTATTTAAGTTTAGACAACAAATATTTTACCTTGATTTTGGGTTTTTACTCTCTTTCTCTTTGGCCTACAATTCCTTCTTGACAACTTACTCGTATAATCTCAGCAGGATTTTAAGTTAAAAAGTTTTTTTTTTTCAAATTTAAGAAATAATTTTACAAAGCTTTAAAAGATTTGAAAATAGGGATTGACCAAAAATATGAGGTAAAAAGCACTTTCCTTGTGCCTTATTAGGGCTTTAGGTCTATTTCTGAAGATTTCACTTTTATAACAAAGATTTCCATAGATCAGCAAAAGTCATTGCATTTAAGAGGGTGAGGGGGTGAAGGTGGATACCTCAAAAGACCTTTCTCGGACATCCTTGATGCTCTTGATCCATTCCTGAAAGTTCCATTCACCCAACTCTTCTAGCCTTCATGGTAACAAAAAGCTCATCTTACCCCATCTTTAATCTAAGTTTTCCTTCTGACTAGAAATATTCTCCTGCTTCTACAAAATTCTGAAACTTTGGGAATAAACTCTGTTGAAAACTCTGACACTTTGGCAAATGTTGAATTTTTATTAAAATCTGTTATGTTTTCGAAACATATAATAGCAGAAGTAAGAACAGGCTTAGAGTCTTCGGGTATCTTTTGATACTCATTCAGTTTCAAAACTTCCAATTGTTTTTGAACTTGATAGCCAACATTATTTTATATGTTGTGATGTGGCCAAGGCTGTATCGAGGGAGGGGGTTTGACCCTCCCCCCAAATGTTTGTCTGACTCATAAAAACGTAACCAAAATGGATATTAACAATTTTTTATGCGTTTTTGAGTGTTTTTTTGTGTACCCCCTCCCCCCTCCCGAAAAGAAATCCCTGTGTAAAACACCCGACCGAAAATAAAATCCTAAATACAGCCCTGGATGTGGCATGTTTGTTTGTTTCTTTAATTTCACATGCTTGTTTTTTAAAATGATATTAGAAATGCATACCGCTGTAGTTCCAGTCTCTTCAAGTTCTTTTATAGATGGGGTGAATGCTTCCAATGCACGTTGCAAGAACATTAGATAAATTTCAACGATCCAGGGTGTTTCTGTTAAATCATCATATATGGAAAGAAGTTCATACAATTCTTTAGAGTATTAAGATGGATTACTTTAGAAATAGGAACTCAATGCCTTCAAAGAAAGTAAAAGTAGTTCAATACATGGCTGAATGATAATCATTTAGTCAGTAGCCTACATACTGCAGAATCTCTCAATATTCTGTCTCTAAAAATGAATGACAGTCTTTGAGAGTTTAAAATCTTTTTGCAAATATCTTCAAGACAATATTGAGTTAGCTTTAATAGCACTCTCATTTAGTCTAAAAAAGTTCGTCTATGAAAAAACCTATAGGCTGCTACAAAGTTGCAATTACCATTATCTGCAATAAAACACGTCACTCTTTCCTAATCAAGTTGCAAGTTGTCCACAGTTTTTCTCAATCATCTAAACATTCCATCTGCTTTTTCCTCAGCATTCTCAAAAAAAGGGAGCCATATTCCATAATGAAATACGGAACCCAAATAGGAGCCATTTTCCTCTTTTGTGGCTAGAAAGGATCAAGTTTGAAGGTCAAAATATAGTGGAGGATCTTCTTGTTTCAAATCCTTCAATGCTACTTCTAATGTTTCTTTACCTAATCCATTTTTAATTGTGGCCTCCATTTTGGTTTGGAGATCTGGTCTAGATGTCTTTCCAGTCACTTTGGAATCCTGTTAAAGTTCAAACACAGTTTCAAGCCACAATCAAGGGAACGTTTGAGTGATAGTATCTGACTGTATGATGTACTTGAGTCATTTCTGAAACAATTACATTTTCTTCTTCTTTTGTATTGTCTTTCACAAAAGGTTATCAGTTAAACAGTTGGAGACTAACGCACTGCAGTGATTTTTTTGGCTGTCAGAAGTTTATGCAGTAGCATGCCCATACACTACATTACCCATATGGCCAATTTTAGAGGTACTATTACAAATTATGCAATTTGCATTTTGTGGATTCTGAGTTATATATAATTTCTAGATAATTTCGAAGACCACACTGCCTTTCCATGACGACAAAATAAAAAGTTCAAATAGAGATAAATACTTTTAATAGACAGTGATAAATTTCACAAGAAATACTAGATATTTCGGTCACATATGCTTAGTTAGTGTTTTTCTTAGTTATTAATATGTAGCAGGTATCCAGAGTGGCTAATTGACCAGACTTTTTTAAAAGAAGGAAAATATTTCTAGAGATTTCTAAGGAAGTCATGGAAAACAGCTCAAGAGAAGGATGTTTGTTGTTCTCTGCCATGTGAGCCAGGGCTAAGTGAAAAACTTAAAAGAATTTTACAGAGTAAGGGTTTAAAAGTAGCTTTAACGAGTAGTAATACTTTAGATAGGTTTCTAAATTCTGGGAAGGATCAAGCTCCATTAGGGCAGCAAAGTGGGGTCTATCAGATCCCATGTACTTATGGAAGTTCATATATAGGACGTACTAACCAGAATGTAGAGATGAGATGACTACAGCATCAAGATTCTATTTTTCCGGCTTTAAAGTATATTTCAGATCTCCCTTGACATTAGACCTGGTTATACTTTTTTTTTTTTCTCACACGTGGAACCCGTTGCAGGGCACTATAAGGCCAACTATCCTTTCTGGTGTACCTCAACGAGGTTCTTTGCGTGGTAATATCTTTGGAAGATACATTTCCTGCTGCTACGACCAGGTATACTAGCACCATTTATCACCCCCTTCACCCATTTGTCCCTTTTTTCTTGACATCATATTCTGAACCTGAGTCAGTTCTCTTCTAGTCTCATAGAGAAAAATTTTGGACAAAAAATCAGACTGGCTCAAGAATTTGTTGTCCACTGCATCAAAATGCACGGTTTATCTTCTGCCAAAATTTTGCTGCGTCTGCTTTTCATGAGTTTTTCATGCGTCTTGGTTGGGATAAGTTTTGTAGCCTCAGCAAAACTTCTCTTTTTTCCCAGCCAACTGACTAGGCTTTCTCTTATTCCTTGCCCTTTTTCTTTGCTTTTGAGTACCTTTGCCAACAGTACCTGTAACAACATTGGAAATAATCTCCTCATCCCCAATGGTTGCGTTCTCGGACATGGTATTTTGAGCGATAATTTTCTATTATTGCTCAAATAGAAAATTATTTTTTGTCCCATTTCTATAGGAGCTTTTCTCGTTGGTGTCCAGACGCTTAGATTATCCATTCATCTTGTATTGCAAACTTAAAACACCGTGATGGTATCAAAGAGCAATCGAAAGTATTGCGACTTACCAAATGCAACAGGCAACGAGTGGGTAACCTTCCCTTTGACTGGGGTCGCCTCTGATTTACCAACATATATCGACGTTCAGTGGCAATCTCGACCTCGACAAAGTTTCCCAATGCCTTGCGTAAGCGGCAAAGTGAGTCAGTTGATCTCCTGTTGCGTTACGTCGATAGTAAACCCGGCCTTAATTCAATTATTTTAAGCAAAATTGTAGAGGGGGGGGGGTCCCATTTTTCCTTTTGGCACTGCCGCTCCTCCCAAATTAAGGCTCTGGATCCGTGCTTTTTAGGGGGTGGGGGTAAAGTATTTGGACAGTGTGAAGTTAGAAAACAATTCTTACTACATAATATGAAGAATAATTGTACCTAACACATTAGGTATGCAGACCCACTATACTTTACTATATTTTAATGTGCAAATATATAGCCCAATTTTTTTTTCTAAAGTATTATATTTTTAACTTACTTTGGTATATATTTCATTAGGATTGAGTGTCAGAGAAACATATTAGAAGAAAGTTAGGTAGGCCGTATATCCTACAAGTACCGATTTTACTTACAGAAAACGAACATAATTTATACAGACATAAATTTAAAAACTAATTTTGACTGTATTGGTTTGGGATACCTGAAAATGAGCTTTAAATAATTTCTGAGACCACACTGGCTAATCATGATAAACAAAAAATCGCGAAGAAAGGAAGAAAACGAGGACAATTAACAGCCAATGAAAAAATTGAAAAATTATGCAAATATTTCGGTCAAGACCTCCGCTTGACCGTCCTCAGTGCAGAATAAAACTGATAAAAATATAAAAACCAAACCTTAAAATAAAAACACCAAACTAAAATTGGACGACCCTTTCCTAGTAACGGTGAAAGGGCACTAGGAAAGGGTCGTCCAATTTTAGTTTGGTGTTTTTATTTTAAGGTTTGGTCTTTATATTTTTATCAGTTATATTCTGCACTGAGGACGATCAAGCGGAGGTCTTGACCGAAATATTTGCATAATTTTTCATTTTTTTTCACTGGCTGTTAATTGTCCTCGTTTTCTTCCTTTCTTCGCGATTTTTTGTTTAAAATGAGCTTTATAATTTGTTTCGTTTTCTAAGGTAGACCTCAGTAGTAAGGCATCTAGTACCGCGAGATACACACGCACTTTCACAAGCCTGAGGCATGAATATGTGTATAGTTTAACCGGTACATTGGGTTACCAGGGCCATTCACCTATTACTACGAGCGATACATGCCTTAGCAGACGGGTTTTCTAATGTGACACTAATTTTTTGAATGCACTCCAGCCTGTGATTGCGTAATATGCCTTACCAGGGCCAGTTACCTATTACTATGAACCCTACATGCCTTGGCAGACAGGTTTTCCAATGTGACACTCATTTTTTGTGTGTCACTCGGTTAGAGAAAGCTGGCGGTTAGTCCATATGATGACTTGATTAGTCGGTTTTTTAAAAAACTTGGCAAGCTATAGTGTACTCAAGCAAAAACCCTATATAATGTCCATACAGTGCATTCCAATTTTCATTAGATTTTTTTTTGGAGGTTAAACAGATAGAGAGAGCGGCGGTCACACTAACTTGATTAGTAATTGGATTCAGATATACTACGAACGGACTTTCAGTCCTACATTCACGGGTTTCTGCAAAGTGTTATGGGCTTCATTGAAAAAAATACCAGTTTTAAAAAAAAAAAAAAAAAAAAAATAAACATGTATCCATGATCTTTCTTCTGGCAAAAAAATACAAATTCCAATCAAAACTGGTCAAACGTGTTAATAAGCTGTAGGTTATAGCTATCTGGTAACTCGTTCAGTATCGCATGTATTTTTAGCGGTATCAATGGTATTTCATTTGCGTAAAGCTATCTCGATTTGCCAAACTTTTATCGTTCGCATAAAACTAACTCAATTTGCAAAAATGGTATTCCATTTGTGTAACTCTGCTCTGAATGTCCTTAATGAGGATATAAATAATATAGAATGACATTGTGACTTGACCTAGCTTTACCTCTCCGATGTGGTCTGTATAATACAAAACTCTGTGGTCATTATAATACAAAAGTTCCATTTGAACAGTGTTGTGAGGTCCATTACCACAACCCCAAAGGGCTCCGATCCCCCCACCCCAACCCCGAAGGAAACCCCCGGTCCTCAAAGGTTCTCTGGGCTCCCAAAGGGCCCCCGGCGCCCCAATGGCTCCTGGGTCCCCCATTATAATACTTTTTAAGGCTTTATCATATCTTTTCAGAACAAATTATTATTTTAGGGAATTATTCCGGTGAAACAGTTAGAGACATTTTTAAAGATGATTTTAGAAGAGGATTTGAGGGGGAAACTCTGTGGTCGTTATAATTCACAAGTTCCATTTGAACAGTGTTGTGAGGTCCCCTACCACAACCCCAAAGGGCTCCGATCCCCCCACCCCAACCCCGAAGGAAGCCCCCGGTCCTCTAAGGTTCTCTGGGCTCCCAAAGGCCCCCGGCGCACCAATGGCTCCTGAGCCCCCATTATAATACTTTTTAAGGCTTTATTATATCTTTTCAGAACAAATTATTATTTTAGGGAATTATTTCGGTGAAACAGTTAGAGACATTTTAAAAGATGATTTAAAAGATGATTTTAGAAGAGGATTTGAGGGTGAAACTCGGTGGTCGTTATAATACACAAGTTCCATTTGAACAGTGTTGTGAGGTCCCCTGCCACAACCCCAAAGGGCTCCGATCCCCCCACCCCAACCCCGAAGGAAGCCACCGGTCCTCAAAGGTCCCCCAAGCTCCCAAAGGGCCCCCGGCGCCCCTATGGCTTCTGAGCCCCCATTATAATACTTTTTAAGGCTTTATTATATCTTTTCAGAACAAATTATTATTTTAGGGAATTATTTCGGTGAAACAGTTAGAGTCATTTTAAAAGATGATTTAAAAGATGATTTTAGAAGAGGATTTGAGGGTGAAACTCTGTGGTCGTTATAATACACAAGTTCCATTTGAACAGTGTTGTGAGGTCTCCTACCCCAACCCCAAAGGGTTCCGATCCCCCTACCCCAACCCTGAAGGAAGCCACCGGTCCTCAAAGGTCCCCCCAGCTCCCAAAGGACCACCCAGCCCTCAAGGGTCCCCTCAGACCCTCAAAGACCCTCCCCGGGCTCCCGTCTTTCGTAGGTGAATGTTGTCTGAAACTTATGTTTTGGGGTGTATGGGTTGCTATTTTTGACTTTTCGGAGTTGGATTTCTTAGTCTTTCATAGGTATGTGTTGTCTGAAATCTATGATTTGGGATGGGTGGTTTGCTATTTTTGACTTTCCTGAGCTGGATTTCTTACCCTTTCATAGGTGTGTGTTGTCAGAAAATTATGACTTGGGATGTGTTGTTTGCTAGTTGAACTTTTCAGAGCTAGATTTCTTAGTCTTTCGTTGCTGTGTTTTGTCTGAAATCTATGATTTGGGATGTGTGGGTTGCTATTTTTTGACTTTTCTGAGCTGGATTTCTTAGCCTTTCATAGGTGTGTGTTGTCTGAAACTTATGATTTGGGACGAGTGGTTTGCTATTTTTGACTTTTCTGAGCTAGATTTCTTAGTCTTTCGTTGGTGTGTGTTGTCTGAAACCTATGATTTGGGATATGTCATTTTTAGCCTAATTGCATAGCTACTAAAGGAACATTTTGTTGTATCTATTGGTATCAATATTCCGTTTTTTAGAGTTTCGGTTACTATTGAGCCTTACGTGCCTGAAATCATGAATTAGAATATTTAATTAGCTGTTTGGGTTTTCAGACATAGTTTTTTTAGATGTTCATGGGTGTTAGGTTCCTGGAGGGTTTTATGACTCCTCCCTCCAATGAATTCAGATGGTTTTAGGACTCATCCCCCTAGCCATAACTCCATTCAACCTTGAGCGAAGATATAAAAGTTTGATGAAGTATTTTTCTACTTAACAACTACATTAATAACTTCCAAGATGATGGGACTGTATGACACAGAATTTAACAGTTACCGAGAGTTCAATGACTCCTCCCCGCAATGACTTCCAAGGGTTTTATGACTCCTCCCCACAATGAATTCAGATGGTTTTAGGACTCATCCCCCTAGCCATAACTCCATTCAACCTTGAGCGAAGATATAAAAGTTTGATGAAGTATTTTTCTACTTAACAACTACATTAATAACTTCCAAGATGATAGGACTGTATGACACAGAATTTATCAGTTTGAAAAAATCATCTTGTGGTGTTATATTTGAATGTGCATTTTTATTATTGTCTATGGAACTCGAAGAAATTGACTGTTATCATTGGATAGTGAACTATAATCTGTTTGAGTATGATAAAAGCTTGTGGAGTACTACATTACGTCATATAAACAGACTGGGATTCTACGATAGAGTGATTACACCACTTAATAATACTGGTCAGGAACTGAGAAATGTTCAGGAGGAAGTCAGTGAAATTTGCAGCTTTTTCGGGGTTGAAGCACTCTACGTAAAGGGCAATGTACCTACAGATAAAGTTTTAATTCAAAAGTGTGACCCTAGGATTCCACTTTTCAATCGAGAAGAGTTTAAGTGTCCTAAATTTGAAGGGTGTTATCATCGTCCTGAAGACGAGGTTAGGTTCTTCGCACAGTGGATACCTAAGAACATACCTGATCGTGATAAATCCATAAGACATGGTAAAAACTATTCTATACCATGGGACCATCGTTTGTTGATGTTTAAGAGTGAACTCTAAGTACTATTTTTATGTAAACATTTGTTGTTGTGTTTTTTTTTTTTCAAAAAAAAATCTGTTAATACGTTTAAGCAATAAATATCTTTAAGCTTAACCCGTCTTTATTCTTTAGAATAGTTCTATTGTAAGCAAGTAACAAACTCTTTCCTGAAGAAAAATTGTAAGTAAGTAGCAAATTCTTTCTTGAATTCACCTGCTGGATAAACAAAGACATTTCGTTCAAGAAATTATGACAAAATTCTAAGTAAGTAACAAACTCTTTATTGTTTACACGACTTAGATACAAGATGTAGAAATTTAATTCAAGAAACTATGAAAAAATTCTCAGTAAGTAACAATTTCTTTCTTGAAGTCAACTCTTGGATACACAATACAGAAATTTCATTCAAGAAATTATGAAAATATTTGTAAGTAAGTAACAAACTCTTTATTGATTTCACCTCTTGGATATACAGTACAGATACTTCATTCAATGAATTATGAAAAAATCGCAAGTAAGTAACTTTTTTTTCTCTTTATCACAAACAATTTTCACTTAGCTACATGATGTAGAAATTTAATTCAAGAAATTATTAAAAAATTCTCAGTAAGTAACAATTTCTTTCTTGAAGTCAACTCTTGGATACACAATACGGCAATTTCATTCAAGAAATTATGAAAAAATTGGAACTAAGTAGCAAATTCTTTCTTGATTTCACCTGTTGGGTAAACAAAAAGACATTTCGTTCAAGAAATTATGACAAAATTCTAAGTAAGTAACAAACTCTTTATTGTTTTCACGAGTTAGATATACGATGTAGAAATTAAATTCAAGAAATTATGAAAAAAATTCTCAGTAAGTAACAATTTCTTTCTTGAAGTCAACTCTTGGATACACAATACGGAAATTTCATTCAAGAAATTATGAAAATATTTGTAAGTAAGTAACAAACTCTTTATTGATTTCACCTCTTGGATATACAGTACAGATACTTCATTCAAGAAATTATGAAAAAATCGCAAGTAAGTAACCTTTTTTTTCTCTTTATCACAAACAATTTTCACTTAGCTACACGATGTAGAAATTTAATTCAAGAAATTATGAAAAAATTCTCACTAAGTAACAATTTCTTTCTTGAAGTCAACTCTTGGATACACAATACGGAAATTTCATTCAAGAAATTATGAAAAAATTGTAACTAAGTAGCAAATTCTTTCTTGAATTCACCTGTTGGATAAACAAAAAGACATTTCGTTCAAGAAATTATGACAAAATTCTAAGTAAGTAACAAACTCTTTATTGTTTTCACGAGTTAGATATACGATGTAGAAATGAAATTCAAGAAATTATGAAAAAATTCTCAGTAAGTAACCATTTCTTTCTTGAAGTCAACTCTTGGATACACAATACGGAAGTTTCATTCAAGAAATTATGAAAATATTTGTAAGTAAGTAAGTAAGTAACAAACTCTTTATTGATTTCACCTCTTGGATATACAGTACAGATACTTCATTCAAGAAATTATGAAAAAAATCGCAAGTAAGTAACTTTTTTTTCTCTTTATCACAAACAATTTTCACTTAGCTACACGATATAGAAATTTAATTCAAGAAATTATGAAAAAATTCTCAGTAAGTAACAATTTCTTTCTTGAAGTCAACTCTTGGATACACAATACGGAAATTTCATTCAAGAAATTATACAGTACAGATACTTCATTCAAGAAATTATGAAAAAATCGCAAGTAAGTAACTTTTTTTCTCTTTATCACAAACATTTTTTCACTTAGCTACACGATGTAGAAATTTAATTCAAGAAATTATGAAAAAAATTCTCAGTAAGTAACAATTTCTTTCTTGAAGTCAACTCTTGGATACACAATACGGAAATTTCATTCAAGAAATTATAAAAATATTTGTAAGTAAGTAACAACCTCTTTATTGATTTCACCTCTTGAATATAGAGTACAGATACTTCATTCAAGAAACGTGATTAAACACGTTTTGAAACTACATGCTATTTGCATGCCTTTCCTTGGCACCTTTCCAAACGAGCATACAATAACTTGATTGGTGATTGGTTACACACCACGACGGCACATACATAGTGAGAGAGACATGCAAAGTCGACAGTAACAAACTCTTTATTGTTTTCACGAGTTAGATATACGATGTAGAAATTAAATTCAAGAAATTATGAAAAAATTCTCAGTAAGTAACAATTTCTTTCTTGAAGTCAACTCTTGGATACACAATACGGAAATTTCATTCAAGAAATTATGAAAATATTAGCAAATTCTTTCTTGAATTCACCTGCTGGATAAACAAAGACATTTCATTCAAGAAATTATGAAAAAATCGCAAGTAAGTAACTTTTTTTTCTCTTTATCACAAACAATTTTCACTTAACTACACGATGTAGAAATTTAATTCAAGAAATTATGAAAAAATTCTCAGTAAGTAACAATTTCTTTCTTGAAGTCAACTCTTGGATACACAATACGGAAATTTTATTCAAGAAATTATGGAAAAATTGTAACTAAGTAGCAAATTCTTTCTTGAATTCACCTGTTGGATAAACAAAAAGACATTTCGTTCAAGAAATTATGACAAAATTCTAAGTAAGTAACAAACTCTTTATTGTTTTCACGAGTTAGATATACGATATAGAAATTAAATTCAAGAAATTATGAAAAAATTCTCAGTAAGTAACCATTTCTTTCTTGAAGTCAACTCTTGGACACACAATACGGAAATTTCATTCAAGAAATAATGAAAATATTTTTAAGTAAGTAACAAACTCTTTATTGATTTCACCTCTTGGATATACAGTACAGATACTTCATTCAAGAAATTATGAAAAAATCGCAAGTAAGTAACTTTTTTTTTCTCTTTATCACAAACAATTTTCACTTAGCTACACGATGTAGAAATTTAATTTAAGAAATTATGAAAAAATTCTCAGTAAGTAACAATTTCTTTCTTGAAGTCAACTCTTGGATACACAATACGGAAATTTCATTCAAGAAATTATAAAAATATTTGTAAGTAAGTAACAAGCTCTTTATTGATTTCACCTCTTGAATATACAGTACAGATACTTCATTCAAGAAACGTGATTAAACACGTTTTGAAACTACATGCTATTTGCATGCCTTTCCTTGGCACCTTTCCAAACGAGCATACAATACCTTGATTGGTGATTGGTTACCAACCAGACTGGTTTTTTACACATAAACAGAGTCATAGTGAGAGAGATATCCAAAAAGTTGGGTTGATCTAGGTTCACTTAGAGTGGCGCGCCACTCTAAGTGAACCTAGATCAACCCAACTTTTTTGATATCTCTCTCACTATGACTCTGTTTGTGTGTAAAAAACCAGTCTGGTTGGTAACCAATCACCAATCAAGTTATTGTATGCTCGTTTGGAAAGGTGCCAAGGAAAGGCATGCAAATAGCATGTAGTTTCAAAACGTGTTTAATCACGTTTCTTGAATGAAGTATCTGTACTGTATATTCAAGAGGTGAAATCAATAAAGAGCTTGCTACTTACTTACAAATATTTTTATAATTTCTTGAATGAAATTTCCGTATTGTGTATCCAAGAGTTGACTTCAAGAAAGAAATTGTTACTTACTGAGAATTTTTTCATAATTTCTTGAATTAAATTTCTACATCGTGTAGCTAAGTGAAAATTGTTTGTGATAAAGAGAAAAAAAAAGTTACTTACTTGCGATTTTTTCATAATTTCTTGAATGAAGTATCTGTACTGTATATCCAAGAGGTGAAATCAATAAAGAGTTTGTTACTTACTTACAAATATTTTCATAATTTCTTGAATGAAATTTCCGTATTGTGTATCCAAGAGTTGACTTCAAGAAAGAAATGGTTACTTACTGAGAATTTTTTCATAATTTCTTGAATTTAATTTCTATATCGTATATCTAACTCGTGAAAACAATAAAAAGTTTGTTACTTACTTAGAATTTTGTCATAATTTCTTGAACGAAATGTCTTTTTGTTTATCCAACAGGTGAATTCAAGAAAGAATTTGCTACTTAGTTACAATTTTTCTATAATTTCTTGAATGAAATTTCCGTATTGTGTTTCCAAGAGCTGACTTCAAGAAAGAAATTGTTACTTACTGAGAATTTTTTCATAATTTCTTGAATTAAATTTCCACATCGTGTAGCTAAGTGAAAATTGTTTGTGATAAAGAAAAAAAAGTTACTTACTTGCGATTTTTTCATAATTTCTTGAATGAAATGTCTTTGTTTATCCAGCAGGTGAATTCAAGAAAGAATTTGCTAATATTTTCATAATTTCTTGAATGAAATTTCCGTATTGTGTATCCAAGAGTTGACTTTAAGAAAGAAATTGTTACTTACTGAGAATTTTTTCATAATTTCTTGAATTTAATTTCTACATCGTATATCTAACTCGTGAAAACAATAAAGAGTTTGTTACTGTCGACTTTTTATGTCTCTCTCGCTATGTATGCGCCGTCGTGGTGTGTAACCAATCACCAATCAAGTTATTGTATGCTCGTTTGGAAAGGTGCCAAGGAAAGGCATGCAAATAGCATGTAGTTTCAAAACGTGTTTAATCACGTGTCTTGAATGAAGTATCTGTACTCTATATTCAAGAGGTGAAATCAATAAAAGGTTGTTACTTACTTACAAATATTTTTATAATTTCTTGAATGAAATTCCGTATTGTGTATCCAAGAGTTGACTTCAAGAAAGAAATTGTTACTTACTGAGAATTTTTTCATAATTTCTTGAATTAAATTTCTACATCGTGTAGCTAAGTGAAAAAATGTTTGTGATAAAGAGAAAAAAAGTTACTTACTTGCGATTTTTTCATAATTTCTTGAATGAAGTATCTGTACTGTATAATTTCTTGAATGAAATTTCCGTATTGTGTATCCAAGAGTTGACTTCAAGAAAGAAATTGTTACTTACTGAGAATTTTTTCATAATTTCTTGAATTAAATTTCTACATCGTGTAGCTAAGTGAAAATTGTTTGTGATAAAGAGAAAAAAAAGTTACTTACTTGCGATTTTTTCATAATTTCTTGAATGAAGTATCTGTACTGTATATCCAAGAGGTGAAATCAATAAAGAGTTTGTTACTTACTTACAAATATTTTCATAATTTCTTTAATGAAATTTCCGTATTGTGTATCCAAGAGTTGACTTCAAGAAAGAAATGGTTACTTACTGAGAATTTTTTCATAATTTCTTGAATTTAATTTCTATATCGTATATCTAACTCGTGAAAACAATAAGAGTTTGTTACTTACTTAGAATTTTGTCATAATTTCTTGAACGAAATGTCTTTTTGTTTATCCAACAGGTGAATTCAAGAAAGAATTTGCTACTTAGTTACAATTTTTTCATAATTTCTTGAATGAAATTTACGTATTGTGTATCCAAGAGTTGACTTCAAGAAAGAAATTGTTACTTACTGAGAATTTTTTCATAATTTCTTGAATTAAATTTCTACATCGTTTAGCTAAGTGAAAATTGTTTGTGATAAAGAGAAAAAAAAAGTTACTTACTTGCGATTTTTTCATAATTTCTTGAATGAATATCTGTACTGTATATCCAAGAGGTGAAATCAATAAAGAGTTTGTTACTTACTTACAAATATTTTCATAATTTCTTGAATGAAATTTCCGTATTGTGTATCCAAGAGTTGACTTCAAGAAAGAAATTGTTACTTACTGAGAATTTTTTCATAATTTCTTGAATTTAATTTCTACATCGTATATCTAACTCGTGAAAACAATAAAGAGTTTGTTACTTACTTAGAATTTTGTCATAATTTCTTGAACGAAATGGCTTTTTGTTTATCCAACAGGTGAAATCAAGAAATAATTTGCTACTTAGTTACAATTTTTTCATAATTTCTTGAATGAAATTTCCGTATTGTGTATCCAAGAGTTGACTTCAAGAAAGAAATTGTTACTTACTGAGAATTTTTTAATAATTTCTTGAATTAAATTTCTACATCATGTAGCTAAGTGAAAATTGTTTGTGATAAAGAGAAAAAAAAGTTACTTACTTGCGATTTTTTCATAACTCATTGAATGAAGTATCTGTACTGTATATCCAAGAGGTGAAATCAATAAAGAGTTTGTTACTTACTTAAAAATATTTTCATAATTTCTTGAATGAAATTTCCGTATTGTGTATCCAAGAGTTGACTTCAAGAAAGAAATTGTTACTTACTGAGAATTTTTTCATAATTTCTTGAATTAAATTTCTACATCTTGTATCTAAGTCGTGTAAACAATAAAGAGTTTGTTACTTACTTAGAATTTTGTCATAGTTTCTTGAACGAAATGTCTTTGTTTATCCAGCAGGTGAATTCAAGAAAGAATTTGCTACTTACTTACAATTTTTTTCTTCAGGAAAGAGTTTGTTACTTGCTTACAATAGAACTATTCTAAAGAATAAAGACGGGTTAAGCTTAAAGATATTTATTGCTTAAACTTATTAACAGATTTTTTTTTGAGAAAAAAAACACAACAACAAATGTTTACATAAAAATAGTACTTAGAGTTCACTCTTAAACATCAACAAACGATGGTCCCATGGTATAGAATAGTTTTTACCATGTCTTATGGATTTATCACGATCAGGTATGTTCTTAGGTATCCACTGTGCGAAGAACCTAACCTCGTCTTCAGGACGATGATAACACACTTCAAATTTAGGACACTTAAACTCTTCTAGATTGAAAAGTGGAATCCTAGGGTCATACTTTTGAATTAAAACTTTATCTGTAGGTACATTGCCCTTTACGTAGAGTGCTTCAACCCCGAAAAAGCTACAAATTTCACTGACTCCCCCTGAACATTTCTCAGTTCCTGACCAGTATTATTAAGTGGTGTAATCACTCTATCGTAGAATCCCAGTCTGTTTATATGACGTAATGTAGTACTCCACAAGCTTTTATCATACTCAGACAGATTATAGTTCACTATCCAATGATAACAGTCAATTTCTTCGAGTTCCATAGACAATAATAAAAATGCACATTCAAATATAACACCACAAGATGATTTTTTCAAACTGATAAATTCCGTGTCATACAGTCCTATCATCTTGGAAGTTATTAATGTAGTTGTTAAGTAGAAAAATACTTCATCAAACTTTTATATCTTCGCTCAAGGTTGAATGGAGTTATGGCTAGGGGGATGAGTCCTAAAACCATCTGAATTCATTGTGGGGAGGAGTCATAAAACCCTTGGAAGTCATTGCGGGGAGGAGTCATTGAACTCTCGGTAACTGTTAAATTCTGTGTCATACAGTCCCATCATCTTGGAAGTTATTAATGTAGTTGTTAAGTAGAAAAATACTTCATCAAACTTTTATATCTTCGCTCAAGGTTGAATGGAGTTATGGAGTAGATGGTTTTAGGATGAGTCCTAAAACCATCTGAATTCATTGGAGGGAGGAGTCATAAAACCCTCCAGGAACCTAACACCCATGAACATCTAAAAAAAACTATGTCTGAAACCCAAACAGCTAATTAAATATTCTAATTCATGATTTCAGGCACGTAAGGCTCAATAGTAACCGAAAGTCGAAAAAACGGAATATTGATACCAATAGATACAACAAAAATGTTCCTTTAGTAGCTATGCAATTAGGCTAAAAATGACATATCCCAAATCATAGGTTTCAGACAACACACACCAACGAAAGACTAAGAAATCTAGCTCAGAAAAGTCAAAAATAGAAAACCACTCGGCCCAAATCATAAGTTTCAGACAACACACACCTATGAAAGGCTAAGAAATCCAGCTCAGAAAAGTCAAAAAATAGCAACCCACACATCCCAAATCATAGATTTCAGACAACACACAGCAACGAAAGACTAAGAAATCTAGCTCTGAAAAGTTCAACTAGCAAACTACACATCCCAAATCATAATTTTCTGACAACACACACCTATGAAAGGGTACGAAATCCAGCTCAGGAAAGTCAAAATAGCAAACCACCCATCCCAAATCATAGATTTCAGACAACACATACCTATGAAAGACTAAGAAATCCAACTCCGAAAAGTCAAAAATAGCAACCCATACACCCCAAACATAAGTTTCAGACAACATTCACCTACGAAAGACGGGAGCCCGGGGAGGTCTTTGAGGGTCTGAGGGGACCCTTGAGGGCTGGGTGGTCCTTTGGGAGCTTGGGGGGACCTTTGAGGACCGGTGGCTTCCTTCAGGGTTGGGGTAGGGGGATCGGAACCCTTTGGGGTTGGGGTAGGAGACCTCACAACACTGTTCAAATGGAACTTGTGTATTATAACGACCACAGAGTTTCACCCTCAAATCCTCTTCTAAAATCATCTTTGGCTTCCTTCAGGGTTGGGGTAGGGGGATCGAACCCTTTGGGGTTGGGGTAGGAGACCTCACAACACTGTTCAAATGGAACTTGTGTATTATAACGACCACAGAGTTTCAGCCTCAAATCCTCTTCTAAAATCATCTTTTAAATCTTCTTTAAAATGACTAACTGTTTCACCGAAATAATTCCCTAAAATAATTATTTGTTCTGAAAAGATATAATAAAGCCTTAAAAAGTATTATAATGGGGGCTCAGGAGCCATTGGGGCGCCGGGGGCCCTTTGGGAGCTTGGGGGACCTTTGAGGACCGGTGGCTTCCTTCGGGGTTGGGGTGGGGGGATCGGAGCCCTTTGGGGTTGTGGTAGGGGACCTCACAACACTGTTCAAATGGAACTTGTGTATTATAACCACCACCGAGTTTCACCCTCAAATCCTCTTCTAAAATCATCTTTTAAATCATCTTTTAAAATGTCTCTAACTGTTTCACCGAAATAATTCCCTAAAATAATAATTTGTTCTGAAAAGATATGATAAAGCCTTAAAAAAGTATTATAATGGGGGACTCAGGAGCCATTGGGGCCGGGGGCCCTTTGGGAGCCCAGAGAACCTTTGAGGACCGGGGTTTCCTTCGGGGTTGGGGTGGGGGGATCGGAGCCCCTTGGGGTTGTGGTAAGGGACCTCACACCACTGTTCAAATGGAACTTGTGTGTTATAACGACCACAGAGTTTCACCCTCAAATGCTCTTCTAAAATCATCTTTTAAATCATCTTTTAAAATGACTCTAACTGTTTTACCGAAATAATTCCCTAAAATTATAATTTGTTCTGAAAAGATATAATAAAGCCTTAAAAAGTATTATAATGGGGGCTCAGGAGCCATTGGGGCGCCGGGGGCCCTTTGGGAGCCCAGAGAACTTTTGAGGACCGGGGGCTTCCTTCGGGGTTGGGGTGGGGGGATCGGAGCCCTTTGGGGTTGTGATAGGGGACCTCACAACACTGTTCAAATGGAACTTGTGTATTATAATGACCACAGAGTTTCACCCTCAAATCCTCTTCTAAAATCATCTTTAAAAATGTCTCTAACTGTTTCACCGGAATAATTCCCTAAAATAATAATTTGTTCTGAAAAGATATGATAAAGCCTTAAAAGTATTATAATGGGGGACTCAGGAGCCATTGGGGCGCCGGGGGCCCTTTGGGAGCCCAGAGAACTTTTGAGGACCGGGGGTTTCCTTCGGGGTTGGGGTGGGGGGATCGGAGCCCTTTGGGGTTGTGGTAAGGGACCTCACAACACTGTTCAAATGGAACTTGTGTATTATAATGACCACAGAGTTTTGTATTATACAGACCACATCGGAGAGGTAAAGCTAAGTCAAGTCACAATGTCATTCTATATTATTTATATCCTCATTAAGGACATTCAGAGCAGAGTTACACAAATGGAATACCATTTTTGCAAATTGAGTTAGTTTTATGCGAACGATAAAAGTTTTGGCAAATCGAGATAGCTTTACGCAAATGAAATACCATTGATACCGCTAAAAATACATGCGATACTGAACGAGTTACCAGATAGCTACGAGGGTTGCGAGTTATATTTCTGGCCTAGGCAACACTAAGTGTTGCCAGGTGCAATCTGACATTTCCATTGGAAAGTTTGAACTTTTGTAGCATAAATGTACTCAGAACTTTTTGACTAACGACAATTGTTTTTTCTTTTACACGGTCTTGAAAAAATCAATGTGGCAAAAAAATGGAATTAACTCGTGAACATTTTCGTGCGATCATTTTTCACAACTTTCGACGTGGATTATCACGACAAGAGTGCATCGATGAACTTAAATCTTTGTATGGCGACGAAGCACCATCCTACAGCACTGTGAAAAACTGGTACAACGAATTCAATCGTGGCCGACGCTCGCTCAAAGACGAATTCCGTGAAGGTCGTCCAAAAACAGCCGTTGTGCCAGAAAACATTGATGCCGTACGTGAACTGATAATGCAAGACCGTCATGTGACATACCGTGAGATAGAGGCATGCCTAGGCATTTCTCCCACCAGCATACATTCGATATTGCATGAACACCTGGCCGTAAAAAAAGTTTGTTCTCGTTGGATCCCGCACAATTTGACAATCGCTCAAAAGAAGGCTCGTGTGGATTGGTGTAAAGAAATGCTCAAAAAATACGATCGCGGGTGCTTCAAAAGACGTTTATAAGATCGTCACAGGTGACGAATCATGGATCTATGCGTATGAGCCCGAAACAAAACAGCAATCGACCGTGTGGGTCTTCCAAGATGAGCCAAATCCAACGAAAGTTGTTCGTGGAAGAAGCACTTCGAAGCAAATGGTCGCCTGTTTCTTCGGCAAAACTGGTCATGTGGCGACTGTTCCGCTTGAGCAACGTAGGACGGTCAATTCTGAGTGGTACACCACCATTTGTTTGTCTGAAGTCTTCGGAGAAATTCGAAAAACGAACAAGAGAAGACGCATCATTCTGCACCATGACAATGCGAGCTCTCACACATCGGCTCAAACCAGCGCCTTTTTGACCGACCAAAACGTCGAATTGATGGGTCATCCGCAGTACAGCCCTGACTTGGCACCCAATGACTTCTTTTTATTCCCACACATCAAGAAAAAAATGCGTGGACAACGATTTTCGTCGCCAGAAGATGCTGTTGAAGCATTCAAATACCATGTTTTGGAGGTGTCTCAATCGGAGTGGAAAAAGTGCTTCGAAAATTGGTTTGAGCGCATGCAAAAGTGTATAAATCTTGATGGAGAATATTTTGAAAAACAATAAAACAATTTTCGTTGATAAATATGCGTATTTTCATTATTAGGCCAGAAATATATATAGCAGCCCTCGTATAACCTACAGCTTATTAACACGTTTTACCAGTTTTGATTGGAATTTGTATTTTTTTTTGCCAGAAGAAAGATCATGGATACATGTTTATTTTTTATTTTATTTTTTTTTTTAAACTGGTATTTTTTCAATGAAGCCCATAACACTTTGCAGAAACCCGTGAATGTAGGACTGAAAGTCCGTTCGTAGTATATCTGAATCCAATTACTAATCAAGTTAGTGTGACCGCCGCTCTCTCTATCTGTTTGACCTCCAAAAAAAAAAATCTAATGAAAATTGGAATGCACTGTATGGACATTATATAGGGTTTTTGCTTGAGTACACTATAGCTTGCCAAGTTTTTTAAAAAACCGACTAATCAAGTCATCATATGGACTAACCGCCAGCTTTCTCTAACCGAGTGACACACAAAAAATGAGTGTCACATTGGAAAACCTGTCTGCCAAGGCATGTAGGGTTCATAGTAATAGGTAACTGCCCTGGTAAGGCATATTACGCAATCACAGGCTGGAGTGCATTCAAAAAATTAGTGTCACATTAGAAAACCCGTCTGCTAAGGCATGTATCGTTCGTAGTAATAGGTGAATGGCCCTGGTAACCCAATGTACCGGTTAAACTATACACATATTCATGCCTCTGGCTTGTGATGTGCATGTGTATCTCGCGGTACTAGATGCCTTACTACTGACCTCAATGAAGATAGAGCATTTTAACTCATTTTGAAATGAGGACACCCCAGTTTGAAACTGGGAGAACAAATGTTGTTTAATGACCAGCTTAGACTTACAGGGTGTGTAAAGAAAGCCAAGGGGGGCTCAATGCAGATAAAAACTATTGAAGACAATTTCTTATGTTGACTCGTTATGTACAGTGATAGATTTCAGTTCATATGACTAAAAATCTCCTTTCCAATCCACCCCGAATTTTATAGTAATTAATTTAAAAAAGAATTTCCACAAAATAAGTTTTTCTAAAAAAAAAAACTAAAGAGCTATATTAGACCAAAAATGAGCTGAAATAAAGTCAGATAATTTCCCAAGCACAAAACTACCACAAATCTCCAGAACTACCACAAATCTAAGATGAGTAGGGCTGACACCCCCCGTGCCTTCTGACGACCAGAACATAATTTGTTACTTAATTCCTTAATCCATTCCTGAGATACGCTCTTTTGACAATCTGCATGCATATGGTGTGTTTTGATTTAGTTCAAATTTTCCTTCAATATTCTCTTCGAGGAGTTTTCACCTTCATACCCTTAACCTTTGTAGTACTAGTATTATAGTAGTAGCAGAAGTAGTTGGAGCAGTAGTAACAGTAGTTATGTTGTATTAATAGTTGTAGCCAAAGCCGTATCCAGGGGGGGGGGGGCTAGGGGGTTTTTTACCCCCCCCCCCCCCCCTCCCCGCCCAAATGTTTGTCTGACTCATAAAAACGTAACAAAAATGGACATAAACAAATTTAGTGTGCGTTTTTTGAGGTTTTTGTGTACCCCCCCCCCCTCCCTAATTTTTTTTTGTAAAACCCCCTCCGAAAAAAATTCCTGGATACGGCCCTGGTTGTAGCAGCAGTATTAATAGCAGTGGTAGCATGCACATGTTGCATTTTGATTAGTTAAAGATCCCCCTCATGATGCCCTGCAAAATTCAGTTTGATATGGTAAGCCGTCCAATGATATTGCTGGTATGGCCTTTTGACAATATGTATGCACATAGCATGTTTTTATTTGGATCAACTTTCTTCTCAACATTTCTTCAAATTTTAGTGTGAATGTCGTCAGTCTTAAAAAACAGTCTTTAGTACAAATAGCAGTTGGGGGTACTGTCTCTCAAAACCTTCTAAAGGCCAAAACATCATAAATGCCTTACTGAAAACGTTAGAAACGTCTACTAAAAAGTGTTAAATAATGTTGGATTTTTAGTGCTTTAATGATAAAAGAGAAAATGTTAATTTTTTTTTTCAGTAAAGTATCAAGCCTTTAAAGTGTTTGGGGAGGGTAGTAGCCCTACTTTTATTTATGGTAATTTTTGTTTCTATTAGGTTTCATTTAGTCATCCATTGTAATATTCTGTTTGTTTTACGTTTGGTTTATTCTATGAATTTGTTTCTGCTCGGTTTAAGTTTCTGCTCAGCTCTGCAACATTTCTATTTATTATGCTGCAGAGGCAATACTTTGGTTTTGTGCTTTGGTTTTTGTAACTCCAATTACTTGTGAGAAAGTGGTCTGAAGTTCTGTAGTTTTTGCAGAAAGTATGGACCTCTAGCCAGTTTTCTAAATATGATATTAAAATTTGGAGAGTTGCATGTAATTCTTGCTGGGGGGTGAAAAAGCTTATGCTTGTCCTAAGTTAAACAGGTATCGAGTTGTGAGGGGTTGAATCGAATGGGGGTGGGTTAAAGGGGTTGAGTTATGTGGTCACCTAATCCATTATTTTATCAAAGAGCCTTGCAGGCTGTTTGGAAAAGAAAGTGTTGACCCTTTTTTGGTCCCTATTTTTTGGCGAAACAATTTACTTTTTATTTATTCCTTGGGCCATTGGGGTCCAATGGCCCAAGAGGGGTCCAATGGCCCAAGAAGAGATATAAGTTTCACGGTGACCGAGAAAAATTTTTAATCAGCGAACAAATTTTTCTGAACATATTTTAAGTGTGCGTGTGTGAGATTAAGGTCTGCTTGGCCCAAGGACTTACGGACAAGGCGTACCCAGGGGGGTGGTAGGGGTTTTGAACCCCCCCCCCCCCCTCCGAAATGTCTGTCTGACTGGAAAACGTAATAAAAATGGATATAAACACATTTTTATGCATTTTTGAGGTTTTTTTGTGTCCCCCCCCCCCCGAAAAAAATCCTTGTGTAAAACATCCCCCCCGCCCCACACCAAAAAATAACCTGGATACTGCCCTGCTTACGGATATAAGTTCTAAATCGATATGGAAAAGAGTTTTTTGGTCCATTCTCGGGTTCTTTTCAGGGAGCCTGTGTCCCCAGCCTAAGTTTGTTTTATTTTAGGGTCCCCTCAGCCCAGGGACTTGTGGGTTTAACTTTGAAACCGATCAGAGACGAAAATCTCGTTGGCTCATTTTTAGGTTCCCAAGCACCCTCCCCCAGCTGAACAGAATTTTAGATCTTCTGGCTACAGGTAATGATTCCTTTAAGTTTCAATCTGATTGGACAGCCAAGATCAAACGTGCCCGCCCTTTTTTTGCTGTAAAATCTATCGGCGAATAGTGAGTATTTTGCGTAATTTAGAGCCTTGAGGCTGTGCCCGTCATATCATCTCTAGAGAAATATTTATTGGGGAAATTCAGAAAAATTTTTTGGGGGCAATTTCCATTCTGTACAAAGGGGCAACTAGAGATTTTGATCATATGTCACGGGGATACCAGGGTACCAGGATGCAAAAAGGGCACTGGAGGGGGCTGGCTTTTCTCCAATCACTTTTCCTTCAGAAAAAAAAAAACACTAGAACTCTCAGTGTCAAATCGATTGAGCCCTCTCTCAGTTTTTACGATCACACCTTCCGTGCAAAGTGGCCAGGGACAAAAACAATACGTGGGGAACACTGTGCTCTTTGCATGGTTGTATCCAGGATTTTCGTTCTGTTTTTTTTTCTGGGGGGGGGGGTACAAAAAAATTAAAAACGCGTCAAAAATGTGTTTTTTATGCATTTTTATTACGTTTTTATTGGGCAGACAAACATCTCGGGGGGGGGGGGGGGGTCAAAATCCACAACCCCTCCCCTGAATATGGTCCTAGCTCTATGCTAAGCTGGTTCTATGTGTATTCCCGCAGATGCCCCCCCCCCTGACAGGAATTTCCTTACTGGAAATCCTTCCTGAAAATTATACCCTGCCTGGAAAATCCTCCCCTACCCCTATGCAAAAATGAACAGCAGAAGGGAAAGAATGATAAATAAGAAGAATGAAGACAAGAAGGGATTTTGGAATATACTTCTTATATTCAAAAATATAGACAAAACATATGGTGTAGAATATCCTATAGTTGTTACTTTTATATTTTTATATCTTTGAATTCCTTTTTCCTATTTTCGGGGGTTAAACTATCGTAGCAGGGTAAGATAAAGGTTAAAGAAAACAATTTGAAAAATATTAAATTAGTAAACTGTGGAAGGGTTGCCATATGATGGATATGCACACAGATAACAGGCCGGAACTAAGAAGTACGAGTAATTACTTCTGTGAACTTGGTTTGGCACCGACATCTATGGTGCATGATACGATTTCACTCAATGCGATTAAGAGCACGTCCACTAGGCGTACATCAGAAGTTCTTCCCGTGTGAAGTACCTTAAAGAGGCGTCATTTTTTTTTTTTTTTTTTAATTTTGTTTCAATAACATGGTGTCAAACTGCAAATCAGAACCAAGAAAAATTAAGATAGACAGAACCATATATTCTGCTTATATTGTGGAATGTAAGTAGAACCTATTCCAAAGTTCTTCCTCTCTCCATTCTTTTTATTTGTCTTAGTTTCCCTGTGGGGGAACTTCCTTGGGGAATTGGTCAGACACCGCTTAGTCAATATTATCATGTTTGTCCTGATGGAGTTAGCTTTTTTTTTTTTTTTTTTTTTTTTTTTTTTTTTTTTTTTTTTTTTTTTTTTAGTATAAAGTTTGAGGGGTCCTGGTTCAATAACGTCCACTAGGCGTACATCAGAAGTTCTTTCCGTCTGAAGTACCTTAAAGAGGCGTCTTTTTTTAAATTTTGTTTCAATAACATGTGGAATGTATATTGTGGAATATTGTGGAATATATTCTGCTTATATTGTGGAATGTAAATAGAACCTATTCCAAATTTCTTCCTTTCTCCATTCTTTTTATTTGTCTTATTTTCCCTTTGGCAGGCTCAATTATATATCTAAGGGATTTTTCAAAGGACATTTGTCTGCATGGGGGAATACCCAGAAAACTTTTGCGCAGGAGATTTCCCGCGGGGGAACTTTCTGGGGGAATTGGTCAGACACCGCTTAGTCAATATTATCATGTTTGTCCTGATGGAGTTAGCTTTTTTTTTTTTTTTTTTTTTTTTTGTATAAAGTTTGAAGGGTCCTGGTTCGTTGAAAGATAGTGCTTCAAGTCAACCAAAAGTGTTAATGTAATGCCGATACTTACGAATAAGCTGCTGCTAACTTGGAAAATGTTGCTAATTTGGAACCAGTAGAAAATATGGGTGCTTAGGTACGGTATAGGCAAAACCGTATCTAGAATTTTTTCGGGGGAGGGGGTTACAAATAAAAAACTCTAAAAACCCATCACAAATTTGTTTATATGCATTTTTGTTACATTTTCCTAGTCGGGCTAAAATTTCAGGCAGGAGGTTTAAACACCCAATCCCCCTGGATACGGCCTTGGGTATAGGCAAAACAATTCTTTATAATGGACACTTTTATTTTTTTGGGGAGGGGGGGAGGAGTGCAAAAATAGAAGGCAAAAACAGCTTAAGTAGTATCAAAAATTTGGAAATGATGTGAGAAAATCGTTGAAACTGTGAGAGGACCTGGTTTGCCTCATACACGCCGTTTCGTACACTCGTTATTTAGGGTTTTGCTAGCTATTGAAAAACGCTGATATTTAATTCTTGTTCATTGCCAAGAAAAAGTTGACGTCACAAAAATATTGAGAGAAGGCAGAGTATATAAATTAAATCTTGGGGGATGCAATTTTTTCAGTGAAAATACAAAAAAAAGGTATTTTCTATAAAAACACCAGGAAAAGGCATTTTCGAAATCTAGGGAGATAAATCCCCCTTTCCTTGCCTAATCCCCCCCTCCCGATTGGCGCCACCGATGTCAGCGTCCTCAAAATGTTTTATGAATGGAAGGTTCCCATTGTCTTGGGGAAAATTTGAAAGCCTTATCAGTTAAAACGATAAATATACATGCAACAAATAAAGCTGATTTACCAATTTGTTCACAGTCCATTCTCTATAATATTGCCTTAATGACGTCACTGGGACTCGTTTTTATGGTAAAGTTCTATTTTAAATAAGCTTCATAGGCTCTTCGCTGAAATTCAATTAGTAGCTTTTTAGCTGATCTTAGTGCTTGTTCGTGGTGATGTTGTTAATGGAAGAAAAAATGTACAAGGATAGCGTTTTTGAGGGTAAGAATTTTGCATCCTTTAAACTGGTAAGTGTTGTTGCTTAGGTAAATTTATGGTATAGGATAGAATTTAAATAGAAAAAAAAAAAAAACGGTCGGTTTCCCATTCAGTGCTCTATACAAATATAATAGTCGCTACCGCTACAATTGATTCAAGCTCCCTCCTTCTAATGGGGTCAGTTGTAACGGCGTTGATAGGGGAACTGAATATTCTGCCTATAGGCTATTCCAAAATGTTGATAGAATACATGGTTGTAATATCCTATAGTATTTATCTTTATATTCTTTAATTCGTTTAATTCTTTTTTTTTAGTTTTTTTTTGGGGGGAGGGGGGGTGAGTTGTCATATCAGGGTTTGATAAAGATTTAAGAATGTAATCTGCTTGTTGATTTGAAATAAGGAGTTGTGTACATTTTACATTTGCTTGGTTTTGTCCAGGACCTTTTCCCGATTTTTTTTTCCGGGGGAGGGGGTTGTTTACAATTTAATTTTTTTTTTTCGGGGGGGGGGGGAATAAACTTAAAAAAACATCAAAAATTTGTTAATGTTCATTTTGTTACGTTTTTACGAGTCAGATAACGTTTTTTTTTTTTTTGGGGGGGGGGGTCATACCCCAACCCTTTCCTTGGATATGGCCTTGGTTTTGTCTTGGAGTTTGACTTCATGTTATTCAAATTACTCTAAAAAAGAAGAAGCAAAAAAACGCCCCTTAAAGGTACTCCAGACGGGAAAACTTTCTGATGTATACATAGTGGATTCGTTCTCGATTGCAAGGGGGTGAACTGGTATCATGTACTATAGATGGTGATTACAGACCAAGTCTAAGGGAAATAATTACTCGTACTTCTTACTCACAGCCTGTTATCTCTGTGCACTTCCATCCTATGGCAATCCTTCTACAGTTGAAACTAATTTCACATTTTCAAATTGTGTTCCATTATTATCTTATCCTGCTATGATAATTCAACCCCAAACTCCAAAAACACGAGAAAAACATAAACACTATAGGATATTATATTTTACACCTTATATTTTTACCTATATTATGGAATATTGACAATATATTCCAAAATCCCTTTCTTTCTTCATTCTTTTATTTGTCTTCCTTTCCCTTTGGAGGTTCAATTTTGCATGTGGGGAGAGTTTTCCGTGCAGGAGGGGGGTTTTATGGGGGAAATTGTCTGCGGGAGGAATCAGCCTAGAGCCAAGTAAAGAGCCATGCACCTTCCATGTAGATTGTCTATTGATGACATATTGGTTTTATAATTAATAAAGGGAGGCACATCTGATCTTGGGCGTGCGATTGGCTTTAAACTTTCAGGGACTATTATCCGGGTCAAAAGACCCGGATAATACTCGGTGTTCAGGGGCCTAAAACGGGCTAAGAAATTTTGTCGCTGATCAGTTTGAATCTTGCAGCAGTAAGTACTAAGCCAAAGGAACCTAATCTACAAATATTTTTTCAAAGGCCCCTGATAATGGGGTCCAAAAAGGGGCTAAGAATTTTTTTCCTGATCGAACTTGTATCCTTAAGTCCATGAGCTAAGTGAATGCCAATGCAGAAGGAAAAAAACAAAATTGGCACCTCTAAAAATGAGGCCTAACAAAGGGTCAGAAAAGGAGCGAACCCCTTTTCCTTCACTCGCCTCGTATGGAAGGGGTGGTCAAAGAAGCTTGAGAGGGAGCTCATTTGATTAGAAACTGAACGTTCTACGGCCCGTTAAACCAAAGACGAGCAAAAATAAATTCATTTTATGGATATTGAATCTTAAACTGAATTTATTTATTCATAAATAAATTCCTAATTAATGAGTAAACTTAAAATAACCAAAATTATCACAAATTGGAGTAATGCTAAGCCCCCCCCCCCCCCCACAATCTAAGTAAAGGCCAGAGCGGCATTTGTGCATTAGCGAAAATAAAGTATATCAACCATATTTTATTTGATAGTGTTAATGAATCCAAAATTGCTGGGACTTCCAGAAATAAATATCATTATAAAACTAAACATCCACTCTAGGCTACTTTCATTAGCTCTTTTCAGTAATCTTGGTCATTGCAGTCATTTTCTTTCTTCTTTTTTTGTTGTTGTTGTCAATGTTCTCAAAAAAAAGATCGCACAGTTCAAAATACATATAATTTTTAATGGAATGCGAATGACCTTGAAGCCGTTTAGAGGTTTTGAGAGGGACGGAAGGGGACAGATGGCACCATTAGTATTTGTGAACCTTGATTAGCCTTGAAATATAATTGGTACTTATCTGTTATAGCGACCCCACTCAAGAAGTGAAATTAGGTTACTCCTAATGAAATATACTTAAATATGATGAAAATATAATACTTTAGAAACAAATTTGAGCTATATATTTGCATATTAGGGGGGAGGAGGAGGTAAATTATAGCGGGTCTGCCTACAAAATGGGTTAGGTACAGTTATTGTGCATATTATGAAGTAAGAATTGTTTTCTTAATTTCACACTGTCTAAATACTTTACCCCCACCCACCCTACGCCCTAATGTGCAAATATATAGCCCAAACTATATATTTCCCATCTATTCTGTCACTTGTCTTTTTCTTGTCTCACGCTAAACTGAAAGAAGCTAGCGAATGAAACCGGTTCTACAGTGCGTCAATGGATGAAGAACTTGAGTGGGGTCGTTATAACAGATAAGTACCATATAGTTTTTGTTGTTGTTGTTGTATTGTTATTGATGTTATGATAAACAAAAAACACACTGCCCGAATTAAAAATTGCATTCTGTAAAATGCAAATGACGCGCTTTTAATTAATTAAGTAGACACTACTTAATTAAGTAGTGTCGGTTGATCTTTCTAAGTCTGGGGAAGCCTGAAGCCTTAAAAAGTGCCATTCATTTTTTCAAGTGCATTCTATCTCCTACTTTGCTGCTGTATTCTTTCATTCGCAAATTGAACTCGTTTCAAGTTCCTCCTGGTTAATCTTCTGCCATTCATATTTTTTAAATCCATTTGATCGCTTTAGTCACTTGTTGCTAAATTAAAATAAAAAAACAAGTTTTTTTTTTAACTGAAAGTAAGGAGCGACATTAAAACTTAAAACGAACAGAAATTATTCCGTATATGAAAGGGGCTGTCCCCTCCTCAACGCCTCGTTCTTTACGCTAAAGTTTTTTTTTTTATTATTTTAAAAAATAGAGTTGTGAGAAAGCGTAAAACTTTAGCGTAAAGAGCGAGGCACTGAAGAGGGGACAGCCCCTTTCATATACAGAATAATTTCTGTTCGTTTAATGTTTTAATGTCACTCCTAACTTTCAGTTTAAAAAAACTTGTTTTTTTTTTATTTCATTTCTGAACGTTTTTGAATTTAATGCAGCTTTTGATTTTGGCTCACCGTACTTGATTAATTAAAACGAAATTTGCATATTAATATTACTTTTTTTTTGGTTAAATAGCTTTTTCGAAAGTTGTTTAGTTTTATTCACGAACGTTTTTATTAGTAATAAATATACGTAACTTACGAATTAACTTACGTAACGAACTTCTATCTTCATATATTTTTAATATGCATATTAGGGCGTTCGCCCCCTAGTCAATACCTCACTCTTTACGCTAAAGTTCGAATTTTGTTCCAGTTCTTTAGAAATGACCCCTTAATCACAAAGGCCGCAATTAGAATAAATAGCTCTTATGAAAGTACTAAAAAGCTTTAGCGTAAAGAGCGAGGTATTGACTAGGGGGCGAACCAAACCATATACGTAATAATGTCTGTTCGTTTTAAGTTTTGATGTTGCTCCTTACTTTCAATTGAATTTTTTTTTTTTATTTAATTTCTGATCATTTTTTAAATAATGCTGGGAAATCCAGCGCCCTCTTCATAGCAGTGTCTCTTCTCCCATGAAAAATTCCTCCATGGAAAGATCCTCCCACGTAACCGATCCCCTCAGTATCAGAAAAAGTCCCCCTGAAAACGTCTGTATACTTCCCAATAACCAATACTATATGTAAACATTGGGCAAAGTTCAAAACTTGCAGCCCTTCCCCCGGGGACTGTGGGGGATTAAGTCATCCTCAAAGACATAACTATTATATTTTTTCGAACATGCTGAACAAAATGGCTATCTCAAAATTTTGATCGGGTGACTTTGTGGAAAAAATGAGCGTGGGAGGGGGCCTAGTTGCCCTCTATTTTTGTTAGTCGCTTAAAAAGGTGACTAGAATTTTTTAATTTCCGGTTGAATGAGCCCTTCCGGGATATTCTTGGACCACTGCGTCGATACTATCACCCATTGGGAAAAAAACAACAAATAAACGCGCATCCATGATCTTTCTCCTGGCAAAAAATTCAAAATTTCACATTTTTGCAGAAAAGGCTTGAAACCTCTACAGTAGGGTTCTCTGATACGCTGAATCTGTTGGTGTGATTTTCATTAAGGTTCTATGACTTTTAGGGGGATGTTTCCCCTTATTTTTGAAAATCAGGCAAATTTTCCCAGGCGCGTAACTTTTGATGGGTAGGAAAAAAAACTTGATGAAACGGAATATGATACTTGTGTGATAAACGCCTTACCCCTCAAGTTGTTCGACGCATTATAGAAACTGTTTTTTTTTTTTTTCGTTAATTTCTTTCAACTTAGCGTGAGACAAGACTAACAGAAGTGACAGAATAGATTGAAAATATATAATTTGGACTATATATTTGCACTTTTGGGGTGGGGGGTGGGTGGGTGGGTGTAAAGTATTTGGACAGTGTGAATTTAGGAAACAATTCTTACTACACAATATTCAGAATAATTGTACCTAACACATTAGGCATGCAGACCCGCTATACTTTACCCCCACCCCCCTAATGTGCAAATATATAAGCCCAAATTTGTTTCTAAAGTATTATATGTTTATCTTAATTTGTTGTATTTCATTAGGATTGAGTGTCGGAGAAACATTTTAGAAGAACATTAGGCAGGACGTATATCATACAAGTACCAGGAATGTTTCTAAAGCACAATAAAACTTTAGCGTAAAGAGCAGAGGGTTGTAAGAGGGAACACCGCCTCATATACAGAATAATTTCTTATCGTTTTAAATTTTAAAACGATAATGTGGCTCTTCACTTTCATTTGAAAAAAAAACCTTTTATTTGTTTAATATTCTTAAGAGCGTCAATTCCTTTTGCTCCTTTTAGTAAATCAGGACGTCGTAAGGTTAGCACGGTATGACTTGAAGAATGGGTAAGTTGGTTCGCCAGGGGGTGGCTTGATGTATGAACTGTGGAATATGGATCTTTTTATTTACTATTTAAGCCACAAAGTGGCTAGAAAAATGTCACTGTGCCAGCCCCCTCCCCTCTCGATTAGTGGGGCGCTTCTTCAGAACGGTTCTTTGGCTATGACTCTGAGGATCGTTTTGAATTTTGATTAACTTTTTTTAATTAGCGCTAGTCGATAAGTTTTGTAACCACAAGTAACAGTGTCTAAAATTAAGTTAACTATCAACACGTTTGACCGATAAATTCTTCTTCTTTTTCTTCTCCATTTTGCTTTTGTTTTTTATTCTTTTTCTTTTTGGCTTCTTCTTTTCAATACAAGTTTGTTTCAGTCCTGTACAATACATTGTTTGTACAGTCCTCTTGAAATATCGGTATGTTTACGACTGATTGCATAATCTCTTATATTTTCTCTATAATTTACCTTTTTATCATTTTTAGTAAAATTCTGTATTAGGCCTATAGACTTTTCACTATGTTAGAAAATAGTAGAGCTAGGAGAAGGAGCGGAATGAATTCAGAGTCTAAATTATCCCCGGAAAGGTGTTTTCTAGCTCCTGTGTCTATCCCTTCCCCATTTCTAAGGCTGAGACAGTTGTACATGAAACAGGTCATATACCTGCCTTAACCATAGAAACATTACTTAATACAATTCTATTGGATATGAGTCGGTCATTTAAACTATTTCGTTTTTTAACCAATTAAGGACGTATTTATTAATAAACACGTAATTATCGCAAAAAAAGAAACTTTTACTACCTCCCCTAAAGCGACGTCCGTGTTAAAACACATTTTCCCAAAATCTTGAAACTTAAAATTTAAAAATTAGGAAATCTATATGGCATAATACACTTTCCGTGGACTTTGTTTGTGGTATATGTTTATTTATGAAAGTTTCAGTTTTATAGCTCAAAGTTTGTCGAATGGCAATGCCCTTTGGGATGGGGAGAGGGGGAGGTTTGGACTTTGATACTTCAAATAACTTCCCGGACATACTTTAGACTCTGGATCCGTTCCTGAAAGTTTCATAAACTTAACTCCGCTACTTTGTAAAATAGCAAAAAACTCCTAATCTAGAATTTTATTGCTTTTTTGTTGCAAAACTGTACCCCTCGCCCTAAATGCTGGGGCTTATTCGAAAAAAAAACCAATGTACGTGCCTGGAGTAGCAACTTAGGATAACCGCTGTCTCCTTCAATAACAGTTGCTACTCCATAAATACCTTTTAAAGCATTTGCATCTTAGTCACGTGGTTTTATGCATCTAGTTTTTGTGGCATGGCGGACCGGATTTGTAGGTACCTCTTTCAAACTTCCTTTATGACCGCTTAAACAATCCCATAGTATAGCCAGAGGCAAAAGTCTCAGTGAAAAATGCGCAGAATTTCAATCAAGATATTCAGGTTTTACGTGACTTTTGTCGTCTTGATTAATTAACCCCTTTTGGCAAATTATTACGCCGGTTATGGCCATGGTTATTTTGCGTCATTTGCTTACATTTTTTATAAAACCACTTTCGGCCTTTGCTGAAAGCTATCTCTGTTGTTTGATCTTATGTAAAGACACAAGTTTCAACAAAAAACCTTTGGAGTTGGAGTAAATGTTTCCCCATATCAAGGACGAGAATTTCTCTTGCTGGGTTTATAATTATGTCACTATGTAAACATTTGGCAGAATTTAAGTTGTTGTTGCCAGTTATTTTTAGTATAATGTAATGTAAATTTTAAAAGCTAGTTTTTACAATATCTTCTTTGTTTGTATTTAACCTGTGCTTGTTTTAAGACGAAATTTTTTATTTAGAACACAGTATTTGCCATCTAGAAGAATATTAATCCAAAGTGCCGATAAACTCCACACATAAATTTGAAACGCGCATCCAACCTTTTCATTTAAAGCCCCCCTCCCCCATTCAGATTCTTCGCAATCTATGACTGGCGCCCAAGTCAACACTAATGAGTGTAGTAAATATAAAAGCACAAACAAATTGAAAGAGCGTTCTTTAAAAAAAGCTTTTGTTCTGAGGAACATTAAACTAAGCTTGTAAATTCTGTAGTAGATTATATGCTTGGTGTATATTTAAGTTATAGCATTGGTTGAGTGTGGGAAATAGAAAATTAAGCTGACTTTAAGCAGAATTGAGTGTTTTGAGACCATCTCAAAGGAATTATTTTCTTTTAAAGAAGAAATGCTTCTTGGAGCTTAATATTGTAAAAGTTTTGAGGGTTTAACAAAATATCGCGTCTAATCAGTGGCGGATCCAGGGGGGCGAGGGGGCGCGCGCCCCTAGCGTAGTCTAAAGTAGTGTAATTTACTTATTTAACGAAAGTTTGCGTTAATTAAACTTGCTCCTAACGCAAGTTTATCGGATCAACCTATTTTGCCCCCCCTTAAAAAATCCTGGATCCGCCCCTGCGTCTAATCGATGGCTGAGAAACAAGCCAAAGTATTGCTGCTGCAATGCTTTTGTCGGGAAAGCTGGCAAAATTACTTCTTGTTTGAATTAAACAGTCCGTGTTTTTGAGCAGTTGCCTTTTAAAGAATCGTGACAAAAACTCAAACTTTTCCTTAAAGAGAGAAGGGCAGAGGAAGGGGTAGTCCCTTCATATACGGAACAATTTCTGTCCGTTTAAGTTTTAATGTTGCTCTTTTACTTTTACCGGAAACAGCTTGTGTTTTTTTTATTTAATTTCTGTTTTTTTTTACTAGCATACCCAGGGTTACCACAATTGCGAGGTGGGATAAACGTAACTTTTAAAATTAAATTTTTACTTTTGCGCAGGAATGCTTAGAGAAAAAGAGATCATTTAGTGGGTTTACTTTCGAAATAAAGTATATATATATATATATATATATATATATATATATATATATATATATATATATATATATATATATATATATATATATATATATATATATATATATATATATATATATATATATATATATATACATATATATATATATATATATATATATATATATATATATATATATATATATATATATATATATATATGTATATATATATATATATATATATATATATATATATATATATATATATATATATATATATATATATATATATATATATATATATATATATATATATATATATATATATATATATATATATATATATATATATAAAATCGTACTAGATACGCTCACCCTTAGAAAAAACTAACCAAGCCAACGCGCATTGTGTGGGATCTTCCTTCTCGAAAAAAAAAATTGGAAAATTCCATATTTTTGTATATGAACACTTGCAACTTCTATAATGGGATTCTCTGATGTGCTGAATTTGACGTTGCAATTTTCACCAAGATCACTTGCCCTCTTGGAGATATATCCCCCTTTTCGAAAATCAGGCAATTACCACAGGCTTGCAGCTTTTGATGATTAATATTTGTTTTTTTTATATATTTGGAAACACCGTAACAAGCTTATCATCTGATGTGTAATTTGTGGTTAAAGCCTCTTTTTCAGAGTTCCGGTTATTGTTAACTTTGAACCAATGACCTTTGAATAAAAAACTCTGGATTAAAAATAGCTGCTAGAAAAAAATGTTTGTGTATAGACCGATTTAAAAATAAAAGAAAATTCGAAGAAAGGTAAAGAGTTATATAATAGAATCCAAAACGAGCAGAAGTAAGGCCAGATAATGCGTCGAAATTAAAACGAAAGGGAATTGCAACAAATAAAAGAAGGGCTTCCGTCCCCTCAAACCTCTTAGGGTAGAATGTCATTTGCACTACTTTAGACTACGTTAGGAGGACGCCCCCTCGCCCCCTCTGGATCCACCACTGCTAAAACCGATGTTTTTCGAACAGTGTGTGCTAAAAACATTAGTTAAAAAGAAAGAAAATTACAATAATAATTAAGGTTACGAGAAACAAAAAAATCTTTTGTGCGTAATATTTTTATTTATTTTTTTTTTTTTTTACCACTTCGTAATAAAGATTGGGTCTTAGAAACTTGGGAAGGAGCTCATTTGAACGAATATTGAAAGTTTTTATGCCCTTTTAAAGGCCAAAAGTGATTGAGGGCAAATAGACCCCTCCTGTGTTTTTTGCCCTCGGAAAACCCCCATAACCCTCCATGGAATTAGTTCTAGATCTTGAAACAGCCATTTTGTCCAAAATAGTATAAAGACAACAGAACGCCATCTAGAGACAACAGAACGGCACTATTTTTTTTTTTTTATAAATGATCTTGACTTGTATTTAATTAAAGAAACAACAAAACTGAAATTCAGTTTAAAAAAAGGTTTGATAGTTTCCTAAGGAAATATAAATTGCCATATTAAAGCCAGCAAAGAGCAGAAAATAGCCTAATTATCGAAATTTTAAAACGAATAGATATCACAATGAATGAATAAATGGAGCCTAAAACGAACAGAAATACTCACTTTTATATTATATCACCCTTGAAACCTTTAAAGGTCAGCGCGTCATTTGAGCTTTATTGAATACAAAAAATAAAAACTGAGAGTCGCAAAAAAACAGTATCGTTATATTCTAAGCAACCAATTTGTGTTTTTAGTCTGATGTGTAGGAAATCTTTATCCGTACTTTCATTATTTTAAGCTCATTCCCTTGAAATTTATCAAACAGATTGCCCCAAAAGTTACCATATGTTCGCGTTAAAGGTAACACACAACACACTGACTTAAAAAAAAAAAAAAACTTTTTCACAGGCTGACCAATGTTATGCACAGCGCAGGTACCGATCTTCTGATTTTATGCCTTCGGCCGGGAGTAGAATGCGTGGTAAGGCACAAATCATCCGACGCTTCCCGTGTTTTTCCTCTAGATTTTTCCAGGTACCCATTTAGAGCTGGGTAACACACACTGCCCGGAATACAAATCGTTTTCAGTAAAGCGCAAATGACGCCCTGGCCTTGGGATCTAAGGAATGGCAACATTAGTCTTATTTGTAGTAATTCCTGTCCATTTTTATTCTTATCTGATTATTCATTTTAATTTCGTTTCGTTTTAGTCTTCATTAACTCATCCTGTTCGTTTTGAATTACCTCACTTCTGTTCGTTTTGAATTGGGTATATTATTTAGCTTTATTTCTGTTCCTTTTATGTGTGAATATGGCTCTTGCCTTTTTTGGGGAAAACAAAATTTTGGAAATGTTTTTTCTATTAATATTAAATAAATTCATTTGTGACTTTCAATTTGATTTTCCTATTTTGAAAGGGACTATTTTATGTCAACGATTTTCCTTTTGATTCCTTTTTATTCAAATATAATGAAACTTGATACCTAAATAAAATTTTTAAAACAAACATTGGTAATTTTTGAAGCAATCTGATTGAATTGCAAATCAATAATTTATACACAATATGATTTTCTATTTGTTTGGAAATATGTATTTAAAAGGAAGAAAGTATAGGACAAATTATTGCATGTCAGACTAATGAAGCTGGGTTAGATATACATAGTGTCGTTCAATATACCTCTGTCCTCCCCGCTCCTCCAAGTCAAAATTTAAAATTCACTTTAAGCCACTCTTCAATACTCCCTCAAACTTTCAGCTTGATCCCTTAAGCCCTTTACTTGATATTGTAGATTATTTGAAAAATCAGGTGCAAATGGCGTCTTTTGATTTACTCAGGCATGAGTGTGGTTTCCGGACTATACTCTTGGAAATTTCACGAATACTGGCATAGCGAACGATCCGCAAGAGCTTGCTGTAAATGCACCTTATCAGGGACAAACTGTTTTTAACCTATCTCCGGGCCTCCCAACACCCCCTTCAATTTCAACATATTGGTTCAGAATATTTGCCAGAATGATTTTCTTGGCCAAGAGAACGATCTCTGAAAATTCTGAGCTAATCGGACGTTCAAGATAAAAAAAAAATCTCCCCCTTTCACTCTAAAACTTGTTTATAAACAATGGGCAACTTGCATATTTTACGGTCCTTGCCCCAGGGGATGTGGGTTTATATCATCTCTGAAGGCATTTTTGTTGAGCTTTTCGACTACTTTGAGCAAAATTGTTTTCTCAGAATTTCTCAGAAAAATCGCGTGCTAGGTGGGCTGGTTGTTCTCTGATTACGTTCAAGTCTTAAAAGGAGCACTAACACTTTCTAATCGAATGAGCCATACTGAAGTTTCTCTGACCACACCTTCCATATGAAGTGGCCGAGAAAAAAAAAATAATACTACATGGAAGCCACTTCGTTCTTTACTTAGGCCGCCTTAGGCAGCAAAACATCCTGAATTCGTTTAGGGTAAATGATACGCCATTGTGCTTTACAGCCCCTACTGGCGGTGTTAATCTCCGTTTCATGGCCCTTCAGCCTGGACGGGCAATGGGGGGGGGGGGCAGCCATCATGTTCTTTCGCGCTCCCTTCGTGTTTACCTTCCCCAGATTTCTCGATGTGCCCATATAGAGCTGGGTTGACTCTGGCTGAGCTTACAGAGTTCCGACACTGGCCCACGCACCAAACCAAATAACTATCATTGGTATTTTCATCTCTATCAGGTGTGAGGCAAAGACAAATAGTTAAGAAATCATTTATGTTTCCCTAATTTAAATTTATTTTCAAATCTATAGGTTGCTCTTTAACTACAAATTTTTCTTTCTACTTTCGAAAAAACATAACTGTTTTATTTTTCAGATGGAATCCAGCAAATTCCAAGTCTAAGGAAAGCAGTTACGTTAATTGATTTTGCTGATTTTGAAACAGAAACAACCGAATGGTTTGTTAAAAGTTTTCATCGATTTAACTCTCTGGAGCATCTAACTGGTACGAGTAGTCTCTCAGACGTCATATTCACGCTAGATGGGAGTGTAATGCTTGATTTTGAAGGAGAGGAATCGAAAGCAAACCTTCTTGATTCTGAAATCAAAGCTCCCTTCCAAGGTTGGGTTTTGCCGACGAGGTCTCCAGATACGATTGGCGGAACTCCTTTTAAAAGTCCCAGGAAGAAAATATTGGTGAAGACGTCTGATGATCTGGAAGAACTTGTAAGATCGAGTAAAGTTGGTGAGGTATGCACTTGAGTGTGTATTCTACTTGGTGTCTTTTATATCAACTTATAGACAAAGAAAACCACTTTTCCAGGATTGTTACATTAGTAATACTGTTTTCTTGCCACATATTGAAAATTTCAATCATGACATTAGACACAATGATTGTATTTTGGGTCATAAAAGCATCTATTAATAGGATGCTATTGTAACCCCAAACTTAGGCAGTGAACCTAAAGTCACACGCGTATTTATGTTGCTGGCAGGGCCGTATCCACAGGGAGGAGGGGGGCTACCAGGTTTGACCCCCCCCTCCCCCGTCCCCAAAAAAAGAAAATCCGACTCATACAAAATAATCAAAAATATATATAAACAAATTTATATTGTATTTGGTAAAGTTTTTTGGATCCCCCCTAGGTTGATGCACTGGTGACAACTCTCCCCCCACCAACCTGATGGTTTTTAATTTTGCAGCCTCACAAGAAGTCTTCTTAGACCTTTGGCCATCCTTATAGTATCATTCTGTTCTAAGGGCTTCTACTTTTCCTCTAACCCCCTTGGGCGTTACTTGGTGAGCCTATTTAATGTCAGCTCATTTTTAGTGGATTATTGTCGAATATATTATCCTCTATATGGCCAATACATTCATATAGATTATCTTTCACGTTTTTAGTGCCCTTTATTCTGTGCCAAGAGTTCCTTACTTGTACTCATTACTATTGCTTTGAATACTTAAATTTTAAGGAAAATGCTATTCCTTCGCTTTTTTTATCCTTCTTTAGTTGAAATTTTTTTAGAAGAGTTTGTTTTGGGGAGGAAGGGGAGCTTCAAAGATTGCTATAGCATCCTAAAAAAAACTAAAAAAGAAATATCACTGTTTGACTATTTTCTCGACAACTTCAAAAATCCAGATACTACGTTATAACAGGGTACATGGTACCACTGAATTGCATTACAAAGGCGCTTTTGTAGCCTTAGAGCGGACTTGCAACGCCTAGTACTAAAGTACTAAATTTAATATTTTCTATAGCACTAATAGAAGGACTATAGTGGCAGGACCCTAGCGCTGAATTTAGTATTATGTTGTCTGTTAACAGTTTGGTGCCTGTTATATAACTTAGTGTAGAATTTAGGGTTATTCTTGCTTCTTTTTTTAATTTAGTAACGATGATATTCTGTTGTTTCTGTCTTCCAAGTCTTCGATAAAAGCTGGTGTTTGTAAATTACTACAAATAGTTCGTGATAGTGAGTAATTTGAGTTGGTTCCACTTCTTGCTTTAATTGGGTTGCTGACTTGTTTTATTAATTTGTCATCACCGGGTACGATGATGATCTTTCCTTATCGATGGCTTAAACTATCGAAGACTCGGAACTTTTTAAGATATACAATAAAAAGAGAAAAATTACCTAAAAATGTATAGTTTTCTTCAGACTTAGAGCCCCTTCCCCCATGACAGCTATCGGGTATTCTTTAGGAACATGTATAAGCCTTCTCTTTTCATAGCCTAGTTAATTAAAAACAAAATTCCACTAAACAAGTTTTTCAAAGAAAAGTAAAGAGCTTCATTAAGCCAAAAATGAGCAGAAATATATTCAAATAATCTTCCGAGCGTAAAACTACCTCAATCACCATCATTAAAGAAATGAAAGCCAAAACGAATAGAAATTACAATAAATAACCGAGTCAAACTGAGAACGAGCAAAAATTAACATGAGTAGGGCTGACAACCCCATACCTTCTCAAGACCAGAACATAATTTGCACATTACTGAAAAAAAAAAACAAATGACCGTGGATTGTCAGTTTAATATACATATACTGATATTTATTCCTTAAAGTTTGATAATTTTTTATTTATTAAAGTAAAAAGAAAGTGAAAACGCTTAAAATTGTATTTTGTTTTCAGTTAAGTGCTGTCTTACTATCACCTAAATACCATGTTAGTTTATGGGCCATTTTATGACCGAATACCGTATTGGTTATAACTAGTTTGTTATGCCTACAAAATTGCAGCAATCTGTTTCCATTACTGTTTTCTTTTCCTACACCACATTTACCTAGGCTAGGATTCCATCTATCCCTATTTCTACCGACCTGGGCGTTAAAGTCTCCTAATAAAAACGCAATATTTCTACCTAGGACCCTGTCTATTTTCTTCTGTAACTGTAAGTAAAATTCATCTAAGCCACTAGTATCTTCGTCGGTCGGTTCTACAGGGGCATATACTACTATAACTGATACCCTGAACTTTTTAGTCATAAAATGAACGATTAGTATTCTATTATTAATGCCTTCCCAACCTACACAAGACTTGGCAGCTTCTTTATTCATCATGAGCCATACTCCCTGTTTATGCACCCCATCTTTCATGCCTTAGTAAATAAATTCTATATCACCTAATTTTTTGCTTCTAACCCCTTGGATATGAGTTTCTGAAACTCCTAAGAAGTCCAGTTTGAATCTTCTGAGTTCGTCAGTCAAAATGTCAATACGATATTTATTTTTAACATCGTAACATTCCAAGGTCCAATTTTCATATTCGTTAAATCATTGAAATTATTTTGGCCTCAGGAGCAGCAATGGTCCCGGATACCATTGCAGGACGGGGACCAACACATCTTCTCAAGTCTACACCGAAGCGCTTAAGCCGGCTTAGAACCAGACAGGAAGAAGTCCCAGGGACCTCCACTATGAATTGAGGCTCTATGCGATCATGGGCCATCTTGGTCGCAACATGGTTTTCAGGACTTGGCGATGCTATTCTATTAACAAGAGTCGAAATCCTGCACAGACAGTCTCAAGCCTATTACCTCCGACTCGTTATATATTCATGCCTGAAAATATTGTGCTACTACGGGGAGGCAAGCCATAGTAGATAAATTAGCTAGGAAGAGGTATTTCAGCCCGAAAACGCCCGCCAAAACAGACCAAGCCCAGAAGAATTATTTATTATTCAAAATCCCCTGCGAATGCTGTGTCGTTTACTAGGCTATAGTTTCCTCGAGTGGCGCCACTCCTCAAGTGGGGATAGAGTCGACCGCAATGTCCCCAGTCTTGCAGGTACCCCGAAGGGTTGAGGCAGGCCTTTGCAGAGGCCGTTCTCCATAGATGTGGATCTTACGCCCTGCCGCAGCTGTCCTTCTATAGAGGGTTCTCCTACGATGGTGCTCGGCGTCACCATGCAATTTAATCCATTACTAGAAGTTGCAACTTCGAATGCAACGTTAAAAGTCAACTATCGGATTGACATTTTGAGTGACGATTTGAGATATCTTGAACTAGACTTGTTAGGAGTTTCAGAATCTCATATCTAAGGGGTAGGACATTTGAAATGGGGTAATATATAATTTATTTTCTCTGTAAAGGAAGACTAGGTGCATAAGTAGGGAATAGAGAACACGATGAATAAGGAATAAGGTCCGTACCTCCATATAATTTTCCATGCTTCAACACTCGCCTGTATTGACGGATAAATGAAGGAATGAAAAATATAAATAGAGAACTTATTTGTTAATTTCAAGGCAGAAAAGATACTAACTAAAATTGGCGAAAATCTTCTTTTCCCAATTTCCATTGAGGGGTATGGGTCTAGGTGAACGGAAACGCCTTCTGAAAAATTTCCCCCATATTCTCCCTGGATAACCCCCCTTATTCCCCCTTGAAAATTTCGGATGTTCATTAGAAGAGAAATTTAAACTTCTACTCGTCGGTTTAATTCAGAGGCAAAGCTATTGCGTTGCATATAGTAAAGAGCCATAAGGGTTCAATGTTTTATTATTTTTCTTCCCTGAGGTACTTCATACGGAAACGGTAGTTGCATAAACTTCGGAGGGAGCTCATTAGATTGCAAATTAAAATTTCTAGTGTCTTTTTTAAGAGTAAAAAGTGATTGTAGGACAACAAGCCACCACCCACACCGTTTTTTTCCCCAAACTCACTCCTTAAAATTTGAGATATCCATTTTGTTCAAAATAGTCGAAATGTCAAATAGCCATGAATACGAGTTTGACAACCCCCTTCCAGCCTTCAGGACAAGGGATGTAAGCTATGCAAGTTGGCCATTGTTAAGATATACGGTTTTTAAGGTAAGGATGGTCATGTATACTTTAGAGGGGGTTCATTTCAATCGGAAATCGATATTACCAGTGCCCTTTTTAAGGTTCAAAAGTGATCGGAGGGCAACCACCTCCCTCCCATGCCTTTTTTTTTACGGAAATGCACCTGATCAAAATTTTGAGATAGCCATTTTGTTCAAAACTAGTCCAAAGATTAAATAATTACCTCCGGGGTTGACATCCCCCCTCGTGCAGCCCCCGGTGCAAGGAATGTAAGTTTTGTAAGTTGATCAATGTTTACATATAAGGTTTTTTATATATTTTCTTTTGGGTTAATTCATCATCCTGCGCAACAAGCCCTGTTAGTTTCAACTTCACACACCAGATTGTTCCTAATATTGCTGTTACGCCCTTTTGACAATCTGCATACAGATAGCGTGTTGTGATTCAGTTCACCTTCTCTCCTCAAAATTACTTGAAAATTTCACTTTCATAACATTGGGCATAGTTTGTAATAGTAGGTACAGTAGTAGCATTGGCATTGCTAGTAGTATTATTAATTTTAATAGCAGTTGTCCTAGTAGCAGTAGTAGTATTAACGTATTGCCTTTTGTTCAGTTGAAAATCCCTCTCATCAAGCCTTGAAAGCTTCACTTATTGCAATCAGCCATTGCTTGATGTGCTGATTTGACCTTATGATGACCTGTTTGGTCATATACTTCTTGAATTTCTCATCTCAGTGCGCTTAGCCCTATAAGTAGTTGCAATGAAGTAGTAGTAGTAGTAGATGTAGCAGTGATAGTAGTAATAGTAGTAGCGTGCACATATTGCCTTTTGGTCAGATGATCTTCCCTTTTAAGCATTCTCTGAAAGTTCCAACTTAATACTCAAATCAATTCTTGAGAAACGCTCTTTTGACAATGTAAATGCACACAGCGTCTTTTGATTTAGTTCAAATTTCAGCTAAATATTGTAAATGGAGTAGTGCGGAAGTAGTAATAGTAGTGGTGTTAGTTGTAGTAGGAGTGATAGCATGCAAAAGAGGCATGCAAAATGCCTCTTTGATCATCTCCCTTATCATTTCCTGAAAGTTCCAGATTATTATACTCAATCATTCCTGAGTTACGCCCTTTTGACAATCCGCATACACATAACATGTTTTCATTTACTTCAACACTCTTCTCAACATTTTCTGAAAGGCTCACCTGAATGCCCTTTCGTCTTTTTGGAAACTAAAGTTCAAAATACATACCTTTCTCAATAAAATATACTATGTAAACAATGTAAACAATGAACGAATTGTCGTGAGGACTGTGAGGAGGTTGACATCCCCAAAGGAATAATTACTAGAATTTTCAACAATACCGAACAAAATAGCTTTCTTAAAATTTTGATTGGGTGTGTTTTAGGGAATAAGAGGCTTGGGGGGAGAGGGGAATGGTTGCCCTCCCACTTTTCACTCTTAAAAAGGGCACTAGAACTTCTGACTTTCAATCAAATAAGGCCCATTCGATCCAAAGTTTATACGACCACCCGCTCTGTAAAAGCTTATATGCAAGTTCAAGTTCCATTTACTTCCATAGCAAAAACAATATGTAAGTTATGCCCCGGGACATAACTTACAACCCTTGCCCCTGGGTTGTGGGAAGGGTGTCCACCCTGAAGACATTGTTATATGATCTTGGGACTATTGTGAAAAAATGAACATCTCACAAATCTGATTGGATGCGTTTGGGGAAAAGGAGACGTCAGGGGGGGGGGCTAGTTGACCTCCATCACTCTGGACCCTTAAAGAGAATTAGAACTATATATTTCTAATCAAATGAGTCTCCTCTAAAGTTTATACGACCACTCCTTCCATAAAAAACTTTATATACCCCGGGGCATAACTAACAACCTTTCCCCCCAGACTCTGGGGGTTTGTGTCAACACCAAAGGCCTTGTTATGTCATCTTTGGACTATATTTTTTGAACGAATGGCCATCTTAAAATTTCTATCAGATGCATATCGGGAAAATACGACGTGTGGGGGGGGGGGCTGCGCTCAGATTACTTTGACTCTTAAAAAGGGCCCTGGAACTTCTCATTACCCCTCTGCAGCTTTTACGACCAGTTTGACATACGACATATGACATACGTTTGGCAGCTTATATGTCCTCAGGGCATAACCCTTGCCCTGAGGGCTGTGGGGGGGGGGGTCATCCTCAAAGGCATAATTGTCGGACCTTTCAACTACGCGGAAAAAATGGCAATTTCAAAATTTTGATTGGATTGTTTCGAGAAATGAAGGGCATGGTGAGGGGGCTGGCTGCCCTCCAGTCGATTTTGAATATCTAAAAGGGCACTAGCCCTTTGAACTTCCAATCGAATGAGCCCTTTTCGAAGTTTCTATGACAACTCCTTCTATACGAGGTGCCCTGGTCTAAAGAAAATAATAATAATAACAAATAAATAATACATTGTACCCACAAGTAATACATTGTTGCCTATGATACTCTTCAGGGAAACTGATGCAATTTGAAGGCAGTTGTAATTATCAATCTCAATTATAATTGGAGTTAAAACGGCATTTCGAATGCTCTTAATTGCGGTGTTGTTCCATATATTCTGACTGTTAAAAAGAGGTTTGGAAAGAAGAAAATAGTTGCTTTTTCCACTGCTAAATTACATGCCATTTAGCGTGTTTTTGGTTAGGAATGTTATTTTTATATATTTTTTTTTATGTCTTTAAATAAAGAGATAGTTGGTCTTGGGATGAGACAAATTCTCGTTACATAAGATTTTTTTTTCATTTGAATTTTATTTCAAGGAAACACAGGACCCTATTTGTTTTTTTGTTTTTTATCATTTAATTTTGTATATTCAAAAGTCTGAAATTAGCCGAAAAAACAACAAGAAAAAATGCTTATTTTCTCGCCAACATGGCTTTTCTTTCCAAGGGATAAAATTTCTTTTTCATACTTTTGTGGTTAACCGGGGGCTGGGCTTAAGGAGGGGGCAGCCGTCGTGTACGGAATAATTTCTATTCGTTAGGTATTTTAATGCCGCTCTCCAATTTCATTTGAAAAACCTGGTTTTTGACTTTAAGAACGAATTGAAAATTTTCTGTTTGAGAATCCTTTCACCCTTTAAGGAAACGTTAAAAAATCCTCTAGCACCAAAGGGATTCTTTGTTTTTTCATAAAATCTCACCTCCTCTCCACTCAGTGACATAATTTTCTATTTTAGTTAAAGCTACTTTTACTTTAATGGCACCTACATTAATTTCAAATCTTCATTTGGTTTCTCAAATCATCATTTCTTAATGTCTGAATAAACAGTAAAATTAATTTTTGTTAATTTCAAATTTAATTCTTCTCTTTATTCTGTTACTTTGAGGAAAGATTACCCTCTTCAACTCCTATTAGATTTCTTCCATTTTATTAGTCTGAAATAATATACGTATCGTGTTTTATCTGACTAATAATAGCCTTTTAATTTAACAGAGTGATAATTTTAAAAGTTTCTCAGTAATAAATATAACGTGATTACGAAACCTATCGAAAATGACTGTTTAGTTAAAAGAATCGTGTCTTACGAAATTCATCAGCCTGATAAATGCATGCAAATATTTTAGTCTCATATCAGTATGTCGAAATACGTTTTGTTACTTATTGTGATGAAATATATTTTGTAATTTATCTTAGAAAAGGAAAAGTTTCCCTCCTTCCACCGTTCCCTCCAAAAAGGGCTATTGTTTGAGAATTAATTTCTTTAAGAATCATTCCAAAAAAAAAAGATTTCAAAGAGAACTAAAAAGCTATATTAAAAACCTAAAACACGCAGAAATTACGCTATATAACTGGTTGAACTTAAACCAACATAAATTACTATTTTCACTTTAACTCTTCTGTGTTGACTCAGATGATAGGACTGAAAACTAAAATAAACAGAAATTACACCAGACGATGAAACGATGAGTTAACTCAATTACCAATTAAGCCTTATTTTTCTTTTCTTCTATTGAACTTTTATGTCTTGACATGTTGCTTTTTGGTAATAGTTGGTTAACCTGTATTTTTATCTGCATTGTATCAGTTCTAAATCGGGATGAATTTGAACCCAGTGAAGATTTGTTATTTAGTTTCGAGTTTCTGGAAGTGTAACCTATGGAAATATGTATTTTCTTTTCAGTTGAAAACCGCAATTCGAGACTGCTATTGGTCTTTAAACGATCCCATAAGAAGTCGTCTATGGCTACTACTAGCCTCAAGGCATTCTTCTGGAAATTTAGAAGAGCAAGGCAGTTTGGAAGACATGTACTGGGATACGGTTAAGCAAATATTTGGGTCTGTTAGTAAGTTTCAGAAATCTGTTTTGTTTAGAGAATTTTAAATTAGACATAGACATTGCCATGCGTAACAGAGGAAGGGGGCGGAGCTAGTAGCTAAACCATGCTCCACCTCCGATCAACTGGTTTACTGATGCTAATATTTTTAAGTATCCTCCAATAATCTGGTGAAACAATGCAGACGTATTTTTTTTTCGATCATTCAGCCACTAAAGATTCATTTCTTATGGTCTTTATTGTCTTTTGGCGACATTATCAAATCACTTTTGAGCACTAGTGGCAAAGTTCAGCTGAAGCCCTATGCAGCAGCATTTTTTTTGTTCATTGTACTTTTTTTTGTTGATGCAAGATAACTGTGTTTTTCTGTTAGTTCAAGCACGTTAGCAGAAGTTTATAGAAAGCCTTTAACAGCAACTCAAAACTGGTATTTAAGATCTTTAAAAGCTTTCTTCATTTCATAAATTTATTTTTATCCATATCCCACTTTTCACTTCCTGAAGCTAGGCACTCCCCCTCTCAGGGTACAGCAGTCAGGTCTATAGAGATTAGTCCAAACGTTTTGTCCCATGAGAGAAGTGAAAGATCATAGCCTAAAAATTCAATTTTTCGCGGTTTGGCCACCGCCTCCTTGGAGAAATCCTTTGACCTACCAAATTCAAGAATCTCCTCTGTCATAATTGTACGTAAAGAGCAACCCAATAGTGCCAATAGTTGCCGAAACAACACCCCAGTTGAATAGTATGTCGTCTGGACTTTCCTGGGTTAAGGTAAAAAATTTTCTCAAACGCCAATACCGTTTGGTTGAGGTGTAAGATATCATCGGCATAAGCAATAAGAGATTTATTTATGCTATCTAAAATACAAGAGAAAACTGTTTAGGAGTGTGCGTCCTAGGTACAGCTGCTGATTATAATTGGGGATGTACGGGTACCTCGCCTTACACCACGGCGGACAGGTATGGTTATCGCTGTAATCGTTCCGTCAGGCATTTTGATTATGGCAGTTAATCGAGTATGCATATCACACAAAATGCACATAACGCAAGGTAGCTAGCGGTTATACCATGTTGTATTGTTTCAAACTTATTGTTGAGAGGGAATTGTTCTTCCATCTTGTGAGAGGTGGGCTGAATCATGAAGAACTGTGTTTTTAGACCTACATTTTACAAATTTTGGCGAGAGAGGCTTTTTAGATCAATGTAAAGGGAGCTTACCTTTCGACTTGCCTTCTTTTAGGAGAACAAATTTGGACTAAGAGTGTAGTATGGAGCCAAAGGGTGTAATAGCTCCCCTCTTATTGCAGCAAAATCTTATTTAAAATATCAAACTGTTATGATATTTTCTTTTAAAAGAAATAAAGATCACGTTCATATGTGATTCATATTTGATTGATTGATTTATTGATATGCTTACTTGCACTAAGGTCCAAGGGTTAAAGGGGGGCTGGGTGTCCTCCTAGAGGAACATCTGTTCAATGTTTCTCTCGCCCTTGGAAAATTGGGACATCACGAGCCGAAAATCCTTCTGAGTGAAAAATCCCTCTACTAACAAAGTTTAAGAGTGTACCTTTAGGGGATTGGTTTTCATTTTGAAGCCTTGCTCTACAAAAGCTAAACTTAGCCCAAAGGCCTGGTTGAGGGAACGGTGAATTTCCCGTATTTAGGATAACTTGCAATATGACACGAGAAACCAACAGAAAGAAAAACAAAATAAATAAGGTTTTTTGTAAGTCAAATAAAGGGTGACGCAAAAACCTAAAACAAAAGGATGTTATCTTGTATTTGAAGAGGGCTGCTACCTTCCTATATTCTCGTCTGTCTACACTAAATTTTAACTTATAATTTATTGAGAATTGAATTAGCATCTGTAATACGTTGAAACTGTAGCGTAAACCCTATAAGCCTCTTTCATATATAGGAAGAGCAACACGTTTTAGTATAAACCTAAACGCTAAAAGAGAGGAATTTAGTTCGGATTTGATTGAAATTTCGTATTTTTTCAGAGAAGTGTAGTTGCGGATGTGTGTTAATTTTTTCCGGGGTTTTCCAGAGTTGTCTCAGATTACTGGCCTTATAAGGTCTGATAAAGGATAATTCTGACGTAAAGTCAATTTTCTAGTGCCCTATTTGAGTAATAAGAGATACTAGGACATTTCCAAAGGCTGATTTATGTCATTTTTTGGCACACTACAAAATTTTGGGCCCAAAGAGGGCCAAAATGCTATCGAGCGACAAGTTTGGGACAGTCACTCAATTTTAAAAGTATTAAAGATCTAACTCTACAACCTCCCAATTTCATTTTAAGTATGTATTTTTATCTGATTTTATCCTAGCCAAGTGGATTGGTGCGTTGAATTTACGATCCTTTGTCCGAGAGGATGAGTGTTCGAATCCTAGTGTACTCAATTATTTGGGTGTGGGATGGGGGTGAGTGGCGTGACTCTGTAAGCTCAGTCTGAGTCGACCCAGCTTTAAATGGGTACCTCGAGAAATCTGGGGAAGGTAAACAGGAAGGGTGTGCGAAAGCACAGGATGGCTGGCCCCCAACCCCCCATTGCACTTCCTGGCTGAAGGGCTAAGAAACGGAGATCAGCACCGCCAGTAGGGACTGTAAAGTCCAATGCCTTATTCTTTACCTTTTTCCTTACCTTATTTTATCTGATTTGGTTAAATATGATAGAAATCAATTTGATTTCAGGGAAAAGTATAATAGTCTACAGGCTTATTGGGCTCCGGCTCGTGTTTTGAAGGAGGCTAGTCAAGGTTGTTATAGTCTCAGTTTTTGTACTTTAGATATTTCCGAAGTATTCGATTGCGTTTGCCATTCGCAAAATTTGATTTAACTTCCATTAACTTGGAGTTAACGCTTCTGTCATCTAGGTTAAGAAGTTCTGGTATTCGCATTCTTAATTGCGGATTAAGTCGGGCTGTGGGGAATATCTTGGGCATATTGCTGTACTTGTACCTTAACACCATATTTTCAATGCCTGCACAGCCTGTGTGTACTGTCCCGGAGTTAAAGTACCTGTTTGATAGGTTTTCCTTATTCATAGTTCGCCAGTGCAGATGGTTTGCTTCTCGTTAGTCGTTTTCATGTTGGTCTCTCGCTTTTAGTCCAGTTAGTGGCCTCTTTTTTTAATACAGGGCTATTTCTCAATGTAGAAAAGTGTGACTAACTTGTGTTCAGTCATATTGTAGTATCGGATCCCTTGGATTTCAACCTATTTCTTATTCCATAACTAGATTCCTTTGGGTGGCTAAATCTCGCTGTTTGTGGATCACTTAGCTCTTTCCGGTCTCAGGGTCTTAGCGATTTTAAAACGAAACTTAAGCTAGAGTCCAAAAATTATTGGAAACCGGTGTCGCTATAGAAGACGAGATTTATCTTGACTATACTCCAGTTTTTACGACTGTTCCTTGCTTTTTTATGCCGAAATTAGCAGTATTTTTAATAATAGTGATTTATTATGAATCAAGACCGAGTTTTACTGGTATTTGCTATACCTCTCCCCATCTTTCCCTAATAGTAAATTAATCATTTTATATTCAGCAACAGATATTATTATATTATTTCAGGTATTAAGTTCAAGTTTATTAAATGATGCACCGTTAATTCTTGACTCTCCCACTGTTTTTTCAGATTCATACCGTGTAATTGTTTCATTCTCTCGTGTTTTTGATGATGTTTTGTGTCTGATCGTTTTGTTATTTTGGTGCTTTGTGTCTTTGGGGATTTCTTCTTTCTTTTTATTTACTTTCTTTTTATTTTTATTTAAAAGGAACGGTTATTGTTAGACGTTTATTCAGTAATTTTTGAAGGCTATATCATATCCAATAATTTCAAATTAATTTTAAAGGCTATAGATAGTATCCGATAGTTGTGCACCGTCTATTAGGGAAAGGATGTAGGATCTTTTGACGGAGGGGATACCTAAAGCCTCAATTTTTTTTAGGCCCAAATTTTTAGCTTTCATTAATTCTGAGTTTGTTACTGTCTGACCTCTCTTTACTTATAGGAAAATGATTGGAATAAGAGTGTGATACAGGTGCTGGGGGGGGGGGTGACAGCTGTGGTCTTATTGCAGGAATGGTGTTTTTAATGGGACAGGCTAGTTTTTAAATATCAAAATGTCAGGTTGAAGCAGTGGCCATATATGTACAGACATCACTTTCAAACTGAGGTTTTATCTAACCATATTACAATTTGATCTTAGTGTTGATCTGGTGGTGAGTAGCTTTATTAAATTTTTTCTAGAAATTCTACCGGATATCACTGAAGTTCTTGGAGCAAGAATTGCAGCCAAACAACTTTTTTTTTTTTTTTTTTTTTTTTTTTTTTTTTTTTTTTTTTTTTTTTTTTTTTTTGCTTTTCTTCGAACGACAAGTTTTGGGGAAGTTAGTAAAGACGGTCACCCCGATGTTAGTGCTGTGATTAGATTAGGATATTTGCCGACTTAATTTAATAATTGATAAAGGGCCTTAAAATTGTTTTTTTCTTCTTTCAAACCAGCAGCAAACTTGGTCCTGTTGTGTGTATATTCCTCTCGGAGCTCATCGGATCTGTTTTTGTTCTGTGTATATCCACCAAACGCTGTGTGTATCTGAACTACCTGGTTTTGCTGTGCATATTCCTCTCAGCATTAATGAGAAAATGATCATTGATTATTGCAATTACGCCTTGAAATCGCCTATTGGTCTCCCACTATTATACCCAAAATAAAACAATTCCTCTGTGATGACCTCTGAGCTCTACATCTTGAAAGTTGCTTCTTTTGTTTCTTTGCTTGGTCCACTTCCATACAGAACCCGTCATATTACAGCTCTGAATCAGAAGAATTCCACGATTTGAAAAAGTGTACCTCACTTAGAATGATCTAAAATTTTCCTCAGTTGACGTCTTCGGTAAGATACATTCATTATCAAAAGTTACAATTGTGCAGAATACTTTTTAATTGAAAGAGGGAAGGAAACTTACAATCAACCTCATTCTTCATATGTGTTTTGAAGAACAGACCTTGAGACTCGCATTTTGTACTTTATCCACTTAAAAAGCAGATTTTTATACTACACTACTTATAATCAGAAAGATTCTAGGATTGGAAATTTCATATCTCACTTGGACCTATCTAGTATATTATCTAATATGAACAGTCACATGAATGTTCAATAAGGATATGAATTGGACGGCTTGACAAAACTGGACATTGCCAAAAGGTATGATTTCTTGAGCAGTCGAGGAGTCGACCAATTTATATTCCTTAATAATAAAAAAAAAGACAAAGTTAGTTTATAAATAATTTAGACTACTTACAAAACAGATGATGTAGATTTAGTAAGTATGACAGGATGTAAAAAATAATACGTCTCGGGGGCCTGAGCTCGGATTTCCCCTTCTCTGTCTCTGTCTAGATTTTAGATTGAGGTATGTCTGTTACCCTTAAGATGGCAAAGGGGTTGTTATCCTACCTTTAAAGGAGAAGGAAAGATTGAATCCCCTCCCTTCTGAACTGATTTGACGGGTCCCTTCGCTCGATGTTGTTTGGAAGAACCCCTTTCCTCGATATTGGTTTAAAGGACCCCCCTGGGAATAATTTCATAGTAGCGGCCTTAAAAATATATTTTTGTAGTGTTTGAACACCGTTCCCTGTCCCTAGGAAAAAACTTTTGATCCTCCCCAAAGAGTAGTGCCTAAGTGAATTTACACTCCACAGAGTCCTCAATCCTGTCTAGGATTCTGACTAAAGAACGTAATAGAAGAGCCAATACCCCAACCCCCTCAATGTTAGTTTGAAGGAGACCTCTGAAAAATTGAAAGACAGTGGTCTGAACATGCATTTTTACCACGCTTGAACCCCCTCACCCAGGAAAAGTCACTTGATCCTCCTCTAATGATTGTCCCTGTGTTCGTCCAAATAGGGTAATAAATTATAGATATGGCCTAAAAAACTACACCCTGTCAAGCCCTTATCACCGGGAAGTGTTGGGGGAAAACAAATTTCAAAACATGAAACTATGCCTCTGTCTGTTTTCCTAATAAATTAAATAAGAATTGTTTTTCAAATTAAAGTAAAGGGCGACAGTAGAACTGAAACTGGGAGATAGTATCCTATATATGGGGGGCTGCCTGGGCGTAGGGAAGGGGGGCAGGGGAGGGCAGCTGCCCCCCCTAGAACTTCAAATTTACGCTAGATATTAACGAGAACTTTTCGTATGTTGGAATTTTTTGTTGGATGTTACCTGGTAGATGGTTAAAAAAGCTGGAAACAAACAAAAATTTCCAAATATCGTTTGTGATATCAACATTTACGTTTCGATCTTCAATATTGATTTTCGGTCCGATATATAGATAGGAGACTGGCCCACGATCGGCTGATTTTGACTTGTTTAATTCTCTATGAGTTGATTCAAGCGATAAGAAGTTGCTGAGCATGCCAAAGCAAAAGTAACTCATTCAATACCATCCTTGAAAAAGACAATTAGAAATACTCCGCCATTTTTCCACCTGGATGCCTCTATCCAAGTGGTCAAGAGTGCCAAACCTGGGCCAACCCGGCACTGGTTCGGCCGTCTCTGGCTTATGTTTGGCCACCGGACAAAAGAAAAAGAAAAGTGACCAGGGGAACATTAAAGCTTGTTTTTCGGCTATAAAATTACGAAAGAATATGGTCAGCATAAAAAACTACAAAATTAATTTCATTAAGGTTTAAAAAAAAGCTAAAGAGTATTAATTTCTAATTATACATTGACTGATCAACACCAAAAGTAAGCCGCTCCGCTAATCTTGGTGTTCTACCTGTCAGTGGTGGCAGTTTTATTTCAACTTCTGTCTTTAAGACAAAATCCATCTCGTCAGTTAGCGCAAAGTCTCTTGCTCCAGTCCCCTTCCAAAAGCGGACCTTAAGTTCTTCAGTTGCTACTTTTTGATAAAAATAATATTGTGAACAGAATTCCCTTTCTTGCTCTTCAGCTCAATCAGAATGTAATCACCAGCCTTGACTTTCTAAGTGTCAAATTTGAAGTTGCTGGTTGGGGGCTCGTCTTCAATGTCTATGCTGGGGTCTGAAGTTGTTGTATACAGGATCATCTACGTCAGAATCGTCACTCTAACTGTAACTCTTGTTGCGAGAGACACGCCTTTTGCTTTTTAGTCTTTTCACTTGTCTGACTTTCTTCCGTTCCAGGAGTAGGGCTTTTTGGCCGATACAGCTTTTATCCTAGCAGTAATGCATTCTTTCATGGGGGTGTCAGTGAGCACTTCTGACTTTTTCATATTTTTTTCCTGTTTATTTTTCGTGTTGAGCCTTTTGGAAAGGGGTTTGCATGGACGATATCTTTAACGAATCATCTGTTGACCTTTGCTTCTCATTTAGAGACAGAACCTGTGCTGCGTCTGTTTCAGGGTTTATGTTAAAGGAGTCTAAATATCGCACAGGACTTGCGCTGAGCATAGAAACTTCTCTGGCAAGTGCTTCACTAGATGTGGTAGGCATTTTGTCTGAGACATATGACAAGAAAAACTGATAATCCTTGAAAACATCTCTAGTTGTGGGGTAGACACCACTTACTCTGATTCCACTGATTATATTCTCAGGAGTGAAAGCCTTTGTGAAAGCCTTTGGATATGCTTCCCCCAGCAGCTCAGCAATGTTATTCACTGATAAAGCTTTACATTTGTGGGCAGTCATAAAACTTGCGGCTTCCTGGTTGTAGTAGTCCTTAAGGCGCCCCATGACTATCATTTCTAGAGGTTGTAGTTTGTGAGTAGTGTGGGGAAGGACAGTTAAAAGGGCAACACTATTATTTTTAGCTAGATCAAGCAATTCAATGGTGTATCGGCTGATCTAGTGCTCTAATTTCAGAGGTACAGGTGACTGTTTGGAGGATTTGACTTGATTGATAAAAATGCTGCTAGTAAAGCAAAGAATGAGAGGCAGTCATCCAGCCAGAAGTATTTTCTGAGCTGATCGTGATGGTTCCTGGTAAAGCTCCCCTGAGTAAAATTTCCGGACACTGTTTCTGTGGGGAAATAAGTAGAGGAGGGACTGTGTTCCCAACGCATTAACACCAGCACAAATCGTGGTCAACTGACCTCTTTCTGCTGACGTGACCTTCCCTACTTGCTTCTGGCCTCGCCGTGCAATGATTTTACCAGGCTTGTGGATATTGTCAGATCTGATTAGCCAAAATTTCAAATGTCTTGTGGTCTGAACTTGTGTTTATATAGATCTCGCTCCAGGTGGTTAAAGAAAGCTCCTACACTGTGACGGTTGAAAGCAGTTGTCCGTCATAGGCTTGTACTTTCTGGCGTTCTTACTGATAGAGTTTTAAGGCAATCCATAAATCCACGGTACCAATCTTTACCTGTAATTCCTCCACTGTCTCCACTGCCTTTGCAGTTCCGTTATCCGGTACTTTTATGCTCTTAGTAATGGCATAAGTGTATACAAATTTACACGCTTCTATGGGAATACAGTCGAAAGTATATCAGCTATCGTTTTCAAGTAAGTTTTTAGTCTTTTTTCTTGTTCCTCTGTAAATATTTATCATGTGTTGTAACAGGGTGTAAACAAATTCAGGTCCAGACTTTTTAGAGGGATATTCAGCTTCTCAACTTTTTTTTGTGTAGTCTTGCAGCGTTCCTCTAGGGACAGCCATGGCACTTCTAGAGAATCCAACTGACTTCTTGTAGAATAAGACAGAAAAAATTGCTGTTTTATTTTCTTCTTGATCACAGCCACCTTTCTTTCTTTTCTCTTCTGTTTTACTTTTAATCATTTTATCTTGAATGAAATTTAACAGGAAAAAATGGAACTTCAGTTCACCTTCTGTTCTGACAGGATTAAACAAAGCCAGAATTAACACAGTTTTGGGTTTTGAGCTTGTCTTCAACCTTTAAATATGCTGTTTACACAGCTTTTACAAGCATAGCGCACTTTTGGACACCTTGGTACGGCATGCCGAATTTACCCCAGGTATTGTGGCCGAACATGGGAGTTTGCTATCCCATAGGATGAAAAAATACTAACAGCAAACTGGTGAAGATGGCACGTCTCGGAAGCTGCCAAAAACAGGCAAATAATAAGAGAATACATGTGAGTTTGCAACGCGAGTTTTCTAGTATTCGTAATTAGGCGTAGGCTTTCAGACAAAATTGAACAAAATTCCAGAGTTAATCACCATAAAACCTGATCCAATCTGATATTTTTTGGTAAAAGTATTAATTAAGGTCAGACATTTTAAAAACATACACTGCCATCTGTCAGAGCTTTTATAATCCACCAGAAGCCCCATAGGTTTTTATATTGAAACTGTTTGCTTTGGCTAAACGTGGGCCGGTCTCCCCAATACCAATTTTGATATTTAATTTTCCCCAACTGTAAACTTTTGAATTGAATTCTTAGAAGAAGCTGTTATCTAATCATAATGTGATTTGTGTCAAATCGCTTTTGTGGTGTTAATGTTTTCTGGAAATTGGAAGTAGGATATTGGGTCTCCTATGTTATACTGTTGCAGGAAAAGTAGAACATGGAAAATGTTAAAGACCGAGTTTCAGTGAAATATAGAATGACTAGTTTCTAAACACTTATATTCAAAGGACCTCGGGAAGTATTAGTAAGACCCCTCCCCCCTCCATCACAGAAGTGGCTGCCCCCCTCTACACAAGATGCTGCCTACGCCCATGCTGCCACTCCCTTCAATCCCCCACTCTTCATGCTAAAGTTTGACTTGTTTAAATGCCTTCTAAAGCATTTTAAAGGACAAAAACCATTACCAGTTAATTGTTTTCATTGAGTAACTTTCAATGGGCTTGAAATGAATATTTTATTATTTAAAGTAAAATGTAGATAAATATGCCCTTTCAATCTCGAACCACAATTATATATTTTTTTTTTTTTTTTTTAAGTTTGTTGCTCTTGTGTAATAGCATTCATTCTTGAAACGTTGAAAAAAAAAGTTGCAGTCAAACGTAAAGAGGAAATAGTTAAAGAGGTGGCAATCCCCCCCCCCCTAAGTAAGTTTATTTGTTTTCGTTTTCAGTTTTACAATCGCTTTTTACTGTCACTTGAAAAAAACATCAGGGCTTGTTTTGTAAAATTTAGTTTCTGTTCACGTTCAGGGCAATATAACCATTATAGGCAGAGTAACAATGGGGCCCTAAACTCCCCGCTTTTTATGCCAAAGTTAAACTTTTTGCATTAAAATGTGTCATGATTAGTGTGTGGGGCTTTATCTAGGGGTTTTAATTATATATGCTTAACAAAATATCGGAGGCAAGACGTTTGAAGAGTAAGTTCTAAACTACTTTTCTATTAAGCTACATTACCTTACTATCTTACCTTATCATTAAGGTAAGATAGAATTATAGGAAATATAACAGCAGTCAGTTTATTTGCGCTAAATTTATTTGATATACGTTGTGCATGCTAAACTGAAATTTTTTTTTTTTTATTAGATCTTTAGTTTCATGAAAAAAAACGCTTCTTTTTGTTAATTTTTGTTCGTTTCATAATTTTTTTTTTTAAATAGACATTATCCCTGCTGAAAAGTACTGTGTATAAATTAGGTAAAGACGCCATAGTATCTGCACATTTCTCTGAAAAGCGGTGTATATATTCAAAGAATATGACATTACTTATTTTAATCACACGAATTCGTTAAATGAAACATTTTTTCCTGCAATATATGTTTGAGGAGGTCGAATTTTTGGCTAATAGCTAGAAATGTCGCTATCTAGTATAAAACAATTCCATTCTTGAGTATTTATGCTGCAGCTTGTGGTTAAAAATAAACCATGATGAATGTTCAGTAGAATTCCTTTACTGGGAAAGAAAATAAAGTATACCTCAATCCAAATGATTGAAACAGAGCTTTGTTTGTTACCTATTAATATTTGAGAACAGTCTCTATTTCGATTCCACGATTTCTTTTTTTTTTGGAAATAAAAGTAGAAATGAAGTGTATTATTCCCGTACCACTCACATGCTAAGCGATCGCTCTGCCATCTAAAATAGGATAAATGCTCTTGTTATTATCAAAATGTCAGATTAGTAAGATTTCAAGTATTAGTTCTATGTGGCACTGCCTCATCCGCCACTTCATAAATCTTTTTCTAATCATATATATATATATATATATATATATATATATATATATATATATATATATATATATATATATATATATATATATATATATATATATATATATATATATATATATATATATATATATATATATATATATATATATATATATATATATATATATATATATTAGGAATTCATTATAAAAATACCACTTTTCAGAGGAACTAACCAATCTCTGAACCCTCTTCATTCACAAAATGAGACCCAAAAGCGAAAGTCTAATGCCATATGACTCTTAAACTTGGTTCTATGCCAATTTGTAAAATATTTGTTGGTCAATATTAGCTTTCATATGAGTCCTTATTGGTTTCTCTGCCAGTTTAAAAAGATATCCTAATGGCACCGCCTCATCTATGTATCCAATCAAGTTCATATCTATTCAGCCATTCTCCTTAATAGCCCCTTTTTCAAGACGAACTACCCAGTTTTATAACCCTCTCCATTCCGAAAATGCCATCCGAAAGCAGTACTTCTCGATACTTTTTGCTGTCAGACGTGGTGCTTTCAGTGCTGATTTACATAAAGTATGTGGGAATTGGCATTACCTTTAATATTAAGCTTACTCTTCTCTCTGTGACCATCTGTTCAATATGGTGATACTAAAAAAATGAAAAAAGGAAAAAAAAAATGCGGTTTTCCCGGTTTGTTTTTTTTCAAAAAGGGAGAGGTGCCACTCTAGACAAGGGACTTTAATGCGTGCTTACTTTGGGTGATGGCTCCCCATTCATCAGGTCGAATTTGCTTGAAATCTTCCTTTTTATGTAAATTACTTGTCTAATATACATCCTAGGATACCATGCAAATAACTTTATTTTATTCAATAGAAGCTAAATTAAAGATCATTTTGAACTAAATAAAATTTTAGATTTTATTTAAGATAGATAAAAAAAATGCGATTTTCCTTTTTTTCAAAAAGGGAGAGGTGCACATAAGACGAGGGTTTGACATTAATGCGTACATACTTTGGGTGATGGCTCCCCATTAATCAGGTCGAAACTGCTTGAAATCTTCCTTTTAGAGTCAAGAGTTTGGTAGCTATTTTGGTGGCTACTTGAAGGGTCATGGTGCACTAGTAATAGACAGTAACTTTATGGAGTAGGTGAAATAACTCATGTCGTACTCTCGAGTCATTTTGCAATAATGAATCCCTTGTATCCTAATGTGTATATTAGACAAGTAATTTACATAATATACCACATAACAACAGTGTTCTGGATCATAAAGAGGTATGGCGCAGTTTGAAAAGCATTAGAACTGAATAATGAAATAAGATTAAGAGTAGAGGTTCTAATCTGGGGGCATAAAACCCCATTGTGATTAAAAGAGAAGTTTTTGATTTTTTTTTTCTCCTAACTTTTTTTTTGATAATATTTATTTACAATTGCTTAATAGGGCACATTCATAAGTTAATTTTATAAATAATCTTGTGGCTTATATTGTGCTGGATCTGGCTGTAAGACTCGAAGGATTTCAATTTTAGAAAATATGTGGTGCCCTTTATATAGGAAAATCAGGAAGAGCTTATTATTTTAACTATTTATTCCTGATTGATCTTCGCTAAGAAATCTTGTATTATAAAAAACTTTAGTTAGGTTTCTTTCTGGTTTAAAATATTCTCACATAATTTATGCAGCCAAAGATCAGTTTAAATTGGTGAGTTAATTAATGATCTGAGGCCAAAATAACTAAATTAGAAATAAAGAATGGAAGATGCCGAGTAATGTGCCAGTATACATAGCGCATTTTGAGTGTACATAATGGGAAATGTATTTTGACAGCTACTTTACATTCTGTATATTCCTATTTTAAAGATTGAAAACTTAAAAAAAAAAAACATGCCGATGGGCTATCTGACAGACAGGTAAGAAAACAAGACATGTAAAAGAATGCACATACTCTGGGCGAAGGCACTGACCAAATCATTCCCATTTTATCATAATTTATTCGTAAATTCTTTATAATTTTTCATTTTTGCTCTTTTAACGATTTTTTTTTTTCTCGCAGCGCCTGTTTAAATAAAAGAAAGCGTACAGGTACCTGCCTTTTAATGCTTATTACTTCATCTTTATCTGAGTTTTCTTGGTGGTATAGGAGGGAATGGGCTTAGCTAACAGATTACGTATCGTTTTCCTATTCGAAAATGTTCAGAAACCTTTCAGATCGTTAATACTTGCCACCAAGCCAGTATCAAACTGCCTAAGGCCAACAGCTGGGTGTGCTTCTCCTCCACCTCAATCTATTCAAAACTACCCCTATGATGAAGTTTCAGTTTCCTTCAAATCCTTCACTATGACCTTTTCCGAGCCCATTCTGTGACGGCCTGCTTTTTGTCTGGCCCCAGATGGATGGCCAAAAAGCAGAATCTTTGTCAATTTGTCCAGAGTTGGCAAAAATTTTGGTTTTGTTTTTATTTTATCCTGCTTAATCCTAGTTTGTCCAGATTAGCAAAAATTTCTTTCCTTTTATACACTAAGATTTTCCACGAAATACTTTTGAAATTGCAAATTTTGCCATTTACTACGATATAAGAGTAAATGCTCATACATGACATCTATATAAAACGCGCACGCAGCGGTAGCGTCCAAACACCCAGCTCCCCTCGAAAATTTTTTGTTTTTGTGATTTCCTCAGTTATAGCTCACTATTTTCTTCTTTTTGTTTGCCGAATTCTTCTCCCCTCCTCCCTCTGACCAGATTCCTTTATGTGTGCCCGCTGAAGGGGTAAAGCTCACTAAAATGTAGTATTAATAAAAACAAAATGTATTTTTTACCCACCAGACAAAATTATAAAAATAGCTGAACAGGAAAAAGAAAAGAAACAAACATCAAAAAGAAATAAAAACCAAAACTAGCAAAAGGACAAACAAAAACGCAAGCAAAGCACCAGAAAAGACAATCAAGCAAAATTAGTAAAATAGCGGCAGAAGCGTAATAATAATCTCAGTAGCTCCATGCTTGCCATTAGTTTTCCTAATGCGATAGCCAGAAGTAAATGAAGCATACAACCGCAAGAAAAAGTACAATGGACCAACCGAGTCCTGAATTAAAAAGAATAACATGGTCTAAAAAAGCAAAAAGAGTATAAATTATCTAAACTGTGCCGATTATATTTCCCATGCGTCGCCTGATGATCGGTAATGATAATATTTGTGGTTTAACATTGGCTAAGTACGAATGTCATACTATCCCTATAAATGTAAACTCAATTCTGATCAGAAGGTTATTTTTACTGTACCTTAAGTATATTGCATTACGGAGTGCCAATGTCAAACACCCTAAAGTGGCTTCATGTCACGGGAGTATCCATAAGGATATTTGTCTCCACAGATTCAAAACGAATTCCATATCTTTTGGCATCTACAGTTCGAAAACAAATAATAAACGATATAAAGAGAAACCAATATTATGAACTTTTATTTGATTCAACTCCTAATATTTCTCATCGAGAACAACTGTTTCAAGTAGTTGGGTATGTAGATGTTGAATTTATCAATAAGAAAGTTTTTCACCAAAGAATCTTTGGGATTTATTGAAATATTTGCTAAAGATGCAGCTTCGATCAAAAATACGATTTTAGAGAAATTAAATTCCGATGAAATTTTATTTGCAAACTGCAGATAATAATATCACGATTATGCTGTTGTGGTGGCAAGTTACTCATCTGGCACTCAACAAAGAATATAAGTTGTTATAGCCATTCATTGAATTGAGTAGGAGTTACTGCAGCTAAACAAGATCCAATCGTTTTGACATGTTTTGAGATAATTGAAAACATGTATCTGTTTTTCTCACGTTCAACGTTACGGTGGGAACTATTAAAAAATGTTTTAACAAAAACTGTTCGATCGTGTATCTGAAACACGACGGAGTGCCATCGTCGCTGCACTATAGAATATAATAGAACTATTAGAAAAATTAGAAGAGAATCATACCACTACAAGTGATACCAGAAGTAAAGCTAAAATTCTGTTGCAGAATATGCTAACTTTTAGGATCCTAACTTTGGTTCATTTCGGGTGTGAAATCTTAAGAACGATTAATCGTGTGCAGTTCAGGTCAAAGATTCTAGAATGAATTAGACGGAACTAGCCAAAATTCGAGGCAAGCTCTGTGAAAAAGTAACAAAAGAGCGGAGTCTCTTTGTGAAAAATGGACAAGAGGACGCCGCAAAATGCCCGGAGAATTGGCTAGAGAGGTCTTTCTGCAAAAAGTGAAATTTCTTGCGCTATGAAAGGTGTTCTTGATCGTCTCCAACAGGAAATATGTACATGATTTACCCTATTAAGTGGCCTTAATTCCATATTTAGAATTATACTAGACGTTGAAAATATATCAAACATGGATAATGTTGACTACGACCTTGAAAAAAAAAATGTCAAAATTTTATAATACAGATTTCAATAAAACAGAACTCATTATCGAAATATGTGACTCATAAAACTCCATTAGAATTTCTTACTTTTTATAATCTTGTATGAAGATGATGTTTTCCAAATCTGAGAGCATCACTTCAAATATTCATGACTATCTGAATCAGTGCTTCCATTTCTACTATATTTTAGAATAGACTACTTTATTTTGAATGTGTCTCCTCTAATATTTTTAGACCTATTTTAGTACTTTATTTCTACTTTAAATTTGGATTTTTCACTTTTTTCCTTGCCGAGCCTATGAGTTTTTTGTTACGGAAATAGGAATTTTGGATACAACGGCGGGATTTCGGCCAAAGCGATTGACAAATGTTCTTGTTTTGTCGGACTTGGATAGACCCGCAAAATTTGAAAAAAATAACCAACGGGGAAGGACCGACGTGATAGACAAATACAAATAGAAGCACCTATGCCATTTACGATTTTACTTGTTTAAAAAAAGTGCTAGAATTTGTGAAGAGCCTTTGTCACAATTTCATGTTAAAAGACCAAGTGAAACAAATTGAGTCTGTTCAGTCTAAGGTTTACCTGGGACCAGAAACGATCGCCTGTCTGTTTTCCTTACGAGGAAAAGATACGAAGTTCACAGAGAAATGCAAGAGCATCAAGGAGATTGCCCAGAAATTATATATTGAAAGTGTGTCCCAGCTAGTCGACCGATTTCCATTTGATTACGACGTTTACAACTTTTTAGAGATTGTAGACCCAAAAGTCGCATCGGATGGTAATATTCCATCGTCTTGGCCTTTTTTGCCAAAAGTTCGGGCATCCCTCGTGGGATTTTGGGCTAATTTAAAAAGAATGGCGGGCATTGATGCTGCTTAGTCCAGACGACAGTTTGCTCACTGGTGGAAGCCCGATTGTTTTTTTGGAGCTCGGTGGCGTCCATCGAGACGCCAAGTGGAGTGCTAAGGTTCACTAGCGTTCTTCATGTCATTCGGTTTATTTTTGGACTTTCCTGCTCAAATGTCGTTGTGGAAAAACTTTTCAGCGTTCTGAAAACAGTAAAAAATGAAAATAGGAATGGGCTCAAAAACGCAACTGTGGCTGCGATGATTTCTGTCAAGTATGGGATGAAGCGTAAAGGCCCCCCTACGTTCACCGAGAGTTTAAAGAAAAAAATGAAGTCCGTGAAATCCGATGCGACTGCGTCCGAATGCGTCACTTTTTTAGGCATTGGGAAAGACGATGGCGATGGCGACGACAACGATGACTCGGGGTATTAATCTTAGTATTTGGCGTTTTCTCTTAAATCATATTATTTGGTAATTCTCATTAAAGTTGTCTGAATACAGTTTGAAGTACGTCTACATTCGGAATTTTCTGGAAAACTGGGAGACAGGTAGTTGTCTACACTAGTATAAATAGAATAATTCAAAAGATCAAAATGCAGGAGCGGTCCTTAAATCAAGCTTTATGTGATTCATTTTTGCTACTACACTCTGCTTCAAATTAACAACTCAATATAAAAAAAAGTCAAAAACAAAAAATAACGCGAAAAAAAAAAAGCGACCGGTTGGATATCATTCACGCCAATCCTTCGTACCAATTCAAATAAGAACGAGGGTGTTGCAAAAGTAGCAATAGGGAAGGAAAAAAATAATGGCAAAGAAAAACAAATAAATAAAATATATGCACATGGTCCAGAATCTGAGATCTCGACCCGGAATCTATAAATCAAAACCAAAATTATCTAGTCGATAAATACAAAGCATTGTTTTAAACGTCAAAAGAAGATATTTTGGTACAAGTAAAAGGTCTTGAGTTGCAAAATAGGTTGTCTTGAACAAATGCTATTAAAAGTCAACCTAATAAGACTTTACTTGTAACTTGGAAAGAAGTCAGAAAATGGGGAAACTTTTAGGGATTTTGGTATTGAAAATAGGGATTTCTAGGGATTTTCCACCAGCCTTTTAGGTATTTAAAAAATTTGAAGTGGAAACACTGGTAATATAGCGTAAGAATCAGTTTTGTTAACTTTCCTGTTCAAACAGTAAGCACGATGACATACTTACTTCCGGAATGTGTCCTACTATAATTCTACTCTTTTTTCGCACTTAAATTTTTTATTCCCACATTAGTCGAATGGGAAGCACTGATCTGAATATCAAATGCTAGCTGCGGACGTTCATTCAGCAAAATAAAAATTAATTTTGAGATATCATTCTGTGATCAACGATGGGACAAGATCGCCTAAGTCACCTAGTATTAATACGTGGAAAGAGAAAAATTTAAAATGATCAACTTTGATGATATTTTTGATAAATTGCTTCATCAAAAGCAAGGAAAATTTATGCACAGTAATTAGTTTTATTAATACATTTTAATCATATTATTATTAAATATATTTATCTCCTTTGAGATAATAATTATATTTTTTTTTTCTATTGTTTTAAAAACTGCGTGTTTTTAAAACATTTCTTTAAGAATATATATAAATAAATAAAAGGCATCTTTTGAACTAATTCTAAGTGATCATGTGCATTTCAAAATCTAGTCTTTTCTCAAGTACATTTTTTATCTCAAATTTAAAGCCTAGCTTGAGCCTATGACTTTATTTATTTCACTTTATTTATTTATTAATTTACGAGTATATTTTGCGCATTATATCTTATGGTTTTTCATGGGGGGGGGGGGCTAAAAAGATATTGCACCCTGAGTATGAGTTAAACTCGCTACGCCACTGCTCCGTGGTCATTCTATCATGGCTCATGGAACAATTAGGCTAGTTTTAATAACTTTTTTGTCGCCAAAATAAAAGTTTTGTTGCTACTTGTGCATTATATCCTACACATCGCTATAGACTGTACAAGGAAATACTACAGGAAACCAGTCACACGGGGTTTTTGCAATGGATTTTGGATTGCAAAGCGTGATTTCTTAAATCGTTTACAATATTTAAACTGTTGTTTTTTAGGGTTTAGGGGGGGAAATGGTACCTAGGTTAGGTTATGTATTTAATATATGCTATGCTTTACCCCCCTCCCCCACCCCTAATGTGCAAATATATAGCCCAAATTTGTTTCGAAACTATTATGTTTCATCCTATTTTATTCTATTTCATTAGCATTAACCAAACTTGACTTCTTTCGTGTGTAGGATATAATGCACAAGTACCGTTTTGTTTCGGCATATTTCCCTTTATGACTAAACCAGTACGAAAGTTTCATACTTATATTGAACTTGACTCGGAATTTTAGCGAAATTTACGGCCTTAAGTAAGAGATAATCAGTTTCTAATTTTATGTCATTGAACGCCAATAACAAATACTGAAGCGGAACAAATTTTGTTCACGTTCACGGTGCGACATGGAACTCGCCCCTAGTCTATCCAGATAAGTCACGTTTTGCGTTTGTCTATTTCTGCCTGACATGATAAAGTACAAAAGATTACGAAAATCGCCAATATTTCCATCCATTATTTGACTAAAATATACCAATGTCTCATAGAGTGAAGTAATCTCTGAAACTTGGTAAAATTCTATCCTTACCAAATACTCTTCAAATAATTGTCCAAGCTTTCTGCACACTGTAATATTTGTTTTTATGTTTGTTTATCTAATTCTTGACGTAAAGATAACTTAAGCCCTAAAGCTTTTGATAAAAGAATCGCTAGTTCTTAATTTTTTACTTGGTTGGAAATAATTCAAGCTTTTGGAAAGAATTGCTGATGGGATGTGCCTACTTTTTCGCTTTATATATATATATATATATATATATATATATATATATATATATATATATATATATATATATATATATATATATATATATATATATATATATATATATATATATATAAGAAATAACTAAAGCCTCAGGCTTGAGAATATTTGACAAGAATATGGACAAAGTTTTTGTTGAAAATCATAGTTTTAGAAAAAAAAAGAAAACTGGGTATGTTTTTTCTTCAGCTCTATTTCGTAATTTCTTGGTAACCGTTCGCAAATTCTAACATCGTATCGCCGAATTATTTTTATCCAACAGCTGCTCTATAGTCAGCATTGTAGATGGAAGGAAACGGGATAAATGGTCGTCGACGTACTACCTCCAGCCCCTGTTTAAGAGCCAGAAAGGTAAAGCCTTAAGAATGATATATATATATATATATATATATATATATATATATATATATATATATATATATATATATATATATATATATATATATATATATATATATATATATATATATATATATATATATATATATATATATATATATATATATATATATATATATATATATATATATATATATATATATATATATATATATATATATATATATATATATATATATATATATATATATATTATATATATATATATATATATATATATATATATATATATATATATATATATATTAGATACAAAATATCTGTGGTTGTTCTAACCGAAAACAACTTAGGACAAAACATCGCAGTGTTTTCCCTCCCTTCGGAATGGTTGTGCGAATTGGAAGGAAGGGGGAGGAATCACAATTACCCCCCCCCCCTGGAAGATTTTGAAATACTTTTTAAATTTTTTTTATCACAATTCGTATCTTCATAAAACAAACAATCAATGATTTCTTTGCCCCGCCGATCTTTTAATGGTGAATAGTTTTCATAATCTTTATTTAACCAATCAACTGCTTCTCCGATTAACTGTGACAGCTTGATGACTAAAAAGACGCAAATGTACGCAAGTCCATCGTCATTGCTGATCATGTACCCGTGTTTCTTCCAGAGTTGCCCAATTCTCTCCAACTTCCAGCGCTAACAGATCTACGCCATGAAAATACTTACAATTTGACAGAGACTGGAATTTTGACTGCCAAACGAGTGGTTAACATTGTGGCCTTTAATTGTCCCGATATCACATACGCACCTTTGCTCTACCCGATTTCCTGTCTTCTGCTCCATTACCTCTCAGGTAAGTTATTTTTTCTTCTTTGGACTCGGCGCAACTATATATTAGAAAATACATATGCAAAGGGATATAGGGCTCCTCTCAAACCCTATCATATCGAATTGAGGTATGTGTTGCTAGTTATTTTAAATAGGCCCTAAACAAGTCATCGATTATTAATTCTTCGACTGCCCTTCTAAGTGCAAAAAGTAAATTTCATGGAAATCCTAGTGTTTGGTAATAGACACTATTGTATCACCTGTTCCCAGGTCGCTGAGAATATGTTTTATTTAGACAGTAATCTTGATTGCTTTGGACTGAGGTTTTATTTATTTTTTTTTTTAATTCAAGAATACTATCGATTGACTCCTGTTGATTTACATATTATATCATATTTATAATATGTGAAATAATATTGAAAAACCTAAATGCTTTTTGCTAATAAGAGCAGTTTGGGTAGTTTAGGTAATTGTAATTCAAACGATTCGTGACGACGAATGAGTTATGAAGTATTTTCTAGATGAATGATTGTGGTGTATTAACATAGCTGCTGGCATAAGACATATATACTTTTAGTCGTTATTGTGTCTGCCCATTTATATGAACTTAAGGAAAAAAAACGCTCAGTCGCCCAACGCTAATTTGTCAGGGTTAGGTTTCCCGCGGATTAAAAAACAATTATACAAACCCAACAATACTAAGTTTGAAGCAAGACATCGCTGTAAATTGAAGAAAATTTTTGAACAACTTTGTATTAACACCAACTGACAAAAACTGTTTAAACTGGTAATGAATAACTGACATTTAAGCTATGTGTCTTAATGAAAGTGAAAAAATATACAGATTTATGGAACATGTGCCAGATTTTGTCTTTTTCTAAGGGTTGCATAGATATAACCACACAATAAAAGCGTAGCAGGTTCTGTACACTTGTATCAGCTTCCGTTTCAACACTGTTACGGCTCTTTAAAGCTTGGAAATCCTATGTGCATGAATGTAGTGATTTAAGGGCCATTAAGTACTGTTACGGGAATATGGAGAAACTCTTTCTAAAAAAAAGAAGTTATAACCCAAAACAGTCAAAACTGACTAATGCTACTCGACAACCGTTGTGTACTCTCCTTTGATTTAAGTTTTGATGTAAATTCACTCAATTTGATGCTTGGGAGTAACCGTAAGCCAAAAACATGGTAAGTTCTTGTTTGTTGCCCCTCTACTGTATTCTTTTTATTCTCTTACTAGCAGCAGAGCTTGTCGGTTGATGGGCATAAAAAAAAAAAAAAAAAAAAAAAAAAAAAAAAAAAAAAAAAAACGTAGCGTATATTCCTTTTGTGAAGACCGGAGAAAATTTATCCCTCCTCTCCTTTTCCTTCAAACACAAAATTCCAAGTTCTCTACGCCCCGAAAAAATTATAGAAGTTTTCAACTCGACCCTCCCCCCTCCCCAGCCATGAGACAAAACAGGGTAGACTTACCGAAGCTACGTATAAAAATTCGTCATAATTTTGTTGAAACCGAATGACTGTACAGTAAGAAATACTCGCTCTGTTTCAAGCTTCTGGTACCCGTTGTATAACTTCACACAATTGTTAGGTTAGTAATTGTCTAAGAATTACCGACTTAACAACTTGTATAGGTAGATTGTCACTTTGTTTGTGAATTTGAAGCTGCTTAATGGAAATTATTCATTGCTTCATTGGCCCAATGTTTAGTCGTTTGGTATAGAGTGAACACGAAAGATTGAATTTGTTTGTATGTAGACATTTAATCTCAATAAACTAACAAGGGCATATCCAGGATTTTCTCGGGGGGGGGGAGGTTACAATAAAAACTTTAAAAAACGCATCAAAATTTTGTTGATATGCATTTTTTTTCATTTCTACGATTCTGACAAAAATTTTGAGGGGAGGATTCAAGTCCCGTAACTACCCCTTGCTACATACGGCCTTGCGAGCTAAACAGATTCATTAGTGCTCATCTTTAACTAATTAATTACACTAAAAAGGAAAAAAATCAGTTAATTTAAAGATACAAAGCACAATAGTACATACGAATGAAATAACTTTATGTATGACTTTGGTAGTATTCTTGCCTCGCACCTCACCCCCTAATTTTTAAGTTCATTGAATGGCTTAAGCTATATCAAATATTTTTCGTAAATGGGACTCAATTTTTTCAACTGATGCTTTGTCTCCCAAACTATTTTTTCTACGCTGAGGATGTGTCCTTCCTATATAGAATCCTTCTCATGAATAAGAAATGCATAGTTATTGAGGAACCTTGAAGGGAAACCTTTGTCTAGGTTAAGGAAACTTAAAATTAATTTTTAGATGATTTGTTACTTGTGTCCGTATAATAATTAAATAATTGTAGTAATCATAACTATTGAAAAGTCCAATATTTTGGTATTTATTTATATCTTGGGTATTATTTTGATGTAGGATTAAAAAAGTCGTTTTTTAATGGTTTGTTATTTTGACTAAAACTGAAAATGTTCTCCAAAAAAAAGTTTTTCAAAGAAATGTAAAGATCCTTCAAACACTTAAGAAGTGCTTAGAAATTACTCTCGATGAGTAAGTGAAACCCAAAATGGACAGATATCAAAATGAATAATCACACCAAACGTAAAGATAACAGGTATTGCTAGAGATGAGTAAATGAATCTTAAAACGAAAAGAAATTAGACTGAATGATCAGGTTCAACTTAAGAAAAACAGAAATTACCTTAAACGGGGATAGGGCTATCGTCATATAAAGTTTTGAGGGCCAGACTGTGGTTCAATGGCGTCAATTGGGGGGGAGGGCCTTTGCCCCCCTCACTAGATTTTGAAGAATACATTTTGCCCTCTTACCATACATTTTCGTGAACTGACGCCACTGGCGTTATTTATTTATTTTTTATTTGTCTGTTTTTTTATTTGTCAGGATCAACAACAACACAACAAGAAAAAATAACATAACAAAGCTAATCAGGGAAACAAATAAGAATTTTTCCACCCATCTTACCCTCAAAACCTCTAAATGGCTCAAGTATCATTTGCGTCCTATTGAAAACGATATATATTTTGAATGGTGTGGTTTTTATAGGTAAAAAACGTCTATAACTAAAAAGAAGGAAAAAGAAAATCCGCCTGATAGTCAATACTACCTGAAAGAACAAATGAAAGCAAACTGATTGTTTGATATATAAGCATATTAGTTCTTGGAATTCTAAGTAATTCAAGATTTTACAGTGTTTTAATTATGAAAGAGAAATGTTTAAAATATGTTCAGTTTTCAGTAAAGCGCGAACGAACCTCTAGGCCTTACAAAGCTTAGAAAGCCCTACTCCTGTTCATCGTAATTTCCTTTTGTTTTAAGTTTGACTTGATCATTCATTTTTATTTATGATCGTTTTGGGATTCTTTTACTCATCTGTAGCAGTACCTGTTATACTTACGTACGATGCGAGTTTTTGACAAAATTTGACTATTCTGTCAAAGTTTTTGATCAGCAGCATGTTTGGGCAATAAATTTTTTTAGTCACAGTTTTTGTATAATTTTGAGTGGCGAGAGGGGAGCATTATTATTCATGTGAATTGAAAATCTGCGTAATTTTTAGTTTTCTTTGTGGCTGAAGCCGTCCCCCATCCTATAGAGACCCTGGAATATACACGTCTTAATCCACTGTTATACTAGAAAATTTTAATTGTGTATTTTGTTTTAATTGTTTCTTTGTTTAAATCAACGCATTTCTAGGTAATTTATTAAAACGATCCTGTTTTGTTGTCTCAAGAAAAAGAAATGGACGTCACCAACCAATACAACCAGATTTGTTTCCCTAATTTTTAGTGTTGGTTGAGGTTCCCTTGATCCTTCAATTTTAATTGAGGTGTCTCAATGGCCTGAAATTTTAGAGTTGATCAGCTTAAAAAAATCCTTTGGCGCTAAGAATCGGAATGAATACGTTTCTTTTGAAATCTATTCTCCTTGTTAAGACTCCCTTTGTCCATCCTTCCTATCCTGAAAGTTTCACGCTGATCGGAGAAAAATAATGTTTGGCCTTTTTATGGTTTCATAAATCGATCCAACTTATTTTTTTTAATATTTTTTTTTAAATTTATAATTTAAGCCAGTCATTACGAACAACATTTATTGGCACAATTTCAGGTGTCACATATAAATACAACTAATCTTTAAAATATTTTTTGTTTTCATAAGGTCTACCTGGCCCTGCCTACATGCCGTGAAAGTTGCAGAAATATCAAAGATGAGAAAAATCGTAGACCCATTTTGGGCGTCATGATTCGATAGAATCAAAATTATTATCAAATTTGTTTTCTGTATAGGGGTCGACCTGGCCAATAACTTATGAATTCATTTTGAACCGATTGGAGACGTGAAATATAAGGCTCCGTTTTTATGCGTTGTGAATCTTTTATTCCTTTGGCCTAGAATGATCAAAAGCAATCAAAGCCAAGTAAGGCTGAAGAAAAGTTTTAACAGTTCTTGCATATCGAGTTATATCTGTGTATAAAAATCCCCTTGACCCAATAGCTTATGGACATAAATTTCAAGCTTTCAAGAAAAAAATTGGGTCCTTTTTCGGACGAATCAGTATTTATGAAACAAAGGTATTTTGAAAGTCATGTCCCTTTCCCTACTTCACCTTGAATATATTCCCCTGGAGCTGCTTGGGCCAAATGTTTTTAGGTGGGTTGGGTTCACATATTATTTTGATCCCATACCCCCTCCATTTAAACAGAGAATTTGAAGTCCCCTTGCCTCCCTCTCCTCTAAAACTCACGAACGTTTTTGCTCGATCTCCACAAGACGTTCCCGAGAGGTGGATCCCCCACTGCCCTCTGAAAATGTCAACTCGATTCACTAAGCTGTTCCTAGAATAACGTGGGTACGCTAGTTTTGATAACCTGGGTGCACATCTTTTTTCTTTCGGTTTTTCATCGCTACTTCGCTGTTAATAGACTACTTCGAAACGGGCTCTTAGTGACAAAATTATTCAAAGACAAAATATTTAGACCCTTTCTCTCTCCCCCCTTCCCCCTCCCAATCCGAGACTCATAGTCCATTTTGCATTCGCCCCGCCCCGTCTCTACTCTCTGAAAGTTTCAGTGATCCTCACAACCGTTTCCAGAGTTGCAGATGCGCCGTTTTGATCACCTCGCAACACAAATAGTCTTTTGGTTTACCTCGGTGCGTGAATAGATTATACGCCCCGTAGAGGTTTATGCTGCAAAAATGGTTAGGGGAATTGAAAAAAAAAATAATATTAGTTCCACTCCCTACGCCCCCTCCCTGAAAGCTCCAATTTGATATCCCAAGTCTTTCCCGAGATATTACAAATATGCTATTTTGATAGCATGGCATGACATAATACTTTTTGATTTACCACGTAACTTATATTTAAATAGATTCTAGTTCCCATTGGAGCTTATTTTGAAAGAATTTATAGATGGATCCGAGACATGATATTTTCTAGCCGCTCCGGCGTTCCAGCACAAAACTTGAAATATATTTATCCCCCTCCCCCTTCCAAAGTACTGTGTCTCTTTAGTACAGTACAGCCTTCCAAAGTACCTAAAAGTTTTAACTGCACCTGTAAGCCGCTTCATGAGACTTGCCACTGTAAGTTTCAGTCTAATCAGGGACAAGAATTTTTTTGATCCGTTTCTATGCCCCCCCTCCACAACAAAATTTGATCACTTTTTTCCACTATAAAACCTATCTGTGAATAATTTATGAACAAAATTGCTATCTCAAAATGTTGATCAAATCTCTCGGAAGGTTACGAGGGTACATGCAGTAAAAAGTCGTGGGAGGCAGGCAATTTTCTCGTTTATTCAAACTGGGAGTTTGAGATTTAAGATATCAAGTTCCTTTCATTATAAATAAATACAAATTATTTAAATTAGTAAGTCGATCACCGTTGTTGTACAAAAGGAATTAAAGGAGTTGATTCTAGCAACCTACAGCAGCAGATTATTCTAATGAATTGTAAATTATTTGGTGATTCAAACCCCTCCAGTTACTGATTTGTGTTGATCCTCTTTATTTCTTTTTTGAAAAAGAGTGCCTTTTTAGAGTGTGGTAAAGGAGATACATTGAGTTCAGCCTCAGTCTACCTTTGTTTAAAGGCTGGTGTTCAGTGTACTGTGTATTACAATAAAAAAAACAAAATTAATTGGGTAAGGTAGATAATACGATAGTAACTTCGTATAGAGCGTTCTTAATATCGCCTATAGTTCTTATAGCATTGTTCAGTTTGCCTATAGCTTCGTATAGGTCTTAATATCGCTTATATGTAAATTTTAACACATTAGTAAAATGTGTCTCACCTCATCAAACAGATTTTCGATGAAAGTGCCATATATCCTTGAGATGAAATCTTTTCTTTTTTATTTACAGAAGTGGATACATATAAATGCTTAAGTGTTCTCCTTTCTTCTCGAAAAACACTTTTCTTCACGCAAACAAACCGGCATTACGAAGCTAACTGGAAGACAGTAATGACGCTATCGAAAAAGTTTATGGTAGGTATAAAAACTTTTCTTTTTTCTGATTTCATTTGTTTCTCTACCTACAGACAGAGAACATCAATGGAACCCCTGGTTTCAAGAGAAGGATAAGAAATTGGGTTTCTGTAGTTAATGCAAATTCAGAAATAAATAAAAGATGCCTAACTTCCAAAATTTTTTTCTTAATGTTGGATTGCCATCTATACAGCATTACGATATAATTCTATCATACCATCGATGTATATTTTAATATAATCTGCTTATATCTAACAAATTGGACGTAGATGACAGAACTGAATTTAAAAAAAGATAGTAGAACTAGCTCCTAGAATTCAGATATATATTTAATACGCTGCTAATTCTTGTTTGCCAGAAAGTTAAAGGCATGGTTTTAAAAGGGGTTTCGTCCAAAGAAGAATTAGGGAATTTGTTGGTGCTATAGGAAACCAGAAATGTGTGCTATTCATGATATATAAAACTTCCCCTGATATGGATAGAGAGAAGGGGCTTTGTCTTTAAAAACGCCCTCCGTTTGTCAAAAGTAATGAAAAAGGTACCTAGTACGAGAACCAGCGCTAGCTTATGTAGAATAACTGACAGTGACCTTGCGATAGTTCCTAATGTCTTTGGGGCAAAAGACGACCTGACAACCGGTAATCTTTTAAATGGGATTCCTTTGCCAGCTTTAACCATTCCCACCTTGGAGGCCATACTTACACTAAAGTGAATTTTAACCACTGGAAACCTGAACCTTAGAACGGTTTCTAAACACGGCAAAATAGATCATGTCCTTTATGAGTTGACGCAATGCAGATGGAATATAGTAGAAATTTCTTTAACATCCCTACTACTGGCCATGTATTACTCATCAAGCCTAGTTTGATAGTGGTTAGACGAGCATGTGGTATTTATCACAAAAGATTAGGGTTTTTTAATGCCTAATAAAACAAAAAGATCCCTTATTTCTATCACATGCGTCTCAGAAAGGTTGAAATGGTAAGAATGGAGGGATTGCCGTTCAGTATCACGATTATCCAAATGTATGGTCCAGGTTGTAGCAGTTTAGATGAAAGCTTCTAACTTCAGCTGCAAATTGTATTTGACACGAATCTAAAAAAAGGCCTTGCCCTTGCTAATGGAGACTTCAAGGCTATCGTCGGAACTGCGCTGCTGGAAAGGAAGATTTGTTGTGTAAATTTGCCCTTGGACCCCTAAAAACGAGGAATGAACGTCTCATTTAATTCTGCAGAGGTAGCCATTTGGCTACTACTAAAAGGTTTTTTTTTTAGATACAAGGGGCTTCGGAAGGCGACAGACAGAAATACCGTTATCTTATTGATTACATAATAATGTTATAGGCTGCAGAAATCATCCATGCTAGACACTGTGATCCTTTCAGGTGGTGATTTTGACAGTGACCATATCTTGGTGATATCCACACTAAACATAAGGCTAAATCAATGACTAAGTTTGAAAAGAGACCTCCCTCCTTTCAGCAACCAACTTCTTAAGGATCATCAAACCCATCAAAACTTACATATCGAAAGTGTCAGTTCAACTGTCAGATCTCCTTTCAAGGAACCTATAAGTACCTGGAGAGAATAGCAATGAGCTGGTTTTAGACAACTCGAAAGTTATTGGTGACTTTGCAATATCTATCCTTAAAACATAAATAATGACATGAAGATATTGATACCGCTATCATAATAGGAAGAATTATACAACAGTAACGAAAGCGTACAACTATAACTACAAGGAAGACAGAGGAGTAGGGACAAGATAAAAGCAATTCCAACGTGATGTGGAAAAAGCTACCTGGAAAGCCCGTCGTACTTATATAAAAGACAGATGCGAACAGTATGAGTCAGACTTCAAGAAAGATGACATGCCGCATTCTATTTCGTTTAGAGTACTGCCCTTATCCACACTACACTTGGTGATCGTATTGGTTTACCTCACCCGTAGTATATTTTGGTGGATCCGCGCTTTGTCGAGCTCAATTATCATAGAATACAGGGCCGGTTTCCACCCTGGGAAATAAATCATTGACCAAATCTCCCCGGTAAGTTGGAAAATTAACCGCATTCTACTGAATAAAAGTGACTCCCAAATTCAAAGCACAGAACCTATTCACTCGAGGGGGATAAAGTACTAAAAAAAAAATGCTTAATCATAACATTTTTCTAAACTCCGCCTTCTTTGCTCTTTTCTTTGTTTAAGTCTTTGACCCCAGCCTCCTTCTTTTTGCACTGAGGTTGCATATTTTGCCAAACCTCAAAGGCAAATATGGTCCCTGCCAGAGGCATAGCTAGTGTTGTCAGTGCCCGGGGACAATATTAGTTTTTGCGACCCCACCCCCCACCATCACTACCACCAAGGTCATACTATTAAACGAAAATAAAATATCAGCTTTGTCCTTCAGAGGTAGTGCACGGGGGTAGCCGTCCTCCCTTGCTGCGCCACTAGCTCTGGGCCGAACAGAATTCAAACGAAACTACTGAATATCAGGCGTAAACCACTCTTAAGACCTTTTCCACGAGATCGTACCCTCTTCCTGGCATCAGGGATATTTCTTGGACTTTATGGAGTAAGGCCTCGATTGTCCCTCTTCACAAAAGGGGGGTCAAAAACGAGGCTCGGTGGCTGTTGTCCTATTCGTATAATATATTAGGGTTCTAAAATCTCACCCATATTATATTTTGGTGAATCCGCGCTCTTTCGAGCTCAGTCATCCTAAAACACTAACCCGATTTCCGTCTGGGGAGATCGACCATTTACGAGGTCCCATCAGCACGTTGGATTTTAGGAAAGTCTTTTTCAAGCAATGCTCTCCCTGGTGGACACAAATTGCAGCGCGCGCATAGGAAGTAGTTTGACAGATAAACAACTATAGGTTCATGACGTCGTTGAAATAGCTAAAACGTTTGAAAGTCTACAAGCTTCAGTTAATAACATTGTCAAATCCTCTAGCTTTTTTTAGATTGTCTTAAATAAATGCAAAATAAAGGCTCTGCATAGTAATTGAAAGCTAGAAGATGTTCCTCTATTCAGTTTTGCTTCGCTTCTATTCAGTTTTAATTCACTTTTTAAGATGCAATATTATTCAATTTCATTTCACAATCGGCCCTTCTCTAGTAATGTTTTTTGTGTGTCAGTCGTAAAATAGCTGTAATAAAAAAAAAGGTAAAGAATACGGCATTGAACTTTACAGTCCTTACCGGCGGTGCTGATCTTCGTTTCTTGGCCCTTCAGCCAGAAGTTGTAATGGGGGGTTGGGGTCTCCAGGTACCCAATTAGAGCTGGGTTGACCTCTGGCTGAGCTTACAGAGTCACGCCACTGACCCCCGTCCCAAACCAAATAATTCGGTACACTAGGATTCGAACCCTCGCCCTCTCGGACAAAAAATCATAAAACCCAAGTCTTTTATTAGTAAAAGCACCAGTAATGGAGATTTGCTAGCACTTATTTCTAATGACCTCTTGTCAAATAAAAATCTATTTCCCAATAAGATGCAAACAACCATAAAGCATGAGATACAAGTTAAGTTTTATTAGAACATGTTTCTCATGTTTTCAAGTCTGCATGTATATTTTATTCTTTTGTATTCTATAATGGAAATAGTCCGCTCTTGGTTTAAGCTAGCGTTTATTCAGTGTAGACAGTTCTGTCTGTTTCTTTCATTTTTTTTTTTTTGCGTTTTCTATATGCAAAGGAAGTATAAGACATGCGAGTCTGTCCAATTAGTTTTTAACACTAAATATAGCAATATAATACTTAAAATGAAAGGAATAGTGTCGAAACATACTCGTATTGAAGGATATATTTGTTTTGAGTTGTAAAGCCAACTTTACAAGGCTACGGAAGAGTTTCCTAGCGGCTGTTTCAGTCTATTGATAGAAGCTTTCGATGAGATATATTCATGATTAAATACACATACACTAAAAAACTATACTATCCTCCCAAAGGCTGCTTGGCCTGTACAAGGGGGTTACTTTAGAGCTTGTCGGTTCAATTTTCACAGATAGCGAATTTTTTTTAAGCATTTTAAACTCTGTTTGTAGCTTTAAATTCAAACGTCTTTAATCTTGCCTCTAGTTTTAGTGAGTAATCTTCGTATATAAGTTTTCATTTTTTTTGTGTCTAATTAAGTAACTTTTGATATTTTAAAGAATTAAAATAAAAACTCCGATGTTTTGCATCCTAGCTAATTATTTTTGATATCAAATTCCTCAAGCCTTTGTTCTCTGATTGGTGAGAAATAAATTTCTTTGTTGTTTACTGCACGGTGTTCACCTGAACACTGTGGGGAGAAAATTGTGAATCGTCTTACTGGAGTTCCAACACCTAGTGAATCTAAGGCCAGAACTAAGGAATTGGCTCATGTAAAGAACGAAGTAATTATATTTCTAAAATATAGGGAAACTTCATTTATTAAAAAAAAAACAAAATTAAATTTCAAAGCTACACAAAATTTGTATTTTTTTTTTGTTACAGAGACATTTATCTATCTATTCAATTTCTAGAATAGGCGATCGTCTGATTTCGGTGTAAACCGTAGACTTAATAACCCGTTTTTCTGGATATCTATATATATATATATATTCTGATAAATGCATTTCCTGGGGAGTAAAGTTTGAAAAAGGAATTTTAGCTATAAAATTACTGACATGTGCGCAGTTTTTTAATTTTTCATGGTTCTTTGGGGGGAGGGGCTGAACGCTAGTTCCCCACTTTCCCGCTTTGTTACGACCTTGGCACGTCTTGTATCTCAATCTATAGGTGTCTGTTTTGCTCTTGCTGCTACTGGGATATTAAGGTGATATACACAAAGGAAAGATAATCAGTAATTCCAAAATTAAACTTTTAAGAGATAATGGTTTCAGTAAGTTATTCTTGGGTTTGATCTTGATATTTTTTTGTTTTTCAGAAATCTGTTTGGGTATTCATTTCAAAGAATTTTGAGCACCAGAAAGCCACAGATAGGTTTTTTCAGAACTGGATTTGGTTTATTTTAGAGGATCTTCCTTTCCATATCTTGTGAGTATGTCACTTTTTTCTTTATCATACACTATTTTATTTCATAGTGACAAAGTTTGATTTTCCAAGTTGCTGGCTCTCTCTTGCTAACAACTTTCGACACAGTGTTCTTTCTATTTCTTAAATGCTTACATTTCTTTCTTTTCGGTTTTGTGGAGGACAGGTAGAATCTTTGGATTGTTGCTTAAACTTGTAATTTTAGAATAGCAGTGAACAAGCACGGATGATGGGGTTTAGTTCGGGGGGGGGGGTATCAAAACGACGCAAAACAGGTGGTTTGTTTGAAAGGTATAAGAAATACGAAGAAGATATTTAGACTTAATAATGTTTTTTTGGATCCAAGCCGCGAGGTCCTCCTAGGATCGTCGCTCGATGTTGAATAATGGAAAGGAGTAAATGAAGCTTAATATATGTGTCTTAGTTTTCCTTTTTTTCAAGAATTTTAAATTGTCTTGCAAGATCAACTGCATATTAAAAACGTTCAAATTGTGTACAAAACTAAACTATATGTCTGGTATTCAACAGCAGTCTCGTATGTCCTTATTTTCAGTCTTCTCACCGTAATTTCTTATTGTTTTCCATGTATTGCCTTTTTTGCTGTATAGGCTAATTCAGCCTTTGTTTTTTTTTTACCATTTCGGAAAGCCGTGGAAAATTCGTAAGACAGAAAAAGGATCTTTACATCATATATTATTTGAAGGAATATCTAGAAGAGCAGGACTCGACCCCCCCCCCGCGCGTTTGCCCTGGTGTTTCTAGATGTAAATCATCTCCGTCATTGGTTTGAAGAACTTTATTGTAATTCCAAAATACTTAAAATTTCCTTTTGACAGTGAGTGTTTTTTCTAAGTCATTTTTAATTATCCTTAAATGGAAAAGCAACATTTTCTTTTAGATGTGGGTCGTTTCTCAAAAATAACAAATTCTGAGTCATTTAGCTTAAACATACGTTTTAAAACCTTTCCTTTGAGGTCTATCGTGAATTACAATACAAAGGAGGTCTTTATGGTCAGTCCCCATTTTTTGCATAGTTCGGTAAATAGTCTGGTGTTTCGCGGACGATATTTTTGTTGTTTTCAAACTCGATACATTCTTCCAAAATTATGCTTAACTTTAAACTTGTGTTTTAGAATAAGTAACAAGTAATTTTGCAAAAAACTCATTTCTTTTATTTGCTTGAGAGATGAGAGTTTTTTTTTATTTTCGGTGTATACTTCTAATTGTGTTTAGTTCCTTGTCGTGGGACGAATCTAGCTAAAGACAGGCAACAAGTTGTACAAACGAAAACCTACAAAAGTGTCTAAGTGAGGGAAGCTGTTCCTTATTGGAGAGTTATTTGTGTCTCAGGACCAAGGGATGTTCTAAGACAAAAGTCCAAAATGTATAAAGGAAGCTATGTGAAGAGCTAACAGAGGTTTCTTAGAACCTAGAGATTACGTTATATCTCGAGGTTAAACAGAAAAGGGCTGCACAAAAAGTGATAAATGTGGTGCAAGCAGGATAAATCTTATTAATGAAAACGTGATTGATAATAATCGAAAAACTAAATCATTGAAGAGTTTTTCTCAGATCATTTTGCTTTTGTTCTTGGCATAAAAACTTATATACACAGAGAAGCCGATATCAAATTTTCAAGAAAAAATGATGATTTTTTAAAACTATCGTTCAAACCTTGTTTCATCTGCCATAATACAATATAAAACACAAGAGCATCGTCACTCTTAGGCAGCAAACAGGGTCATCTCACCGCGACATAAATTCCCAGCCCAAAAATATTTTTTGGGGTATTTTTATCAAAAAATGCTCATTTTTTGGCATTTTCAGTGAAAAACTGAAAAAAACGCAACATTGCCTTCCTTTGATTAAAAAAAAAAAAAAAAAAAAAAAAAAAAAAAAAACATTTTGCCACCCCAATTCTAATTTCTTATGCCAGAAACCTAACAAATGGCGCCTTTCTTGACTCCAGAAGTTGAAGATCTCATCAAGCATTCGTTAGAAAGATACTTTGATTGTAAAATCCTCTCTAGTGCAGACTCTACCAGCAAACTCTCATTCTACCAGCAAACTTAGGTCCGCCGAAATATTCGCTTTGGTTGTATTCACTGTTATTCACTGTCTTCATAAAATTCTTCGTCATCTTTTTGTATTTTGTATGATGGAAAGGCAATGTTGTCTTTGTCATTTTAACTGCATATCCCTCCTGTGCTGTGACGACAGTATAGTGTACAAAATATGAGCAGAAAAAGCTGTTGAGGTCACCGGAATAATCCTCTGAGAACTGTTGAACTTCACTTCAGTTCATACACTGGTTCTTTCTGGCCAAGGATAAGAAACATCATTCTTTTGGCCCCAAGCTAAAATTATGTGCTGTTTTCCAAAATTTAAATCATTTTCATCAATCTGGCTGAAAGTTCACAATTTCATTAAATCTGCAAAGGTTAGACCCTTGCCACTTTCTCACAATAAACTGAAATCGGTGAAAAAAAAAACAAAAAACTAAAGAAAACTGAAGGAGAAACTAAAGAACAATTACTTTAGTGGCTTAGGTATTTATAACCTTTGACAGAAGTAGATTTCGTGAAGTATTTTCTTATACTTCATTCAAATCTTTTTTAATTATTTTCGAAGACCACGCTGCCTTTCCATGACGTAAAAATAACAGTTCAAATAGGGATAAATCCTTTTATTGGATAGTGAAAACAATGACAAAATCTCTGGAAATTTCGATCACTGTGTATGCATCTAAATATCCAGAGATTTTGTCATTGTTTTTACTGTCTAATAAAAGGATTTATCCTTATTTGAACTGTTATTTATACACATCTTTTTTTATAAGATGCAAATATAAGTTTTTACAGGGTTGCTGTTTGCACTTTTGAAAGTGCCCTCTAATGCTCTCTGAATTCTTGGGATCAGTATACCCCCTACGAGTATACCCCTACCCCTACGAGTATACCCCTACAAATCATGGCAGTCTTTTGTTCAGTGCGTCCAACACTTTACAGTGGATGTCCTATTTACGAAGAGCAGCTATTGTTGCCGTTTTTCCTTCCTTATGGTTTATGTTGCCTGTGCAATTTTTGGCGTCGCATTTTTCTGCTTTCCTGTGGTTTTAATATATTCACGGAAGACGACGATTTTGCTGTCTTTGCATAGCTGAGACTGAGCTTTATCCATCTAAACGGACTACATTTTTTAAATTCGTTGTACATATTTTTTTTTTGGGTGGAAAATATGTTGGACATTCGTTGGAAACTGTTGAAAAAGGACAATTTTTCTATTTGTTAGCACATTTAGATCATTTTCCAATCAAAAGTTTAAGTAATATCATAATTCTGGCTCGGTGAGTGGATAGATCTGAGACTAATGAATCCAATAATATGAATGTCTTCTCTTTTTGTTGTAGTTTATAGCTATAGGATTGTCACAAAACCCCTTGTTTCAGAATGAACATGTACCTTAAACACAAATAATAAACTTAAAGTTCTAGTTTTTGTATATTCTGGCACGGATCTGTACATATATTTTATTCCTGCGTAATATTATATTCTCCTCTTTGATTTTTGTTTATTTTTTAGGTGCGAGTATTGGACAATTATCTCTTCGAGGGCCGTAAGGCAATTTACAGGGTTTGGCTTGCTCTTTTAAAATTGTTTCACAGGCGACTTTCGTCGTTTTCGAATTCAACTAGCCTCGAAGAAACCTTTAGGAAGTTTTGCCAGGATCCACAGGTAATTTTTAGGTTTTTTTTTGTTCCTAATTTTTTTGATGCACTGATTTGGAGCCAAAAGTACCAATTAAGGAAATAATGCATAAGTTTACAACTCAAGTTGTAGCTAAAAAACATAGTTTTATATGTCATAAAGGTGGATTTTTTTTTTACCGTAGTTAGAAGTAATTTCTTCACTAGCTCTCCAAATTTCTGACTCCTTGCTTTCCAGAAGCGAGTTCTACAAAATTGAAAAAAATACTAGGTCGAAAAAATGGAGTTTGTAGGCATGGTGATAGAACCACTGTGTCGGAGTAAGTTTTTAATGGTTCTTTACCTTCATTCAACCTTGGTTCCAGGTGAGTTGTATTCATTTGACTAAGTGCTGTTGAGGCTTTCTATATAATTTCATTGGGCGATAGACAAAAAGTCCATTTACCAGGAGGTCGAAATTGCTTGGGACAAGAAAGAACAATATGTTGTCGTTTTTCAGGCAAAGACCTTGATACTTACATGAGTCTCTTTGATGAGACGAGAAAGTCTTATGTGCGGGAGAGGTATGCTGTGATTCCGTTGTTTTTTAATGTAGCGACAAATCCTCACACGGAACACATTTTTCCGAAAGACATTCCTCACCCAAATTCTGCCTTCCTCTGGTTGTTTCCCTACCTGGCCTGTTCCTACCTTGGCTCCCGTTCGCTGCTGTGCCTCCAGAAATAAAAAAACATTTCCCTAAAATATAGATAAAATAAACTAAACATCTAGCTAGTTTCCATCTTTTTTATTACTTGCCACAGGTACTGCCCATATTTTGTATTGGTTTGCTTTTTTTCCCCATCGTTTTTTATGTCCATTTAGAAAAAATATATATATTTGTATTTAAATTTTTTATTTTATTGAGTTTTGCTCGTTTTTTATCTTTTTAACATGTTGTGACCAATCTCAGTTTAAATAATGACTAATGAATGGATTTTCATTCTGATAATTTAAATTTTATGTTATTTTGTCAGTCATTTAGTTTTTGTTGCTTTTTTTGTTTTTGCTTGTGTGTTTTTATTTATTGACTCCGAAATTTGAATTCGGCCCTTTGGCGCTGTTGTTAACAACTTTTTTTGAAATAAATATCTTATTTATCTTATCTGTACGTGGCTAAAAAAAAGATTTTCCTTGTTACAGGCTATTACAGCCTGTATACAGGCTGTAAGTTGCCTGTATGGGGTTTTCGGCAATGGCGATTTCAATGGTTTTTCGTTTCGGTCTAAACGCCATTTGTGAATGGGGCTGTTTTTCGAAATTCCCATAAATTTGTTTTGAAAATAACATTCTGCTATTAAAACTAATCGAAATAATAGTTACCAGTGCTGAATCAGCTATAAATGACAATTTTTTTCTCATTGCGTACTTTTTAAGCGACATTTAAATTTTTTTGTTTTACTATGGGGTGTGGTTCGTTCTTTAGTAGGCTGCAGATGCAACCATGATAGATTGTAGGTCCCAAAAGAGCTTATAATGCAAAATAATGTTGATGAATAAGAGACAAAAATTGTCTAACCCCCTCCCAGTACCCAACACAAAATATGAAGTCCAATTGCCATATACTCCTTCTCTCTATTCTCTACCTTTTTACCTTTCTCTATTCTCCAGATCAAAATTAGGGATATGTTTTTTAACCCCCCCCCCCCCCCAAATACAACCTGATAGTTCATATCTGATCCCCCAGACCATTTCCAAGTTATTGCAGATAATTCGAAAATTCAGATGCGCATAGCGTCTTTTGATTTACTTTGGCACGCGTTTCGTTTCCAGAGTAGGCCTATACCCTTGCGTGCTCCGGAAGTCTTGGCCTAGCGAAACGATCCATAAGAGTTCTTTGCTGATCGGACAACCAAGACCGAATATGGCTGTCTTTTCTACTGAAACCTATCTGTGAACGATGGGTAACGTACATAATTTAGGGCCATTGTCCCTGAGACTCTTGGTTTGGTTTCGCCACGGACGCATAAATTAGACCTTTCGACGTTTGTGATTATAATGACTACCTCAAAACGTAGATCCAATGTCATGGTGTTATGGGGAGGGAGTAGCAGAAATTGGCTAAAGAGGGAGACTGATTCCCCTCCAATCATTCGTAGCCTTCAAAAAGGACTCGAAAACTGGCAGTTTTCCAGCCGAATGAGCCCCTTCTCAAGATTCTAAAATCACCCCTTCCATCGTAATTTTGGGCTTATGGAGAGATGCCATACCCTAGAGCAATTTGTTGTACACAAGGTTCCTCTCGAACCCAAGCACTTACGATTGGAAGGTTCAAACTGATCAGGGACACAAACAATTTGGCTCAGTTCCAAACACCCTAAAATCCTCTCCCACAACAAAGTGTTTGATCCTTTTTTGCCCAAAGAACGATCCCTGAGTGTTTCGATCCAATCGAACACCCAACATCAAGCAAGCCCCCATCCCCTGTTTTATTATTAAAACTATGCGTAAACAACGGGTAACTTGCATTATTTACGGCCCTTTTCCCAGGGGCTCTGGAGGTGGTACCATCTTTGACGGATATTTATTAGACCTTTTTAACTATTTTGAACAAAATGGCCATCTCAAAATTTTGATCAAATTCCTTGGAGGGCTTATGGAGGGAGGTGTTGCGGGTTGCAAAAAGGGCTGGAAAGAGTTTGGTTGCCTTCCAATCACTTTTGGCTCTTTAGGAGCGCACTACAACTTTCTATTTCAAATTGTGTGAACCATCCTCCCCTGAGGTCTCTAAAACCACCACCTCCATACGAAGTGGCCAAGAAAACAAACAATAGGGCCGTTCTTTTACTCATCAGTGTGCTAAGATCTTACATCTTTTGACAAAGAACGCTTAAAAGTGAAATCTTAGCTGTAAGATCTTACATCTTATGGCGTTCTTTTGCAAACGTCTTTCATCATTCTGTTCTGATCAGCGGTCTAAGAACAATGATGAGTATATCATCAAAGTTCTCTCATCATTGTTCCATAGGGCAGAAAGATTGCGTCTTTCACACTTTTTGCTAACATCAGCGAGCTGTTAGATCTTAGAACAAAGATGAGTTAAAAGAACGGAAATCTTTGCACAAAGAACTGAGATCTTAGATGTAAGATCTTAGTGCAAAAGAATGGGCCTAATAATACATTGCAGGCATATGCCCTGCTAAGGTAGAACTGAAGCGCTACCTCTAATTCAGTTAAAATGCTTTCATACCTTTCGTATAGTGGGTAAGTCCCGCTATTTTTTCCTGTTTGACAGTATGTCTTAAAACCTTTTTTATAACACGCGCTTTCATACCGAGTATATATTATTAACCCCCTAGAGTAACCCTGTCATTTTTTTTTATTTAGATAAGCCCGGAGAAGCTGATAAAGCAAGCTTATAGTATACGGGGACTAAAGGCTGTCGAAATCGACCAAATTTTTTTAAAGCACGAAATGTACCTGAAATCGAATTCCAAGATCTCAATACGCCCCTCACTTCGCTCGAAGCTTGTCAAGTGATGCGATGCCTCCTAGTCAATGTCAGCAGACTCTGCAACAAAACTCCAAAACAGTAACTGTTCGGGGAGGTAAGCCTCTTTTTTTCTTTTACTTCTCAACACAGCTCTTAGCAAGTTGTTTTTACTCTTTTAGAATTCAAGCTAACAAAAGATTTATATATATATATATATATATATATATATATATATATATATATATATATATATATATATATATATATATATATATATATATATATATATATATATATATATATATATATATATATATATATATATATATATATATATATATATATATATATCTATATATATATATATATATATATATATATATATATATATATATATATATATATATATATATATATATATATATATATACATATATATATAATATATATATATATATATATATATATATATATATATATATATATATATATATATATATATATATTATATATATATATATATATATATATATTATATATATTCATATATATATATTATAATATATATATATATACATATATATAGATTTCTGGCGGTCTTTCCATTTAAAAAAAAATCTTTTTCGCAAAACGACTTAAATTTCATTTTATTGTATTCACTGTAGAAAGTTAAACCATTCGAGTATTGGACGTCTAAGTATTTTTGGCGTCATTCAGATGAAAAATGAGTTTCCAAATTTGTTTTTTTCCGAAAAAAAAAAAAATACTTTCCCAAAGTTTTAACCTGTGTACTATGTTTTTTCACAACGGAACGCGGACAATTATCTTATTACGAACGATCAGAGGCAACGCTATAGCGTTGCCTCTAGTAAAGAGCCTCAATGTCTTATTATTATTATTAATTTTAAAAAGAACAAAACTTCTGAGGAAGTAAAGAGCGAAGTTGCAACTTAAAACCAAAAAAATTATTACTTTACGGTCTATCTAACGAATATCAAGAAAACTAGTACAAATAAGGAAACTGATGATATTTTCTTATGTTTGTAGGATTATAGGAAACTAGCGCTTTACTGAAAACACAAAACAATAGCCTATATGAATTTTGTTATATTAAAAGTAAACCATTTATGGACACTTTCTACAGTAGGCTATATAAAAATAAAGTATTTTAGGGACATTTCTTGATTGTTTTCTAGATTCAAAATGTTGCCATCTTGATAGTATTAGGACTATAGACTAACTTTAGAATTTGTATCATAACTTGAAATTCTCCATTGTATAGAGAGAATAACCGGATTTCCAGAGTTCATATTATGGTTTATTTGTTCTTCATTTGGAGTAATACTAATGCGTGTCTATGTACTCAGTTTTTGACTCCTAGGTCAATATTCTTTTTTTTTTACTTTGCTTCTGTGTTCTCAGTAAAGCGCTAGTTTTCTATAATCCTACAAACATAGGGAAATATCATCAGTTTAGTCTATTTGTACTAGTTTTATTGATATATGTTGGATAGACAGTAAGGTAATAATTTTTGTTCATTTTAAGTTCCAACTTCACTCTTTACTTCGCTCAGAAAACTTTGTTTTTTTTTAAATAACCTTTGCCCGTTCTTAATTAAAAATGTTGTTAATTACAAATCCCAGTCGCCCACTCGCTTACAAAACCTGTGGATATAAACCTTCGAATCATTTTTGGTCTCCAATTGCCATCAAATGGCTCACAGAACTGATAAACTATCTAAATTACCCTTATTGTATGAGTGTCTGCCTTAGTTCTGCCCTAGGATGATAGACTATCATCAAGAAGTGAATATAATTATTTTTTTACAACTCTCAAAAAGTTGTGCCAGGTTTCCCTCTCACGGAGACTATCTAGCTCTCAAGCCTTTCTCACAAAAGGCAACCACACTGACCATTTCTGAAAAATCGCTTCTAAAAAATAAAGTTACGGTGAGTCCAATTTGTGACTATCTGTAGCTAGCAACATGAGAAGTCTAAGTACCTGCCAAAACTCAACTATGTACTCACGTAAACATCAAATTTACAAAAACTGGCGCATTTTTGTGTTTGGTTGATGGATAGAGAAGGACAAGGTCAAATATGTTGAATGTTGAGAATTGATGAGTTGTTATTGAGTAGGGGTGGTATAGTCGCTTATTAGTGATTTTTACATGATAGTTCTTTTTTGTTGTTTTTAGGCCTAGTTGGGGTAGTGATCTCCTGTACAAGCTTAGCTTCTGGATTTTGTTATTTTTTGGTTGATGAATGAACCCTACTTTCACTTCAAAAAAAAAAAAAAAAAAAAAAAAAAACCAAAAAAAAAAAAAAAAAAAAAAAAAAAAAAAAAACAGCTTGAAAGTGGTTCAAAGAAAATATCTTTGAAACGTGTGTTCGGAAAATTTTGAAATTTTTGCGCAAAGTCGGCCGCTTGTCAATACTTAATGTTGATTTTGGCAGAATTTTTCGTGTAAAATTCAATTTCATTATGGCAGTGTCCATAATTATTTGTAATTGTAAAATGTCCATAAGTGTTGTAATTAATTCCCTTTCGGTTTTTATTGCCAAAGCTTAATTTTTGGTTAATATATTGAATATTTCTCCGGTTTTTCATGTCTCTGGCACTAGTGGCGGATCCATAGGGGGGCGAGGCCCCCCCCCCCCAACGTAGTCTAAAGTAGTGTAATTTACTTAATTAACGCAAGTTTGCGTTTATTAAACTTGCTCATAATGCAGTTTATCGGACTAACCTATTTTGCACCCCCCCCCCCTAAAAAAATCCTGAATACGCCCTTGTCTGGCACAAGAATTAAAATATCCTATTCTAGTCTAATGATTATAATTAGTGGCTTTTGATTTATTTCAATACTCCCCTCAAAATTCCCTGAAGGTTTCAACTAAATGTCATAAGCCATTCCTGGGACATTTCAGATACGCCCTTCTGACAGCCGAGATGCACATAGTATCTTTTTATTGAATGTTTTTACCCATATCTGCTCCTATAAAATTGCAGACATACCCTTTTGATTTAGTTTACAGCCCCCTTAGCATTCAAGAACTGCTCAACATCCCCAGAAAGTTTCAAATTAATTCTCTCAGCCGTTTCTGACATATTGCTGATGAGCCCTTTTGACAATCAGCATAAACACAGTGTATTCTTATTTTGTTCAACATTTCCTAACGTTCCCTGAAAATAGTCCCAAGTAAATGTAGTACCAGTTGCAAGCAAATCGCAGTCACAGTCGCAAGTTGTCGCAGTCAGAAGTAGTCACTGTCGCAGTCGCAACCAGTTGCATTTGCAGCCAGTTGCATTTTAGTAGTAGTAGTAGTGGCCCTAGAAGTTTCATGTTAATACCCTTACCCGTTCCTAAGATATTGCACATACGAGTTTGAATAGCTTGGATGCAGATAGTGTCTTTTGATTTAGCTCGACATACCCCTCAATCCCCGAAATTTCACCTCAATACCCTTAGTCTATTCGGACAAACCCAGGATCAAAATTTCCCTCCTTGGAAAAATTGGACAGTTTACAGCCCTTGCCCTAGGGCTGTTAGGGCATGGCATTCCCGGCGACATATCTTTTAGACCTTGGGACTATTTTGAATAAAAATAGCTTTTTAAGATTTCTGTCACTGCAAACGGGAGCATCTAAAAAGGCTAGAGGAGGGGGCTGGTTACCCTCCGTTCCTTTTTCAATTTCCCTCACAACATGATTTTGAAGTTCCAACTTAATACCCTCAGCCATTCCTTAGATACTGCTATTGTAGCCTTTTGACTGACCTCCTGCATACAGTGTGTTTTGTTTTGTTTGACGTCCCTCTCAACATTTTCTAAAGGTCTTAGCTTAATGCACTTAGCCTTTTTGGAGACTCAGGATCAAACATGCCTTATTTCCCAATAACAAACCTTATACACAAACAATGGGCAACTTGCATAACTTACATCCCTTCCCCAGGGGCCTGTAGGGGTTTTTTCAACCATAGAGGCAGAGTTATTTGACTTTTGGACAACTTTAAAAAAAAATGGCTATCCTTGTCTATGAATATCTAAAAAAATTGCAATCTGACTTGTCTACCCGTGAAAAGATCTAATGTCGCTTTATGTTTTTACGTTCTCCGGAGCACTCGCACCTTGGTCCGTGTTTTTATAATGGGTGAGATAGGGGACGATCATACTGTCTAATATTTATACACTGTGGTTTAGCCCAATGATATAGGCTACAGCTTTGCTATTGAGGTAAATATGGAGCAGTCCACATTTCTGACCTACGAATAAAACTGAACAAACCATTCGATGCATTTTCTTATGCTCTTTCCATGCTCTTTATGCTCTTTCCTTTTTTTTCATCATGGGAAATCAAGGCAAAAGCTTAGATATACTGGATGACTGTATTCCTCAAGCGGAACAGTGGCATTTCTATCAGATTCTCCGATACAATAAGTCAAGCTAAAGCAAGTGGTTTCAACCAAGTGGTTTTACGGAGATTATACGATAACCTTGCCTTAGTCTAAGCTTAATACCAAATCCCTCCGAACCGTTTTTGGAACATCGACGAAACAGGTGTCCCAACTGTATTACCTACTCCTAGAGTGCTTGCCAAGAAGGGTCAATGTAACCATGGGTCTGTTTTGTTAGTGTGACAGATACCCAAGTACCTCCAGTATCTCTGTTTAAAAGGTTTAATTTCCAACCATGGATGCTGAAAGATGGGCCCCCTGGGTACTTTGGGACTAGCTCATCCAAGTGGTTGGATTAATTCTGAAACCTTTTTGGAGACAATGAAACATTTTGTGAAGCATACCAGATCGTCAAAAGAAACCAAACTTTACTGTTACTGGACAATCATGTCAGTCACCTGGACATCCAATTAGTCAACTATTGCAAAGAAAATGTGGTAATCTTAAATATCTCCCAACCTCACGGTTCGCATCCCTTGTAACCTTAATTTGTTTCGGTCTATAGACCATTTTCCCCGTGTACCACCTACAGTTACCAAAGGTAAAGGAGAAAAACTAAGAGAAAGAACTAGAAAACTTACAGAAACACAACACCGGAAAAGGAAGAACTACAGTGAATGGTAGAAAAACAGAAAAAGATCTCAGAAGAAAGTTGTCGCCACCCTTCCAAAGAATGCAAAAAATCTGAGGGTGGCTGACCGGGATGAAGATATAAGGGATAAATTACAAGAATGTCTATTCATGGATGATAGTTTTGATGAATCTCTACATCCAGGAGAAACGGAACCAGACAATCTTTCTAATGTAAATATCCTAGCTCCTGATGACTTTGTACTCGTGATTTTCGTCGTCGGAATAGGAAGTATTTTTTATGTTGCACGTGTAGCGGAAATTGGTGATTATGATATGGAGGTGATGTTTCTAAAAATTGGGACTGAGTCGTTTTTCCTCATCCTTTTGACCAGGATTCAGTTTAAAAAGATGATAGTAACGTGAAGCTTACTTGCCCAGTTTTCGACAGATGGTACAAAGAGAGCTGCGAAAGTTCTCGGCTTCAACTTTGATTTTTTTCCAAGTTTAGCTTTCGCTAAAGAAGTTTTGTATTAAGATGTTTCATAATAATTGAGAGTTTTATTACTATACTATAAGGTGTCCAAGCAACCCGTGGGATATCCGAAACAACCCCATACTCTGGGGTTGTTTTGGACGATTTTTTGTTAGTTTTTTTTAAACCGTTTCAGCAAAAACCTTCGAAGATAAAAATCGCAAAAAATTCTTGTAGCTGCGGAATTCCTGGACACACATCGGGGTGCTTGAAACGCCCAGATATGTCTGTTAATTAATGAGATTTTTTTAGAAAGAAAAAAAACGTCCGGGTCAACCCCAAGCTCTCCTATGTGTCAAAGATAGGCTACATATAGCTTTCAATAAGAGACAAATGACGACACAAGCTTTAGACTTCCACTGTTAGGGAAGGGGGGAAAAGGCAATAGTTGTTTCCTATGATTTTTTCTTAATTTCTGTTCATGGAAGTTTTTTGCTGGTCTTGTTTAATATGGCTCTTTACTTTTCTTTGAAAAACTTCTGTTTTGGATAGTTTTTTTTTTTGTAATTAATCTAATTAAGCAAACAATAATCCTCCAGCGAAGCTCGTTCTCCTGGTATACAGACTATCATTGTAATTTTTTGCCGCAATGCGTAGCATTTAGTGTGAAGCAATTAAGAATCCGGGACTCACTTCACAGCTATGAAACGGGAATATCTTTCTCTAAAAGCTCGGAACCAACTGATTTGTCAACATGCAAATTGCATTTTAAAACTTCTCCTACTTCTGCTCAAGGATTTGAACCTTCAAGGGTCTCTAATTTCAGTCAGCAGACGATTTTTGAAGAACATTAAGGGGACTAGAAGTGAAAAACGATTTTTTTTACAAAGTCGTAACCACTGTAAATCATTTTCCACCCGGAAAATGGTAATATGACAATTTCACACGATAAATAAATATATATATATATATATATATATATATATATATATATATATATATATATATATATATATATATATATATATATATATATATATATATAATATATATATATATATATATATATATATATATATATATATGTATATTTATATATGTATATATGTATATATATATATACTATATATACTATATATATATATATATATATATATATATATATATATATATATTATATATATATATATATATATATATATATATATATATATATATATATATATTCGTATACAAAGCCATATCTGAGGGAGGATTGCCCCGAAGCTCTAGTCCAACTCGTAAAAACGTAAAAATAATGCATATAAGTAAATGGTTTATGTATTTTAATATTTTTTGTGCACCCTCCCCCTCCAATGATAGGGAGGATATTTGCTATAACTTGTGGCACATCTTGCATATTTATGGTTCCGTGAATCTTGCAATGCAAAAAAGAGAAGCAAATCCTGCTCACAGGCACTTGGATAGCAATATGTTTTGTAGAAGGGGGGGCATAAAAAGAGGTGAATTTTCAGAATTACTGGGGATTACAGAGAAATAATCCAGATTTTTGAACAGATGCGGACAGAGCCTTATTCAGGATTCTTGTTCAGGGGGGGGGGGGTACAAAACAAAACTTTGAAAAACGCATCAAAAATTTGATTGTATGCATTCTGTAACACATTTAGGAGTCGGGCAACCATTTTGGGGGGGGGAGGGGTGTTCGAAACCTCTAACCCTCCCCTGGATATGGCCATGGGTGCGGGTCCTAAGGGTGTACGTGCCTGACTAATTTCAAGACTTATAAATTGGTTTCCAAAAATTTGGATTTAGGTTGTTTTACGTTTATTCCATTGGGAAGGCCATGTCAAAACTGGGAAGCTATGTTGCATGGCAACATAACTTTATTTTATTCAAAATGTCTTATATCCACTTCCTGTTTCATTTGACAACAAGATCATGTTCTACATATTCAAGTGCGAACTATAATTTGGAATAGGGATTTTTGCATACATTATCACCTCAAGGGGTGTAATATTACCTACCATATTGTGAAAAGATGTGAAAGAAAAAAAAAGGGACTGTCAAAAATATCAGATATGTTTTTACTTCCTGTTTTTTTATAAACTCGCTTGGCATACAAGCTTGGGGTATGAAGATATAGAGGTGTGTCCAAGTTCAGGGTAAGAAGATGAGGCAAGGGTTGCGATCCCTAGTGATTTATCACTGTTTCTAGTGATTTTTTATATTGCCTAAACAACAAAAATCACTAATTGCACATAAAATCGCTAGATTATTGAAGAAAATCACTAAATCAACCAGAAAGTCACTAATTCAGTGATTTTTTTGTCACCAGGTGGCAACCCTGGTTGGGGTCACTTTTTGGCTAATCTGTCTGCTAATATTTTAAATTTTTTACAAGGAATTGCTTAAGAAAGTCAGAGGCCTGATCTTACTGCGCAGTCAGTTTTTTCAGAAGACTGAAGTTCATTTTGCTCTCATCAGTGGTCTAATGGTTTTGGTGATATTATCGTCGAGGTCCTCTGTTCGACGTCCAGTTTTGTATGTTCAATGTCCAAAAATGTTTTGTTCAATATTCCTTGGGCAAGCTTTTAGTAAGCTATTTTTTCTCTGAAGTCCTATGACTTGAGGTTCCAGTGTAAGGTGACAATTTCGCTATCATTTGATAGCCGAGATTGAGCTTTATCCGTTCATCAAATTACATATGTGCAATTTGCTTTGCTTTTTTTTTTCGAATGGGGAAATACGATGAAAGTTTCAGAAACAGGCGAAAATGGGGAAGTTTTTTGAAAATAGGGATGGTCCTCCTAGAAAGGGTCTAAGTTATATCCAAGGGCGTGTTCAGAATTTTTTTTTTCGGGAAGGGTATTTTTATCGGGGGGTAACAAAAAAGGAGTCCATTCTCAATGAGATTTTACTTATACCGAGATTTAGCTAGCGCTAATTTGAGAATCAGATTTTTCATAATATTTTCTGATTGGCTAAAAAATTCCGTGAAAATTCTCATTGGCGCAAAGCAGCGCTAGCTAAACCTCGGTATTAGTAATCTCACTGTGAAATGTGCCTTGACTTTCTGCCATTCTAGAAGCCTATAATTAACTCGGAGCTAAGAGTTAAAACAAGCAAGAACAAGGGAAGTTACCAAAGAGAATTAACTGTATCCAACTCTCCTATTTCTGGTTCTAGGCGTTTAACCCCCCCCCCCCCCCCGGAAACTCGAGGACAAACTGTTTCTTCGTTACTTCAGAAACAAATTTGGGCTATATATTTGCAAATTAGGGAGGAGGGGGTAAAGTATGTACAATTATTCTGCATATTATAAAGTAAGAATTGTCTTCTGTATTCAAACTGTCCAAATACTTTAGCCCCCCCCCCCCCCTTATGTGCAATTATATAGTCCAAATTATATATTCCTCATCTGTTATGTCACTTGTCTTTGTGTCTTGTCTCGTGCTAACCTGAACGAAATTAACGAAGAAACCGGTTTGTTCTTGAGTTTTACACAGCTTAAACTGGAGTGAGTGGCGTATAATACACAAGTATCAAAACTCCTCCCACCCTACGGAAAAAAACTCAAATTAAATTATCAAATTTGGAAAGCCTTATTTTCTAGGGGGATGTTTTCCAGGGGGGAGTATTTTCCGCGAGAGGGGGGGGGGGTAAACGCCGGCCAACCCTATTCATGAGTCCTGGCTGAGCATAGCAAGTAGCTTATTGATACTGATTATTTTTGAGCAACCTAATGTATTGAAAGGTATAACTAATGGTTATGGCTGAGTTTGATAGTAAACTCTATGTTACTCTAAGTGAATCTGAGCCTATAGTTAACTACGTCGATTAAGTTCGGCCATGTATCCAGTTTTGGCGTTGGTCAGAGTGATTGACCGACTCCAACGCTGAAACCGGCAACAGTGAATCCATTGAAACCGAACCCCCGTGCAACTGAACCCTCGTGCTACTGACCCTCATGCAACTGAACCCCCTTTAACTGAACCCTCGTGCAACCCAACCCCCGTGCATCTCAACCCCATTTAACTAAACCCCCATGTAACTGAACCCTCATGTAGCTGTAACTGTGTATAACCATTTAACCATGTAACTGTGTGTTAACAGAACACAACTGATGAGCGAAAAGTGATGAAAGAGAGGGGTAATACCGAACTCTCAGCTACCATTCTTGGGAGATATCTGACAGTTTATAAGTGACCATGGAATTCCTGTGTTGTTTTAAAGTCACTTTTCTATGAATAGGCAGCGTGGTTGCAGAGTGCACCTGGCAACGATAAATCACATCAGTCCAGTTTTTGTCAGGAAAAAAATAGTCAGTGATAATTTATTGCTCCCGCTAGCATTATGCGCTTCTAAGTCCGGGTCTAGGGACCTAGTGGTAAATCCAGGCCTGAGCGTGCACATATTTCCTTTTGGTGAATTGACTTTCCCTTTAAGCACTCTCTGAAAGTTCCAACTTATTACAAAAATCCTTTTTGAGATATGCCATTTTGAAAATCTGCATGTACATAGTGTCTTTTGATCTAGTTCAAATTCCACCTCAAATACCTCATTCTGTCAAATTTTCAACTTGATAAGCGTAGCCTTAATAGTGCTAGTTTAATAGTAGCAGAGGTCGTAGTAGGAGCAGTAGAAGTAAAAATAGTGATGAATTAGTAGTAGTAGTAGTAGCAGTATTAATCGCAGTAGTAGCAGGTAGATGCCCCAGAAGTTCATCTTGATACGCTAAGGTGTTCCAAAAAAAAATGCTGATACACCTGTATCAGCAATCTGTATTTTATTGCAAATTACCAATTGTTAAAATTTAAGGTTTTTATAGAAGGGATGATCGTAAAAACTTTGAAGGAGGCTCATTCGATTGGAAATTGAAAGTTCGAGTTCAATTTCGAAGAATCGAAGGTAATCACGGGACAATCAGCCTTTACCTCTTAACCGACATCCCCCCCCCCAAATATATCCGATCAAAATAAAAATAAACATTTTGTTCAAAATAGTCTAAAGATCAAATAACCATGCCTTTGGGGTTAACACACCCCACCAGCAGCATATGGGGCAAGGGCTGTAAGTTAAGCTAGTTGCTCATTGCTAACACATAAGGTTTTTGTAGAAAAAAGTATGAATTTTGGGGGGGGGGGGGCTCATTCGATTGAAAATCAAAATTTCCAGTACACTTTTTCAGAGTTAAAAGTGATCGGAGGGCTTCCACCCCCACCCTATTTTTCCCCCAAATTAGGTTTAGTTACATGGGGGTTTAGTAAAATGGGGGTTCAGTTAAATGGGGTTGAGTTGCACGGGGGTTTAGTTACACGAGGGTTTAGTTAAATGGGGTTCAGTTGCCCGGTGGTTCAGTTACACGAGGGTTCAGTTGCACGGGGGTTCGGTTATACGGGGGTTCAGTTGCACGGTGGTTCAGTTGCACGGTGGTTCAGTTACACGGTGGTTCAGTTACAGGGGTTCAGTTGCTTGAGGTTCAGTTACACGGGGGGGGGTTCAGTTACACGCACACCGTAAGTAAGGAGTGACGCGCCTCAATAGTAACCGAAACTCTAGAAAACGGAATTTTAATATCAATAGATACGTTAAAAGAATTGACGGTACTTGTATGATATACCCGCGACCACTCAAGTAGTTCATTCATTGACGTATTGTAAAACCGTCTTCTTTTTTTTAGTCTCTTTCAGCTTAGCGTGAGACAGGACAAGGAGAAGTGGCAGTATAGATGGAAAATATATAATCTTGACTATATATTTACACATTAGGGTGGGGGATAAAGTATTTGGACAGTGTGAAGTTAGAAAACAATTCTTGCTACATAATATGCAGAATAATTTTACCTAACACATTAGGCGTGCAGACGGCTGCTATACTTTGCCCCACGGGTAGGAAAGGGAGTGCCAGTCCGGGGGATACATAATTTATGCAAGATCACACGCCCTATTTCTAAACCAATCGGAGAGTTACTAAGCTAAGTGACATCACAGCCACACGCTCATTGACTCCGACCTGGTGTTACATCATACCAGATTTCTGGGAATTTCAGCATCGGATTTTACGTAATTTCTTTGTCGAAATCAACCTATGTATTATCTGTTATATCACAATTCCACCTTGAGACAATGTTTATATTGTTTACGCTTCAACCTAAGATAGCAGTTGTTTTGAAACCTTTGAGGAACAAAATGTATCAGCGTACAGTTGTCAGAATAAAAGAACCGTCAGAGATTAATCGACATTTAGGGGATTATTTGGGCGAAACAGATTAATCAACATTTTAGGGGATTATTTGGGCGAAACAGTTTGAGACATTTTAGAGGATGATTTGGGTGAAACAGAGTGAGACATGTGAGTTGACTTAGCTTTACTATATGGCTATGTTCTGTATAATACACATGTAGCAAAAAAATATTGTTTAGCATTGGAGTATGCTAAAAGTTGAAAGTAATAGAGCTGTAGGCGCCAAGAAAAGATCAAGTGACATGACCTAGCTCTACTTCTCGGCTATGGTAGTTATAATAGACAAGTACACAATATGGGATGTTGGCGATATAAAATATTGTTTGGCAATGGAGTATGCTAAAAAGTTGAAAGTAATAGAGTCATCGGTGTCATGATGACCTTGTGACTTGACCTAGCTTTACTTCTCGACTGTGTTCTGTATAATACACAAGTACCATTTTAGCAGTGTTGTCAATATAAAATATGCTTTAGCATTCGAGTATACTAAAAAGTTGATACTAATAAAGATATAGGCGCCAAGAAAAGAATTTTAATAAAGAAATTCAGAACAATCCTTTGAATCATTAGAAATCAAACTAGTGAGACGATTATGAGTACGAACCATCAAGGATCGTAAGCACCAATTACCTCAACCATCAAGGACCTCTACCTCCAAGGGACCCTATCCCCAACCACCAAGGGGCCCCCTCCCTCCAAATTTTCGAGGACACCCCCCAATTTTTCAATATAGAGGTTCCTTTAAGACTTATAAATGTGTAAGAAAAAAGTTACCAGAACGTCATATCAGACATCATCTTTCGGGACTTAGACAAGCAAATGGATTGAATATTCAATTCTGACAATTTTTGCTTAACATTATGAAATATGACAATTTAGAATGTTGTCTTTTTTAAAAGTTCCCCGTGGCCTAAAATGTTTCCTCATAATGACTTTTCTATTTACTAACCTTAGGCACTTCCACTTCAACTGTTCATGCAAACATCCAACAATAAAATCAATATTAAAATGAAAATGACCACCATTTTCAGAAATTATGCACATCTTTTAAGTACATTTTCTGATCGACTAATTTAAAGCGGCTAGTTACAGTTTGAAAGTCGTTTACGAAACGTTGAATAGTTCTTTGTTCCTAGCGCGAACTAGACACAGAAATGAAATTTCAGGTGAATCTACAGAGTTTAATCAGTAAGCCTTTTTGTTATTTTTGCGGATCGGGGATGATCCAAGGGCTCATTGGGTGTGAGTTGGGGATGGGATCTTCCCACACAAATAGAATATTAGGGATGCTGGGGGGCAACACTTTGATATTTTTGTATGTTTTTTCCCCTGTGTCGATAGTTTAATATAAAATTTTCAAGTACCACTTCATAGTAAGATTCGAGGGTTGAGTTGGGGGATGAGACCCTCCCACACAAATAGGTTAATTTGATTGCGAGGGCAACACTTTGATTTTTGTCATGTTTTTTTTTCGCTTTGTCGATGATTTTAGTTTAATATAAACTTTCTAGTACCACTTCATAGTAAGATTCGGGGGTTAAGTTGGAGTAAGATCCTCCCACACCGATTTATTGTTTACTGTTAAAGCACCGGGGACATTGAAAATAAATTTTGTTGTTCGAAAGGGTTAATATGATCTTTGAATTGAGTATGCTAATGGGTTATTGAATTGGCTTTTAGCTATCCTTGGAAAAGTAACATTGCCTTTTTGGTTACCCCCCCCCCTTTCCAACATTTTCTCAAAATGACATGAAATATGCTTGCGGCTATACCAATCATACACTATGCTTCCTCATAGACACGACGCGGTTTTCCATGTGGTACTCTATGGTCGATTATCGACACCACACGGCTGTACCATTTGAGAACTAAGTTATACATCAAACAACAACATAGCAGATTATAACATGGATCAAAGTGTAGAGTTAGAAATATCTTTTATTGTGAATGTGCTATTTGTAATGGTCACTATGAAGACTTCAGTAATTCGTATGAGAGTAATGCTGCAAATCTACAAATAATAGAAAATGAAATAGAAGAGGACAATCTGCGTGAAATGAGAAGAAGAATCTTTGATGAAATGGTGAGAAAAAAGGTAGGCTCATCAGTTTTCTGCAGTGGAAGAGAGTGACCATTATCACAAGAAACAATACAAACAAAGGACATCCTCTCCATTACAAGGAAGATCAGGAGCACAAGGAAGCTCTCACAAAAGGAGGTTCGATATAGCAGAAAAGAAAGATCTAAAGAAGAGACAAAGACAAGATGGATATCTCTACAGAGGGTACTATCAAGAGAGAACACGATGAATTGTTTTATGATGCAGATTCAGAATGTCCAAAGTTGTTCAACAATGTTAATAATGTATAGTAATGTATGAAAAAATGTTTATATTAATATTCTACATGTCATTACTTCATTAAAAATATACTATATATTACGTTGTTATATTTCCATTATTTTTAGAGTACGCTAGCACCCCAAACGCTTAGAATATCTATTAAAAAGTTGGAGATGTATGATATTAACAAACATGTAATATTTTACAAGCTAAGTTTACGCAACAATTTCCATGTTTCATTTGCATCCAATAGACACCGAAAGTTTTATGACTCCTCCCCACAATGAATTCTACTGGTTTTTATGACTCCTCCACACAATGTTTTCATAGTTTCTTGAATGAAATTTCTGTATTGTGTATCCAAGAGGTGAATTCAAGAAAGAGTTTCTTACTACACACACACACATACAGACGACGCACACACAGAGACGGTGCACACACACACAGAGACGAAACAGACACAGAGACGACACACACACAGAGACGACATGCACACAGAGAGAAGACACACACACACAGAGGATACAAACACAGAGACGACACACACACAGAGACAACACACACACACAGAGACGACGTACACACAGAGATTCAAGAAGGAGTTTGTTACTTACTTATAAGTTTTCTTAATTCCTTGAATGAAGTTTCCGTATGGTGTAACGAAGCAGAGACGAATTTAAGAAATATTTTGTTACTTACTTACAATTTTTTCATGATTTCATAAATGAAATTTCCGTATTGTGTATCCAAGAGGCGAAATCAAGAAGAAGTTTGTTACTTACTTAGACTTTTTTTTCATAATTTCTTGAATGAATAGAACTATTCTAAAGAATAAAGACGGGTTAAGCTTTAAAGATATTTATTGCTTAAACATATTTTAAAAAAATATTTTTTGAAAAAAACACATATTTACATAAAAATAATACTTAAAGTTCACTGTTAAACATCCACACATGAGGATCCCATGATATAGAATACTTTTTACCGTGTCTTATGCACTAATCACGATCAGGTGTGTCCCTATGTAACCACTGCGCGAAGAACCTAACCTCCTCTTCAGAATGGTGATAAGCCCCTTCAAATTTAGAACACTTAAATTCTTCTAAATTGAAAAGTGGAATAATAGGGTCACAGTTTCGAATTAAAACTTTATATGTGGGTACGTTACCCTTTACGTATAGTGCTTCAACCCCGAAAAAGCTGCAAATTTCACTGACTTCTTCCTGAACATTTCTCAGTTCTTGACCACTTTTATTATGTGGTGTAATCACTATATCGTAGAATCCCAGTCTGTTTATGCGGAGAAATGTAATACTCCATAAGTTTTTATCATACTCAAACATAATATAGTTCACGGTAACCAATGATAACAGTCAATTTCTTCGAGTTCCATAGACAATAATAAAAAATGCACATTCAAATATAACACCACAAGAGGATTTTTCAAACCAATAAATTCTGTGCCGTATAGTCCTATCATTCTGGAAACTATTAATGTAATATTAAAGCAGAGAAGTACTTCATCAAACTTTTATATCTTTGCTCAAGTTTAGAATGACTTATGACTAGGTGGAGGAGTCCTAAAACCATCTGAATTCATTGTGTGGGGGAGTCATAAAACCCGTAGAATTCATTGTGGGGAGGAGTCATAAAACTATCGGTGTCTATTCGCTGCAAATGAAACATGGAAATTGTTACGTAACTTAGCTTGTAAATATTACATGTTTGTTAATATCATACATCTCCAACTTTTTTATAGATGTTCTTAGCGTTTTGGGTGCTAGCGTACTCTAAAAATAATGGAAATATAACAACGTAATATATAGTATATTTTTAATGAAGTAATGACATGTAGAATATTAATATAAACATATTTTTCATACATTGTTATACATTATTAACATTGTTGAACAACATTGGACATTCTGAATCTGCATCATAAAATAATTCATCGTGTTCTCTCCTGATAGTGCCCTCTGTAGAGATATCCATCTTGTCTTTGTCTCTTCTTTAGATCTTTATTTTCTGCTATATCGAACCTCCTTTTGAGAGAGCTTCCTTGTGCTCCTGATCTTCCTTTAAATGGAGAGGATGTCCTTTGTTTGTATTGTTTCTTGCGATAATGGTCACTCTCTTCCACTGCAGAAACTGATGAGGCCTACCCTTTTTCTCACCATTTCATCAAAGATTCCTCTTCTCATTTCACGGAGATTGTCCTCTTCTATTTCATTTTCCATGATTTCTAAATTTGCTGCATTACTCTCATACGAATTACTGAAGTCATGAAAGTGGTCATTACAAATAAAACACTCACAATAAAAAGATATTTCTAACTTTACACTTTGATCAATTTTATAATCTGCTATGTTGTTGTTTGATGTAACTTTAGTTCTCAAATGGTACAGCTGTGTGGTGTCGATAATCGACCATAGAGGACCACATGGAAAACCGCATCGTGTCTAGGTGTCTATGAGGAAGCATGGCGTATGAGTACAGCCGCAAGCATATTTCATGTCATTTTGAGAAAAAATGGAGGGGGGGGACCTAAAAGGCAATGTCACTTTTTCCAAGAATACCTAAAGCCAATTCAATAACCCCATTAGCATACTCAATTCAAACATCACATTAACCCATTCAAACAACAGATTTTATTTTCACTGTCCTCGTGGCTCTAACAGTAAACAATAAGTCGGTGTGGGAGGATCTTACTCCAACTCAACCCCCAAATCTTACCCTGAAGTGGTACCAGAAAGTTTATATTAAATTAAAATCATCGACAAAGCGAAAAAAAACATGAGAAAAAATCAAAGTGTTGCCCTCGCAATCAAATTATCCCTATTTGTGTGGGAGGGTGTCAGCCCCCAACTCAACCCTCGAATCTTACTATGAAGTGGTACTTTGAACTATCGACGCAGGGGAAAAACACAATACAAAAAAAAATCAAAGTGTCGCCCCCGCAACCATAATATTCTATTTGTTTGGGAGGATCCCATCCCCAAACTCGCACCCAATGAGTCCTTGGATTCATTCCCCCCCCCCAAAGAAAAAAAAGAGCGTAATTTCTCATTGCCCAAAATTTATATGAGGAGAAAAAATATGGCCTTTTAGGCGTTATTTATATAATCTAAACTAATGAAATCACTAAATTCAATTACTAAATTTGTTCAGCATTTCGGTGTGCCCCCAAAAGAGCGTAATTTTTCGTTACCCAAAATTTTTACGAGGGGAAAAATAAGGGGTTTTAGGTGTTATTTATAAGGCTAAACTCATCAAATCACTAAATTCAGTTACTAAATTGTTGAACATTTCGTTGTGTCCCCCAAAAGAGAGTAATCTCTCATTACCTTAAATTTTCATGAGGGGAATAATAAGACCTGTCAGGCATTACTTATAAGCCCAAACTCATCAAATCACTAAATTCAGTTACTAAGTATTGTCTGACATTTCGTTGTTCCCCCCTATTTTCATGTTATTTGCAATCCATTTGTACTATACCTTAAATATTTTCAGAGTAAAAATTGTGTATGTATCAAAATGGGATAAATGATTATTCTTCTGCTTATGAACTATGTGACTAGTATCGAGAGAGAGAGCGTGATGAATTATTTTATAAAACTGATTCAAAAGATGAAACGTATATTGAACCTGTAGGTGACACCCCATAAATAATGATCTTTTTAATATCCCTACGCTGACTGTCCCCTCTCGATAAACTTTCTTCTTTTTGGCTCAGTGACAAACTATCTGCCTTCATTTCAATTAAACAACTCTATTTATTTTTTTCAAACTCATCTTAAAAATATAACTTCACCTCAAATGTCCTTCTGAACCCGACCCGCAAAAATAATAAAAAAGCTTAAAATGATTAAACTCTGTAGATTCACCTGAAATTAGTTTCTGGTCTAGTTCGTGTAGCGATAAAAGAATTTGTATTGTGGTAATGGGAAGATTCGCTACTGTGGTGATAGAAATTTCTCCTATAGCGCCACTTATAGCGCTGGAGATTGTGTCAACTAGGCTAGCGCCGCTCTCAATTAATGAGAGAAAATTGAATATGTAGACATACAAATGTGGCTTCTTCTTTCTTGAGCTATCTGGAGATCAGATTCCTTTGGGAGCATTTACCTTGGAGACATACGAACTAGTTACCCATTGCCGGACTAGACGCAGACATACAAATGAAACAAACACAGATAAAAAGACAATAGATTTATTGAACTTACATGCTTAGTTGCACAGGAACAGGTCACTTCTATGACAATAACGGTGACCAAAATAATTTCGTACTAATCGTCTCAGAGCTGGATAGAGATTAAAATTAAAAAACACATTTACCCCACTCCCAAACGCAGTTCTTTCGTCCTGCGCTGTAGGGACTGCCTGCCATTGGCTTACGTGGCCCAAGGACGCGAACCCTCGTCCAATAATACGTCTTAAATATTTTGATGATTTAGGCGTTCACGCGGTTCTTATCGTTTAAACTTCCTTAGAAATATTGTGCGTAGCACCTTTCTTATTGCTCACTGTCTTAGCGAAATCCAAAGACTGCAGTTTTCTTTTCTTTGCTGATTAAGGACTTTTTCATTTTTGAAACTAGATTTAGCTTAATTATAGGAGTCAGAATTATCTTTAGAAAGAAGGAACTCTACCTTGGTACTCCAAATACATCGTGTCCTACTCCCGGTACATATCACCCTTCCCATCAATTAATGACGTCCCGTCATTAGTAACTGCTCGCCTTTGGGCTTTTTTAAATGTTCGCCATTTATTAACTATTTTTTTTTTATATAATTATTTTATATATATGTTATGGCTTAATCAGGAGTGCTAAAAATTTTCTCTATTACTTTTCTTATTTTATTCTACATCCCTATCTAAAATTCATCTACCGGACTAGGATTATTTATGGTTCTAGGTTAGCTACCATACTAAAGATTTTTTTTTTTCTATATCTAACTCTGATTACTTTTACATTTCCAATAAGGTTGGGACTATTCTACTTTTATATTAGTTTTTTTTTTTGATTTTGCTGTCTATATGACGTACTACATACTATCTACACAACGTTAAATGAATAACATAATAATATTACACCTAATTCTACTTGTGGTACATACATGAATGATTTATAACATACAAATTTGGTTCATCATATTCACTGATGACATTAAAACACTTTCACTATTGGGATGTTTGAATTGTCAACGTTATTAGGAAGTAACACATGTAGCTTCACATCTATTCATCACCTTTCGTGTCCTTAGTGTACTACACCCTTCTGTTGTAAATTACTGTCCTTCACTCCTTTTGTCCTGGCAAAAATTTCGAAGCACTTACGTTATGGTTTCTTCATGGAACAGTTCGAGTCTAGTTGTCTTTACACGGTAAGTTTTCCCCAATAGTCAACTGGGAAATGACGTTAAATATCGTTCTAATAGTCAACTGAGAAATGATTCTTCCCACTGCAGGTGTTGGTGTTTTTCTTCTCAGCATATCATTTTTTAGGATTTTAGAGGCACATAGAGAATGTATTCTCGCGTAAAATTGTTCATTTGTGCCTTTTGAAACGGGGTTGTCGTCATACTATAGTGACTCTCTTAATATATTGTCTTTAAATTCAACTTCGAATATCTTCAACTATCATTTAACTTCAAATATCGTTAAATATCGTTTATCTTGTACTGCTCGATGGTGTTCTCAGAGTTAAAGTTCAAATTGTCTTTAATTTCTGTTTCAAATATCTTCAATGTCTTTAAGTGTCATTTAACTTCAAATATCGTTTATCGTGTGCTGATCGATAGAGTTCTCAGAATTAAACTTCAAATTGTCTTTATTTCGTCTTCAAATATCTTCAAATGTCTTTAAGTATTTTTCAACTTCAAATATCGTTAAATATCGTCTATCTTGTTCTGATCGATGGGGTTCTCAGAATTAAACTTCAAATTGTCTCTAACTTTCAGTTTCAAATATCTTCAAATGTCTTTAAGTATCTCTTAACTTCAAATATCGTTAAATAGCGTTTATCTTGTTCTGATCGATGGGGTTCTCAGCATTTATGTGATTATATAGTTCGTTAAAGCACTTTATACTGAGGTTCAAATATAGTGTTACCTGATACATAATATGGTTCATAGTCGAAGAAACGACGATCGAAGGCAACTGTTGTTTTCGTAGACGAAGTTGGGATGAAACTTGCCTGGAGTTATGGTGAGTACTCTTCGTTGGTTGAGATATGATGAAAATAGATGCTACTGGGTCGTATCTGTACTGGGCAGCTTATTGTAATGCTCAATGACCAAAGTGTCCATTTACTTTCCTGTAATAAAAATAGCGAGGCAGAATCACATGTTCTTTGAAGTAAATACATATACAATAATTCACGCATTAATTGGGTTATAATTTCTTAGCTATGAGACAGAATTCAATAAATACACTAATATTAGTACTCACAATGAAAATTTAAAATTTAAAACAGAGATGTTTTCAAATTTGTTTTGAGAACGGAAACATCGATAAAGGGCTTATATACTTCTTCAATACTTATTAAATAAACGTTATTTACCCTACATTATTAAGTTTGAGGTCTAATTTTACGACTTATTTCATGCCTTCATTGTTCACGCAAGTCCGTGCTGTTTAAGAAACGCATGTGTAGCGTCATAACCACACGGTTTTACGCAAACAGTACTACAATGAGGGAACAAGACATAACAAGGACGAGTGGAGACCTCTATACCCACTCGTTTCTGATGTCTTCCCTATTTCTTGGCTTAGACGTTCTCATGGGGTTGTCGGGTTTAACCTCAGCTGAAATGCAGAGGTGTTCTTCTTTGTTTCCCCGTGTTCTTCTCTTGGATTTTCCGTAATTACAAGTCAACATTGGTGCCTCATATTTGCCTTTCGAATAAGGTCATTAGATGCAGGATTTCCAAGCTTGCCTCCGTAGATTCCAGTTAATGCTTGGCAAAGAATATAAGCATAATGAAGAACTGACATCAGTATCTTTTTAGAAGGCTATTGTTTGAGCAAATCCTTCAGCACTAAATAAATAAATATTATATTAAAGTCTTATTAGAATCCGTTAAGCGAGAAACACCTTCACATTAATAGGGAATTCCTTGTGGGTTTTACTTAGTCGCCATTGGACATACACAGGGTTTCAATCCATATATCTTAACTGATTAAATGGTTTTAAAATTTTACATATTGTTATTGAGATATAATTTCACATCCGCCATGAAATTCTACATATAAACGTACTATAGGTTGTTTGGTTATAGTTACCAATAGTTGGCTGTTAGTATATATATTACTCGAGTAAGAAACATTATATTTCTCGAGTAAGAAACACATGAATAAGCAAACTTGCGGCGAATAATTACACTGGTAGGCCTAAAATAATTATAATCTGCACTAAGATAAAATATTTCATATAATTAGACGCTTCTGTACTGATAATTTCTTGTTTTTTTTTTTGATAATATCCATCTTGGTTAGGACATGGGTCGATTTTTCATAGAAAATCTGAGGGGACCTGAGTCAGTATAGGTAAGATATAACGTGACTGACTTGCGAAAATATGTTACAAAAATTAGAGCACAAGATATGTCGTAGATAAACCAATGAAATTAAAGAATGTTTTTGTCACAGAACTATAGAACGGTGATCTCTCTGTTATTGTATACGTCATAGATATAAACTAATGAAATTAAAACGCTTTTCTCTTCTTCTTTTTTTTTCGCCTCGGAGCTATAAGAAAGTAAACTCTCTGTTTCTCTTTCAAAGCATTCTGATCCAAAAAAAACGAAAACTAAACTAGCTCACAGAAGTTTCTATTCAACCTTTAAGTATTGCTTTGACTGGCCCTGATTGGCATAAAAATACTAATTTCTTACACTTGAAGGACTGAGAAATATTCCTTCCTACGATCGTTTACACAAAAAATTACAAAAAAAACAATCATGGGCCTTGAGTTCCTCCCCAGGCTTCCCACAAGACGTGGTCCAACACCAGTTGTCGTTCTCAGTAGACCACTAGCTTCCTACCTTTGGTTATTTTCTGTGATCGTCAACGTTTTGACATTACTCGTATTATTATTATTTTTTTTTTTATTAATATTGACTTGCTTAACTTTACTTGCACGCTGTTAAATTTATTTATGGTGTTAAATTTGTTATCTTTGAAATTTGTCTTTACATTAGTTAGGGATATTTCCATCCGTCAGGTCTTCTTTTTAACCGTTCTACCTGACTGTGTCGTTATTTTTTCCTCTGTTTCTTGCGGTTTTTTCTTTTTCAGTTTGTCTAGCGAAATAAGGTCAAACTTTTTGTATTGTTTTTTCAAAAATTCTTGCCCTTTTAATTTCGTTTGTTTTCCGTGTGCGGCTGCTGAGGTCGGCCTTGATTTCCCTATTTCTTTAGCTACTATTTGGCCTGATTCACCATCAGACTCTTCGGAACTAGTTTTCTGACGAATCCGGATTGGAAATTTTAGAGGTGGCACTTTTTTGTGGTATCACCTGCCATTCCTTCGTAAATTTCCACTCCTCTGGAAGTAGAAGGTTTATTCTCTAAGTCCTCGCCTTGAGTTCTCAGCTCGGGGGATTTGAAAGATTCTTGAGACCTTTGGGAGGAATCAAAAGTTTTTGCGGGGTTCCTCCATTGTTTGAAGGCCATGTCTTCAGGGGGATGGGGCATTCTTTGCACAAAGGTTTCCCTCCATGAAGTCCACTTTTTAGGTTTGACCTTGGACACAGTTATATCATGATGTTGACCTTGCTGGTCATCCTGGGAGTTTTTATTCTCGGGCAATGTACTTTGACTCTTTTTTATGGGGAAATTAATTAAATCCATAGCTTCTCGCAGGTTTGTTTTAATTAAATCTTTGAGAGGAGTTTTCTTTACAGCAATGCCGGGGGTTTCTACAGCTCTGTTTAATTCCTCCTGTAAAGACAGGGGCCTTTCTATTGGTGTGTGTAGGGGAAACCATATCGTCTGGAAATCTTTTTGGGGGGACATGGCGTCGAGATTCTATCGGGGAAAAATGGGGTTTTTGGAGATATATCTAAATCTCCTGCGTTTGCCGATGAATAACTTTTTGGGCTTTTTGGCGTTCTTATTCTTACTGGTGTTAGGGATTTTTTCTCTGGAATAACTAGATTTTCCATAGCCAAAAATTCTTCAAAGTTTTGTTCATCACTTTCATTTTCAAAATAATCTTGTTTAAAATTGAAAGGTTTTAGCTCTGCCAATCTTGACCTAGGGGGCTCATTTTCCGAATCTGATGAATCAGTCGAAGAGGGATGGGATACCCATCTCTGGAAATTTGGCTGTTTTTATTCGGTTAACATGCGCCTTGTAAGTTTTTCCACTATCGGGGTTTTCCATTTTAAAGGTATATTCATTATCGTACTTTTTGACTATTCTGTACGGTCCAGAATATTTGTTGGAAAGTTTTTTTCCTTCCTTTTTCGCCTCGTTCTTTAGGTAAACGAAGTCTCCTACTTTGAAATCTATATTCCCCTTAACTTTGGGTTGGTTTCTTAGTTCTTGGTTTATTTTACATTTTTCCAACTCTTGCCTAACTATTTTATAAGTTTTCCTCATCCTATTTATGAATTCTTGTTTACAATCTTCTGAGTCGTTATAATATTGCCGAGATTCAATAATCTCATAATACGGGATTCTAAAATCTCGATCAAAAAGTAAATAAAATGGATTGTCTCTGGTTGTTTCGGAATAAGCAGTGTTGATTACGTTGGTTAAATAAGGTAAAAATTTATCCCAGTCGCTCCTATTGTCTTTCGTATAAATACTTAGAACGTTCGAAAATATTTTATGTCTGTTTTCTATTTTGCCATTAGCTTGTGGATGGTACGGCGCTGTCACCATTTTCTCTATATTAAGGAAACTCATTAAATCTTTTGTTACTTTTGCAACAAAATTGCTCCCGTTGTCGCTCAAAATTTTATTAGGAATGCCAAATTGTAAAAATAATTTTGCTAATGCCTTACTTGTGGCATAAGCACCTTGATTTTTTAATGCTTTTGCAAAATTAAATCCGGAAAAAATGATCTACAACCGAAAGAATACACGTATGGCCTCTGCTAGAAACAGGTAAGCCTCCACTTGTCCCGTATAGGTCAAATGAGATAATATCGAAGGGGTACTTTGCTACTGGGACCCTTCCCATTGGAGGATTTGGATAAGCTGGGGGGATTTTTCTCAAATTACATGCTTCGCATGTACTTACAAATTCTTTAAGTTTTGTCAGTGCCGATTGTACGTAAAAGTATTGTTTTAACTTATGGAACGTTTTCATAACTCCTAAATGTCCACCTGTGTCCGAATGAAAATATTCAAATGCAGGCCCTATCAAGTTTTGGTAACACAGGTATTATCGAGGTTTGGTTTCTATTTGTCTCAGCAGTCACAATCCTACACAGTATTTCTTCATCAAGGTCGTAGTAAAAATTATCTATCTCTTTTCTAAGAGTTTTGAATTTATCCGGTAACGCCTCATCATTCACAAAATAATTAATTAGTGCTACACACATTTCGTCCTTTTTTTGCTTTCTTTTTATATTTTCCAAAGACAAGGGACAATAGTTAATCTTATTTTCTTTTACTGCGTCTTTGACTTTGTTTTTCTTACATCCATGTTTGCTTTTAGCATTAATAGCATTAACTTCATTTTCTTCAGTTTCCGACGGACTATTTTCTGGATATCTACTCAAAAAGTCGCAAGCTGCGTTTTGTTTTCCCTTTAAATGTTCAAATTCATAATCTAGGTCTTGGATTTTCATAATCCATCTAGCTAGAATGCCCATGGGGTTTTTAAATGTGCGCAGGTACTGCAAGCTTTTATGGTCTGATCGTAATATAAATTTTCTACCAATAAATAATGCCTAAATTTGTCCAAGTGGTAGATAATAGATAGTAATTCTAAGTTTGTGGCGGAATAACTACTTTCGCCTTTTGATAAAGTTTTACTTGAATAGCATATAACTTTTTCTATTTGTTTAGGTGTTCCCTGTAGAGGGTTAGGGTTTTCTACTGGGATTGTTTGCGAAAGGATAGCGCCTATGCCCTTTGAGCTAGCATCAGTGGTAACGATGAATTTTCCGTTTTCGAAATCAGGGAGTGATAAAATTGGTTCAGAAGTGAGCGCCTTTTTGAGTTGGTCTAGGGAAGTTTGAGCTTCCTGGGACCAGGTAACATTATGGGAGTTTCCTTTGGTTAATTCCGTGAGGGGTTTCGCAATTTGGGCATAATTGCGTACAAATTTTCTAAAGTAGCCAGTAAGTCCTAAAATTCCCCTTAATTCTTTCATAGTTCTGGGGGGCTTGAGGTTTTCAACACATTTTATTTTATCAGGGTCTGGGGATATCTCTCCCTGGGTAACTACTACTCCTAAAAATTTAATTTTGGATTGAAATAAATTTACTTTCTCAGGCCGGCATTTTAAATTGCCTTGCCTGAACTTCTCGAACACCTTAGCTAAAGTTGCTAAGTGTTGCTCAGTGTTTTCCCCCACGCATATAATATCATCAACAAAATGAATTATATTCTTTAATCCTCTTAACAGGTGCAATAGGGGTCTACATAACGCGCTTGAACTAGTTTTAAGCCCAAATGGTACTCTCAAGTATTCATAAGATCCATATTCGGATGCTGAAAATGTAGTTTTATGGACATCCTTTTCGGCTATTTTCACTTGGTGGTAGCCTTGGGTAAGGTCCAAAGAAGTAAAAATTTTGTTTTTGCTTGAAATTGAGTCAAGAATTTCGTCTATTCTTGGTAGAGGAAATTTATCGCTAACTACTTGTTTGTTGAGAGCCCTATAATCTACTACGAGTCTAAGATCTCCATTCTTTTTTGGTACTAAGATCACTGGTACACTATACGGACTTATACTTGGGCGTATAATTTCGTTTCTTTCTAATTCATGGATTTTATTTTTTAACCACTCTTTGTGCTTATATGGCACACGATATGGCTGTTTTGCTACGGGATTACCAGTCGTAAAATTGAATGCTGATAAAATGGAATCAGCCCGATATCATCTTCAGATGCAGAAAATACATCCTTAAATTTCCATAATAATTCGCATAATTTTTTCTTAAGTTCCATATCCGTAATATGATCCATTTTAAATTTGTTTAAAAATTGCGATTTAGTCAAAGGATATTCGTTATTTGAAGTTTTAATGCCGTTTACTAGGTTTCTTTTAGAATTTTCCCATTTATTTAAATCATTTTCCGTTAAAACCTCGATTTGGACTAAACACGTCCCTTTTTAATTGTAATTGTATCATTTTCATGGTTATTGGTTACCCAAATAAAACCTTCCCCTTTGTCATAAGATATAATCTGTTCCTCGCATAACAGATTTTCAGGTATTTCAGACGGTGTCGCAAACCATATTTCTGATTTGCTAATTATTGGCTCGATCATTTGTGATTTTTGGATTTTTTGCATCGTTTTGGGAGGGATTTTGTTTTCCTTATCGCAAATCCGTAATATTTCTCTTCATTTTCATTGTTTATTAGATTCATACTGGCGCTATGCTGCGCCATTGCGGCATCTTGCGGCGTCACGTTGGGTTTTATTATGTTTTTCCACACTTCCACTATTTTCTTAATTTCATTTGATCTGTACTGTCGCATATCTCCTATTTTTATTTTCGCAGATTCAATACTGTTATTATTTAAATTTACTTCATTTCTGCGATATCTCTCAGGACAATTGAACAAATTTCCAATTATGCCATGTCTTTGCGAGACATGGGGTTCAAAATACTTCGACATTATACCACTAGAAATTTTGTTTACTGTTATGTTGTTTTCGTAACCTCTGTTACGATTTCTTAAGGTAGAAATTTCTTCCCCCACCTTAGCTGGGTATACAAGCTTCTCGTTGGCTACGTCTAATAGTATTCTATTAGACCTTAGAAAATTTGCCCTATAATAGCTTCATATGGGAGATTGTCACATATAATAAAATTTGTCATGAAGGTTCTATTGTCTCTTTTTACGTTTAGGCAAATTGACCCTTTTGCATTTAATTTATGACCTGTAATGCTTGTTAAATTGGGATTATTAGGGTTCTTTTGTCGCCTAATGTGCAGAGGCAACATATTAAATACGCAAGAGTTTATGATATTTACAGTAGCTCCACTGTCAACTAAGGCCGTAAAGTAAACGTTTCTACACAAAAATCATTAAATATAGGTAACTTCTTAATAATATCACTACAAGAAGGCACTAGTATTGTTTTGGGACCTATTAAATATTCCTGGCACCCTCTGGGTCCAAACTTATGTTTCTGAGGGGCCTGAAGCGTTTCCCTGAGAATTTATTTCATTTGTCGGTGCCTGTAATAGATATTCAGACGTATTAGGTTCCATAGGCATATTTAAATGATTTACGTCTGCCTGTCTGCCATGTATTATTATGGTAACGTGGATGTCTCGTGTCAGTGCCATTTGCTGGCGCTGACTGCCAGTGCCGTTGGCTTGTAAAATTTTCATTTCTCATCGGCAAATTTTCATGATTTCTATATTGCATTCTCGCATTATATTGACCTTGGCGAGTATTTGGGTTTTCAACCGGTAATTAATTTGCCTGTTGGGGAGAGGGTTATACAGATTTGGTTGGTACGCATTATAAGGTACTGATTGGCGCAATCCCCCCTGGCTATAGCCTACTGCACGACCGGTGCTAAAATTTGTTCTTCTGAACAAATGGTTACCGTAATTTTGCGTATTACCGACAGCATTTCTTGGTATGGGATTGGTGACGTAGTGGCACTCTCTTGCTATGTGGCCAACACGATTGCAGTTATAGCACCTTATTATTGTAGGGTTAATGGGCCGAAAACGTACTGTTTCTGCCTAGCGAGTTCTGGCGTTTTGTTTCTTTGTGCTACTGGGGAGTTATCCCTTGAAAAGAAATTGGGGGATGCTTGATCGCCCTTGAAGATTGGGTTCGCGTTTGAGTCGCTAAGCTATTTATTTTTGCATTACTATGATTAGCAACCATTTTATCAACTTCGATTAATCGTTCTACCTCTTGGACTGCAAGATCCAACGTCTGAATATTCTTGGATATTACTACTCTATATAGTTTTGGGGGTAGCCCTTGCAAAAAGGTATTTAGTATGACTTTTTCATACAGTTGCCCAGAACCACTTCCGTATTTTGCTTCTACAGAAATGCGTATATTATCCAGATATTCCCTTATATTTTGTGAAAAATCAAAGTTCACTACTCCATGTTTTAATTTATTTATTGAACTGGTTTCTATAAATCTCTCTTTGAATGCTTTTAACAAGTCATCAACCGTATTTATTGGCAAGTTGGCGTTATTTCCTATGGTATGTTCGACCTGTTTTAGAAAGGTTAAGGCCTGGCCTCTTAATCGTAGTAGGAGCATGTCTTTTAACGCTCCAACGTCTGTTTTTGTTAATTGTACAAACTGGGTCAATTGGATATTAAATTCGTCAATATCTGATTGACCATTGTATTCCGGGATAGATTTTGCAATCTCTATATTTTTTGCGACTAACTTTTGCACTATTAGTAATTCATTTAGATCGTCCATGTTTTTTTTTGCGTTTATATCAACTTAAAATTTTACTTAACCTATTTTGGGGTAGGCTATTATCTCCTATGAGATATAAGGGGTTTCCTATCGTAGCCTAGCGGTTATAGGCCTAATCAATTTTCTTATATGTCTGTATCTTTCCAAAAATTAAATTTGAATTACAAAGTTTAAATAGCCTAACTAGTTCGCAGTTTTCCTCCAATTTCCGACACGCCCCATTTGTAGCGATAAAAGAATTATTGGCACACGATATGGCGAACTAATTAGCCATATAGGCTAAATACAGACATATAAAATGGAATAAACAGAGATAAAAAAAGGGCAATAGATTTATTGAACTTACATGCTTAGTTGCACAGGAACAGGTCACTTCTATGACAATAACGGTGACCAAAATAATTTCGTACTAATCGTCTCAGAGCTGGATAGAGATTAAAAATAAAAAACACATTTATCCCACTCCCAAACGCAGTTCTTTCGTCCTGCGCTGTAGGGACTGCCTGCCATTGGCTTACGTGGCCCAAGGACGCGAACCCTCGTCCAATAATACGTCTTAAATATTTTTGATGATTTAGGCGTTCACACGGTTCTTATCGTTTAAACTTCCTTAGAAATATTGTGCGTAGCACCTTTCTTATTGCTCACTGTCTTAGCGAAATCCAAAGACTGCAGTTTCTTTTCTTTGCTGATTAAGGACTTTTTCATTTTTGAAACTAGATTTAGCTTAATTATAGGAGTCAGAATTATCTTTAGAAAGAAGGAACTCTACCTTGGTACTCCAAATACATCGTGTCCTACTCCCGGTACATTCGCGCTAGGAACAAAGAACTATTCAGCGTTTCGTAAACGACTTTAAAACTTTCAAGCCGCTTTAAATTAGTCTATCAGAAAATGTGCTTGAAAGATGTGCATAATTTCTGAAAAATGGTGGTAATTTCATTTTAATATTAATTTTATTGTTGGATGTTTGAATGAACAGTTGAAGTGGAAGTGCCTAAGGTTAGTAAATAGAAAAGTCATAATGAGGAAACATTTTAGGCCACGGGGAACTTTTAAAAAGATAACATTATAAATTGTCATATTTCATAATGTTAAGCAAAAAAGTGTCAGAATTGAATGTTCAATCCATTCGCTTGTCTAAGTCCCGAAAGATGATGTGTGATATGAGCGAAAATGAAAGATACGAACCCAAACAGAGGTAATGAAAAAGGTAAGAGTTCAGTGGGATAGGCTAGTAAATATAAGGAAAGGCAAACAGAAAGGAAAAAAGTGAAGGTGTATAGAAGAGTAAAAAAAAAGAGAAGGAGGGAAAAAAAGGAAGAAAAAGAAAAGAAAGGGAAGAGGAAAAGAAAGAGAAAAAAAAGAGAAAAAGTTTTTGTAAGAAATTTTAATTAGAATTTGAAATGTTGTTATTTAAAAAAGGAATATAAGAATGATAAAGGAATAAGTATCAAAAGTAGGATAAAGATAAAGTTTTAAAAAGAATTGAGAAGCATCAAAAGTAGGATAAAGATAAAGTTTAAAGAGAATTGAGCAGCCAAAGGGGAAAGGTAAGATGAGTAATAAAGGTAAAGGAAATGAAGTGAAGGAATAATGAGACATTCTACCTATTAGTATTTTTTTGTAAAGGTAGAGTTTTTCATTTCTTTCTTACTTTTTTTATATTGTTATTTTGGGGGATGGGGGATAAAAGTAAATTATATATCGGGGGAAATAGAGGTTGATGAAAAAGGATTTGAAAAGTGTAATTTAAGGTCACGATGGAAGGGATGCCCTAAGGGGGAAGGGCAGCCTGAGATATCGGATGAACCTAAAAGGTATATGAAAATTGAAATGTAGTATACCTCTGTTTTACAACCTGATATATTTTGGAATGCTCAATTTTATATAAATTTAATATTTTGAAATTTTTGAAGAAGTTTTTTTTATTAAGAAAAGAGTAGGTGACATTAAATAAATTATGAGATATTTTTAAAGAAATTTTGAAAGTCACCGAGAGGAGAGGAGGTGGGAAATTTAAAAAAAAATCCATTCGCTTGTCTAAGTCCCGAAAGATGATGTCTGATATGACGTTCTGGTAACTTTTTTCTTACACATTTATAACTCTTAATGGAGCATCTATATTGAAAATGGGGGGGGGGTCCTCAAAAAGTTTGAGGGAGGGGACCCCTTGGGGTTGGGGAGAGGGGTCCTTTGGAGGTTGAGGTCCTTGATAGTTAGGGTCATTGGTGCTTACGATCCTTGATGGTTCATACCCATAATCGTCTCACTAGTTGATTTCTAAGAATTGCTCTGAACTTCTTTATTAAAATTCTTTTCTTGGCATCTACATCTTGATTAGTATCAACTTTTTAGTATACTAGAATGCTAAAGCATATTTTATATTGACAACACTGCTTAAATGGTGCTTGTGCATTATACCGAACACAGTCGAGAAGTAAAGGTAGGTCAAGTCACAAGGTCATCTTGACACCGATGACTCTATTACTTTCAACTTTTTAGCATACTCCATTGCCAAACAATATTTTATATCGCCCACATCCCATATTCTGTACTTGTCTATTATAACGACCATAGCCGAGAAGTAGAGCTAGGTTATGTCATGTGATCTTTTCTTGGCGCCTACGGCTATATTACTTTAAAGTTTTTAGCATACTCCAATGCTAAACAATATTTTATTTGTTACATGTGTATTATACAGAACATAGCCATGAAATAAAGCTAAGTCAACTCACATGTCTCACTCTGTTTCACCCAAATCATCCTCTAAAATGTCTCAAACTGTTTCGCCCAAATAATCCCCTAAAATATTGATTAATCTCTGACGGTTCCATTGTTCTGGCAACTCTACGCTGATACATTTTGTTCCTCAAAGGTTTCAAAAGAACTGCTATCTGAGGTTGAAGCGTAAACAATATAAATATTGTCTCAAGGTGGAATTGTGACATACCAGATAATACATGGGTTGATTTCGACAAAGAAATTACGTAAAATCCGATGCTGAAATTCCCAGAAATCTAGTCAGATGTAACACCATGTCGGATTCAATTAGCGTGTGACTGTGATGTCACTTAGCTTAGTAGCTCTCTGATTGGTTTAGAAATAGGGTGTGTGATCTTGCATAAATTATTTATCCCCGGACTGGTGCTCTTTTTTCTATTCCCACCCCCTTAATATGCAAATATGTAGCCCAAATTTGTTTCTAAAGTATTATATTTGTATCATACTTAGGTATATTTCATTAGGACTGAGCGTCAGAGAAACAGGTTTTACTTAGATGAAGAATATTAGGTCGGGGTATATCATACAAATACTGAATTGACTTTTTATACTGATGCCAAAACATAAAAGATTCATTAAGTTTAGTGTTACCCATCAAAATACGAGCGTGAGAAAATTTACCTGATTTTCGAAAAAGGGGGTAATGTCTGCTAAAAGTCAAGAAATCTTCATCGGGTTCAGTGAAACACCATCAGGTTCAGTGTATCAGAAAAAACCGTATTGTAGAGGGTTCAGGCACCCATCTGCCAAAATGTGGAACTTTGTATTTTTTTCCAAAAGAAAGACCTCGGATGTGTTTTTGTTTTTGTGCTTGTTTTTCCCAGGAGTGATCGTATCGAACCAATGGTCCTAGAATATCGGGAGAGGGCTCGTTAGAACGGAAATTAAAAGTTCTAATGTTTTTTTTTAAGTGACCAAAAGGGGGGGGGGGGTAGCTAGCCTTTCCCCCGCGAACCACTCATCCCAAAGTCGTCCGATCAAGACTTTGAGATAACCATTTTTTTTTTTGTCAATACCTTGCTCTTTACGCTTAAGTTTTGTATTAGCCTACTTTAAAAATACAGAGTTGTGATAGAGAGTCCAACTTTAGCGTAAAGAGCGAGGTATTGAGGGGGAGCAGCCCCTTTCATATACGGATTAATTTTTGTCATTTTAAGTTTCAATATTGCTCCTTAGTTTCAGTTGGAAAAAACTGTTTTTTTTATTTAATATTAAAAAGGAAAGAAGTTTTGAAAAAACATGTCATTTAATACATTCAAGCTTGGATTGTTTAGCTGTGCCTTTCTAATCTAGCCATGGTGTCCTTTGTATTTTTTTTAATGACGCAATTTATTCTTTGCTATTACCAGTGCTTTTAAATCTTTGGCTCCTGCTAATATATGATAGAATAACTGTTTCTTGATGATTTCACGAGAGTTAGCGCTAATTAAATGTAAATGTTTAAAAGAAAGCTGTATATAAAAATATTATATTTGGGTTCTTCTTTTATTATCAACCCGTCTAAATTATTACGCATCTCTAATCTCCCCATGTTTCTTTTTCTTGTTTTGTCTTTTTCCAGCAATGGACTTTATTTTTCTCTATCACTACTATCAATAACTCTCTTATTTAAATATTCGACGTCCCAGCTGTTATGTGGCGCAGATGGTAGTTTGTTGATGAGGGCACAGTCAGTAGTGGTTTTAGGCCTCACAATCCAGGGGAAAGCAAGGTATACCATAGGTGTGTAAAAATATAAAATAAAAGGAATTTAATATCAGATATCAAAAACACAGGCGGGGCCAGCTTCTTCCCTCCCCCTGCTCATGCCTAGAACCGCCAGTAGGCACAGTTACTTGGGAATAGCTGAGAGTTAAGCAATGAATGTGGCCTCGGTTATTTATAAGTTAATCTTAATCTCTGATTCCCTATTATTGAGACGAAAAACTATTCAAATTAAGGTACCACCACCCCCCTAAAGCTAGAAATGTAGAAAATATATGTACAAGTTGAAGAATATCTTTGAAACGCTGTAATTCAACGTTTCTGTTGTCTCTTATTTACCACTACTACTATAAATTCATCGCACCATAAAGCCGACACACTAGCAAACGCAATCCTTACATTCGACTACCGAGCAGTCTACTTTCCAGCGGCTGGTGTACATCCGAAGTGTCATGTATGCCGCACAGCTCGACCATGCGTACTACAGTTCTACCAAGCGTGGTAAAATCCTCGAAGTGCTTGAAACACCTTTGTCATGCTTGGCACGGTGACCCGTCGTCGGCAAACTGTAAAATTTCTATTTTGATCACCTTTGAACACACACCTAAGGATTGTTTTTGAATTTGGACTGTAGCCAACGTACCAGGTACTTATTCAGATTAATTTTAAAAAACAAAGTTCTTCCGAGGGAAGTAAAGAGCGAAGTTGGAACTGAAAAAGGACAAAAATTATTACTTCACAGCCTATTTAATATATATTAATATAACTAGTACAAATACACCTACTAATTATGTTTCCCTATGCTTTTAGGATTATACAAAACTAGCGCTTTACTGAAAACACAAAAGTCAAGTATAAAAGAACAGGATTATCGATTTAAGAGTCAAAAGTGGGTATGTAGCCTGACAACACTAAACGAATCTATAAAGCTTTTCATAGTCTTTACACCAGTTGTGACATTAGTAACTTTCAGTATACAATTAAAATTATTTTAAAAACATGAGCGTAAAACTAAATATTTTCAAATAACCGCCAAGTAATTGATCAGCATACAGAAATATTGGATTGATTTATCAAGCAGCACTTTGCTTTCACCAGCTATAATACCAATAGTGGGTAATATACAGTCTTAAAGAAATATGCTTTAGTATCACTCGAAATGAAGACCAAATAAGACATAATATGAACTCTGGAAATCCGATAGTTTCTCTCTATACAAGAGTGAATTTTAAGCTATGATACAATTTCTAAAGCTAGTCTATAGGCCTAATACTATCAAGATAGCCTTACTTCGAACTTGTAAACAAACTAATCATGACATGTACTTTTAAGAATCAAAACGAGATCCAGTCATTGAACTGAGCCATTGTGCGGAAGTGACACCAAATTAAACGCAAAAAAATAAAGAAAATCCTAAAATGGATTGTTTGCTTTATCTTAAAAGGGATTAATTCTAAAAGGGATTGATCCTTAAAGGGATTAATAATATTATAGGATATGATAATATTCTATAAAATGTGTCCTTAATTGGTTTGCTTGTACTGTACCAAAGCTATAGTATTTTGTGTGTTTTCAGTAAAGAGCTTGTTTTGTATAATCCTAAAAGCATAGGGAAACATAATTAGTTGGTTTATTTGTACTAGTTATATTAATATATTTTAAATAGGCTGTGAAGTAATAATTTTTGTCCGTTTTAAGTTTCAACTTCGCTCTTTACTTCCCTCGGAAAAACTTTGTTTTTTAAAATTAATCTTTGTTCGTTTTTGATTAAAATTTAATGTAGAAACAACGCTACCATGATCTTTTTTATTTATCCGGAATAATTTATGTTCGTTTTAAGTTTTAATGTCACTTCTTAGTTTCAGTTGAAAACTTATTTTTAATATAATTTCTAATTATCACCGATAATTAGGCGAGATAAGACACCTCTAAGAAAATACTGCAAACAACCTTGACAGCTAAGAAAAACTTTCAGTCTATAACATAAAGTTCATTATTCATACTTCACAAAACAATACATGTTTTTTCAGGAACGTTTGTTTTTCGATGAGCAAAAAGCTGTTTTTACTCGGCCGACTTCGCTTGAAAAAGCCATATTGAAGCCAGGGCTTTATAAATCACCTACTGACTAGCAGAAACTAGAAGGCTACTGTAACAAAAGAAAGCTGTTTAAGGGCTCATTTAAAACCTTATATTTATACTTCATCGTTTTTATAGATTTGACTTGTAGTTGATAGCATATTCCCACAAAGTGCACTTTCGGTTGTTTCCTCAACTTTTTTAAATGAAAAAAATGCCTTTCCCGATGAAATGACCAAGAAAAGGTGATTTCAAAACCTAGCAAGAGCAAAAACTAAGGGGGCAAGGACGTCCCTTCCCCTCAATTACCGCCGTTAGAACTAGCACACAGGCTTCAACACAGAGTGAAAACTTGAAGGTTCAATTCAAATGTGTTGATCAGTCAAGCTTAATTTTTGGTAGATGTTTAGTTGAAAAGTTTTTAGTTTTAGTTAATTTGTTTTCGCAATAATCTTTACTTTTAATATGACTAGGCGATTTATGAAACTTACTAAGAGGACCTGGAGGGGGAGTGTATGTGAGGGGATCTTATAAAGCTCCAGTTAATGGCTTTGGACCATAATTATTGCAATGGTACCGTTTTATGCTTCCAAACTCTTCACTTAAGAAGTGGTACCAAAAGTGCCGTTTTTAGTGCTATATGGCACTTTTGGATGGTAAAATTGATAAAAAGTACGTAGATATGAGTAATAGGTTTAAAATCTGCCTTCCCGGGGTATGCCTTAAAAAATGAGTGCATTACGCTTACAAAAAACTGTGGATTATCTGAAAAGTAATCATAAGAAGGGACAAACCATGATTGAAAAAAAAATTCAAGCTGGAATCGAACGCATGATAATCTAATTTGAAGTCCAGCGCTGTACTTACAGAACCACGCCTCTAATAATGTGATTTAATATATTGGTGTCTGTAGGACTTTAATTGTGTAGCTTACTAAGGGGGGCTGGAGGAGGAAGTTGCAGGAGGTGTTCTTGCAAACCTCCAGTTGAGGGTTTTGCACCATAATTATTGCACTGATACCGTTTTATGCTTCCAAGATTTTCCACTTAAGAAGTGGCACCAAAAATGTATTTTTCAGTGCTTTATCTCACTTACGAATGGTAGAATTGATAAAAAGCACGTAGATATGAGCAAAAGTTTTCAAATGATCCATTAAACATCACTCTAAAAAGTTCTAATAGCCCACTCGCCCTAGCTTTTCCACTTGAGACATGGCACCAAAAGTGTCGATTTTAGTGCTATTTGAAACTTGCAGATGGTGGATAGGAAGAACGTAAATATGAGCAATATTTTTTTATATGAGCTATCAAAAATCTATCTAAGATGTTCTGGTAGCCCGCTAGCCCCACCCTTCGAGAAAACGGCATAAAAAGCGCCATAGCTTATAATTGAGCCATTAAACATCTATCTACGACGGTGTGGTAGCCTGCTAATGTTTCAGTAGCTTACTGTTGAGCAGGCGGTTTATGAAACTTACTAAGGGGGCTGGGAGGCGAGTGTACGGGAGGGTTTTTTCTGAACTCCAGTTAAGGGGTCTGGAACATAACTATGACAATGATACCTGTTTTGTACTCCAAAGCTTTTCCACTTAAGAAGTGGCACCGTATTTTTGTTTTCAGTGCTATATCGTGCTTAAGAATTTAAAATAGATAAAAAAACACGTATATAAGAGCAATAGCTTTCAAATGAGTCATTAAACATCAATTTTATAAGTTCTGCTATCCCAATAGCCTCAGCTTTTCCACTTGAGACACGACACCAAAAGTGCCGTTTTAGTGCCATTTGGAACTTGATGATGGTGGAATTTATATGAAAGACGTAGATACGTACAATATCTTTTATATGAGCTATAAAAGATCTGTCAACGATGTTCTGGTAGCCTGCTAGTGCCACCCCTTGAGAAATACCACAAAACGTGCCATTTTAATGCCATATGACACTTCCAGATGGCAGAATTTATTAAAAGCACGAAGATATGAGAAATAGCTTTTGAATGAGCCTTTAAGAATCTCTCTATGATGTTCTGGTAGCCCGCTAGGCCTGTTGAAAAAACAGAAAGAAAAAAAAAACAACAAAAAAAAACGGGAGACAGATCAGTGCTACCGATGCAAAAAAGTGATTTTCCTTGTTGTTCAGGGACGGGGCTGTAACTTCCCTGTACAAGGCTTTTGACCATGTTGATTCCAGTGGTACACTTTTCATTTTGATGTGACTCCATTTTCGAGGGATTCGAGGCTTTTTTCGAAATCACCATAAATTTCTTTTATATAAACTTTTACTTTTAAGATGAACCAAAATAATAGTTAACATTCCTGACTCTGTGTCAGATGGGATTTTTTTTTCTCTAGGCAGTTTTTTTTTCAAAACGCGTGTTTTAGCTTTTGGTTATGAGCTGTGGTTCGCTCTTTACTAAATTGCAGCTGCTGCTGCAACCATGATATCTTGCCGGGACATGCTTAAAAAATGAGCCTAGGAAATGACTGAAAAAAAAAACAACGAAGGATACCGATACTGATATTCCCGATACGATACATGCGATACCAATACGCCCGATACCGATAACTGTGATATCGATACGCCCGATACCACATATAGCCCTTCCCCAGGGACTATGGAGGGCCATATCATATCATCAAAACCATGTATAATGGGCCTTTGAACTATGTTAAACAAAATGAGTATCTAAAATTTTTATAGGACTAGTTTGGGAGGGGGGGCTATTAGCCCTCCAGTCTTTTTGGTCACTTAAATGGGGCACTTACAAATTTAATTCTCTTTCGAATGCGCTATTACAGTAAAAGTTTATAGTTGGGTTAATTTAGGTTCACTTAGAGTGGCGCGCGCCACTCTAAATGAACCTAAATTAACCCAACTTTTTGCATATCTCTCACTATGAGCGTTTGTAGTTACTTACTTACTTACAATTTTTTCATGATTTCATGATTGAAAATCTGTATTGCGTATCCGTGAGGTGAATTCAAGAAAGAGTTTGTTACCTACTTACAATTGTTTTCATAATTTCTTGAATGAAATTTCTGCATTGTGTATCCAAGAGGTGACTTAGAGAAAGAGTTTGTTACTTACTTATAATTTGTCACAATTTCTTGAGTGAAATTTCGCTATTGTGAATCCAAGAGGTGAAAACGATAAAGAGTTTGTTACTTACTTGCGATTTTTCATAATGTCTTGAATGAAATATCTGCATTGGGTATCCAAGAGGTGAAATCAATAGTTTGTTACTTACTTACAATTTTTTTTATAATTTCTTGAATGAAATGCCTGTATTGTGGATCCAGGAGGAGAATTCAAGAAAGAGTTTGTTACTTACTTACAATTTTTTTCATAATTTCTTGAATGAAATGTCTGTAATGTGTATTCAAGAGGTGAATTCAAGAAGGAGAGTTGTTACTTTCTTACAATGTTTTCATAATTTTTTGAATGAAATTTCTGTATTCTGTATTCAAGAGGCGAATTCAGGAAAGAGTTTGTTACTTACTTACAATTTTTTATAATTTATTGAATGAAAATTCTGCATTGTTTATCCATGAGGCAAATTCAAGAAAGAGTTTTTTACTTACTTACAATTTTTTCATAATTTCTTGAATGAAATTTCCGTATTCTGTATCCTTGAGGAGAAATCAAGAAAGGGACTTACTTACAATTTTTTTGTAATTTCTTGAAATGAAATGTCTGTATTGTGTATCCTTGAGAAGAAATCAAGAAAGAGTTTGTTTACAATTTTTTTTCATAATTTCTTGAATGAAATTACAGTATTGTATGTTCAGGAAACGAATTCAAGAAAGAGTTTGTTTACAATTTTTCATATTTCCTGAATTAAATTTCTGTATTGTGCATTCAAACGGCAAATTCAGGAAAGAGTTTGTTACTTACTTAGAATTTGTCATTATTTCTTGAATGAAATGTCTGTATTGTGTATCCAGGAGGGGAATTCAAGAAAGAATTTGTTACTTACTTAAATTTTTTCATAATTTCTTCAATGAAATTTCTGCATTGTGTATCCAAGAGGTGAGTTCAAGAAAGAGTTTGTTACTTACTTACAATTTCTCATAATTTCTTGAATGAAATTTCCCTAATTTGTATCAAGAGGTGAGGACAATAAAGAGTTTGTTACTTACTTACGATTTTTTTCATAATTTCTTGAATGAAATATCTGTATTGTGTATCCAAGACGTGAAATCAATAAAGAGTTTTTTACTTACTTACAATTTGTCTTACTTACGATTTTTTAATAATTTTTGAATGAAATATCTGTATTATGTATCCAAGAGGTGAAATCAATAAAGAGTTTGTTACTTACTTACAATTTGTTTTTATAATTTCTTGAGTGAAATGTCTGTATTGTGTATCCAGGAGGAGAATTCAAGAAAGAGTTTGTTACTTACAATTTTTTTCACAAGTTCTTGAGTGAAATTTCCATGTTGTGTATCTAAGAGGTGAATTCAAGAAAGAGTTTGTTTACAATTTTTTATTTCATAATTTCCTAAATTAAATTTCTGTATTGTGCATTCAAACGGCGAATTCAAGAAAGAGTTTGTTACTTACTTAGAATTTTGTCATAATTTCTTGAATGAAATTTCCATATTTTGTATCCAAGAGGTGAATTCAAGAAAGAGTTTGTTTACAATTTTTTTCATAATTTCCTGAATTAAATTTCTGTATTGTGCATTCAAACGGCGAATTCAAGAAAGAGTTTGTTACTTACTTGAATGTTTTCATAATTTCTTGAATGAAATGTCTGTATTGTGTATCCAGGAGGCGAATTCAAGAAAGAATTTGTTACTTACTTACAATTTTTTCATAATTTCTTGAATGAAATTTCTGCATTGTGTATCCAAGAGGTGATTTCAAGAAAGAGTTTGTTACTTACTTGCAATTTCTCATAATTTTCTTGAATGAAATTTCGCTATTGTGAATCCAAGAGGTTAAAACGATAAAGAGTTTGTTACTTACTTGCGATTTTTTCATGATGTCTTGAATGAAATTTCTGCATTGGGTATCCAAGAGGTGAAATCAATAGTTTGTTACTTACTTACAATTTTTTTTTATAATTTCTTGAATGAAATGCCTGTATTGTGTATCCAGGAGGAGAATTCAAGAAAGAGTTTGTTACTTACTCACAATTTTTTTCATAATTTCTTGAGTGAAATTTCCATATTGTGTATCCAAGAGGTGAATTCAAGAAAGAGTTTGTTTACAATTTTTTTTCATAATTTCCTGAATTAAATTTCTGTATTGTGCATTCAAACGGCGAACTCCAGAAAGAGTTTGTTACTTACTTAAAATTTTGTCATAATTTCTTGAATGAAATGTCTGTAATCTGTATCCAGGAGGCGAATTCAAAAAAGAGTTTGTTACTTACAATTTTTTCATAATTTCTTGAATGAAATTTCTGCATTGTGTATCCAAGAGGTGACTTAGAGAAAGAGTTTGTTACTTACTTACAATTTGTCACAATTTCTTGAATGAAATTTCCGTATTGTCTATCCAAGAGGTGAAAACAATAAAGAGTTTGTTACTTACTTGCGATTTTTTCATAATTTCTTTAATGAAATATCTGTATTGCGTCCAGGAATCGAATTCAAGAAAGATTTTGTTTACTTGTGATTTTTTCATAATTTCTTGAATGAAATATCTGTATTGTGTTCAGGAAGTGAATTCAAGAAAGAGTTTTTTTTACAATTTTTCTTCAATTTCTTGAATGAAATGTCTGTATTGTGTATCCAGGAGGAGAATTTAAGAAAGAGTTTGTTACTTACTTACAATTTTTTCATAATTTCTTGAATGAAATTTCCGTATTGTGTATCCAAGAGGTGAAAACAATAAAGAGTTTGTTACTTACTTGCGATTTTTTCATAATTTCTTGAATGAAATTTCCATATTGTGTATCCAAGAGGTGAATTCAAGAAAGAAATTGTTACTTACTTACAATTTCTTCATAATTTAATGAATGAATAGAACTATTCTAAAGAATAAAGACAGGTTAAGCTTAAAGATATTTATTGGTTAAGCATATTAATAGATTTTTTGAGAAAAAACACATATTTACATAAAAATAGTACTTAAAGTTCACTCTGAAACATCAAGAAACGAGGATCCCATGATATAGAATAGTTTTTTACCGTGTCTTATGCATTTATCGTGATCAGGTATGTCCTTAGGTATCCACTGTGCGAAACAACCTAACCTCGTCTTCAGGACGGTGAAAAGCCCCTTCAAATTTAGGACACTTAAATTCTTCTGGATTGAAAAGTGGAATCCTAGGGTCACACTTTTGAATTAAAACTTTATCTGTAGGTACATTACCCTTTACGTAGAATGCTTCAACCCCGAAAAAGCTGCAAATTTCACTGACTTCCTCCTGAACATTTCTCAGTTCTTGACCATTATTATTAAATGGTGTAATCACTCTATCGTAGAATCCCAGTCTGTTTATACGACGTAATGTAGTACTCCACAAGCTTTTATCATACTCAAACATATTATAGTTCACTACCCAATGATAACAGTCAATTTCTTCGAGTTCCATAGACAATAATAAAAATGCAAATTCAAATATAACACCACAAGATGATTTTTTCAAATCGATAAATTCTGTGTCATACAGTCCTATCATCTTGGAAGCTATTAATGTAGTTGTTAAGTAGAGAAGTACTTCATCAATCTCTTATACCTTCGCTAAAGGTTGAATGGAGTTATGGCTAGGGGGATGAGTCCTTAAACCATCTGAATTCATTGTGGGGAGGAGTCATAAAACCCATAGCATTCATTGTGGGGAGGAGTCATAGAACTCTCGGTATCTATTGTATGCAAATGAAGTCTGGAAATTACAATTTTTTCATAATTTCTGTATTGTGTATCCAAGAGGTGAATTCAAGAAAGAGTTTGTTTACTTACTTACTTACAACTTTTTCATAATGAAAAATCCGACAACGGATGATGATAAAGAATTTATTCATTCTAATAGATAGATTTTGTCAATGTTATCCGACGTATCCGACAAATGATATCGATATAAAGAATGTTAATAAAGAATTTGTTCAATTTGATACTTAAATTATGTCAGTGTTATCAAACGTATCTGTCAAAAGACATCGATAAAGATTTATTCACTCGGATACTTAGATTTTGTCAATGCTATCCCATGTATCTGTCAATAGATGTTGATAGAGAATTTATTCATTCTTATACTTAGATTTTCTCTATCTGACATATGATGAATGCAAATTCCTTTTCTTACACCTCCGATGTTTTAATAGACATTCTAAACGTTTGATATGCTAGCTTACTCTAAAAATAATGAACACATAACAATGTAATGCATAATATATTTTTAGTGAAATAATGTCATGTAGAATATTATACAAAAAATATATTATTATGCTTTATTAATATCAATGAATAACTTTGGACATTTTGAATCTGGTCCATAAAATAGTTCCCCATGTTCTCTCTTGATATTGTAGCTATTGTCTTCTCTTAGCTCGTAATCAATAGAATAATCATTATTCCATTTTGAGTCATACACAATTTTTGCTGGTGTGTCACCGACACGTTCAATATGCGTTTCGTCTTTGGTATTATTTGGTTCATTGACTGTTTGATCAATGGTAGTAACGTTTGCTGGGTACTTTGTTTTTTTATCGATTTATCTTTATATTCCTTAGTGATATTTTCTACCGATGCCCTTTTTATTTTTCCGGTAATTTCACTGTCTATTACAAGATTATTTTTACAAGGTAACAGTTTAGAAACGTAGACAAGATATGGCTTTTGATATTAGTAGAAGAGTAGGCCTTTCTTTTCTCTTTGCTTTCATTTGAATGCTAATACCCGAAAGCTGACGATGTGGTTTAACAGTGGGTAACATGTTACCACAAGCACTAGCAAGAAGATGCCCCTCTTCATCAACTATTATTTTTATGTTGGCATTCTCTTTGAGTGCAATCATCTCCGGGGATCTCAATCTCGCATATCCACCATCATAAGAGTTGAATTTTTTTGGTACTCCAAAGAAATTTAATTCCTTACTGTCATGACAATGCACGCATACGTTTCCGATAATGCTACCACTTGTACTTATTTCATAGTTTAAATACTTTTTCCTTGTCAGCATTCAATGCTACAATACAAAACTATCATGTGAACATACTTTTTTAAAATGGTTCATCTTCACTTTTTAGAGATATGAGTTGTGTTTATTGTTCCACTGTGTAAAAAATACTGATTTAATGCATCCAATAAACTAGGTATTGTCGATAACCGGACATAGAGTATCAGTGGGAAAGCCGCATCGTGTCTCTGAGCAAGCATAGAGTACAATTGTTAGAGCCATAAGCATATTTCATGTCATTTTAAGATACGTAAAAAAAAGCTGAATAATTTCGAAGTCCAAAAAAAAAATTAGTAAAAAAAAAAACTGCTACTACAAACAATATTTTTCTAATAGTAAAAGTCACGACTGAAATTTCTATATCATTTCATTTTGAATTTGGAAAATATTAAATGTGATTTTTTTTATGTTTTAAGTATGTTACATGTCATCCTAAGAAATGTAAACAAAAGTTGAAAAAATATATCATGTTTAAAAAAAATAATAAAAAAAACTTCAAAAAACAAATAAAAAAAATGGGGGGAGGGTGGGGGTGGGAAAGCCGCATCGTGTCTCTGGGCAAGCATAGAGAGTACAATTGTTAGAGCCATAAGCATATTTCATGTCATTTTAAGATACGTAAAAAAAAAGAAAAAAAAAGTTGAATAATTTCGAAGTCCAAGAAAAAATTTAGTCCAATCAAAAAAGTGCTAGTTACAAACAATATTTTTCTAATAGTAAAAGTCATGACTAACATTTTTATATCATTCTCATTTTTTAATTTGGAAAATATTAAATGTGATTTTTTATGTTTTAAGTATGTTACATGTCATTCTAAGAGATGTAAAAAAAAAGTTAAAAAAATATATCATGTAAAAAAAATAAAAAAAAAGTTAAAAAAACTTCAAAAAAAATTAAAAAAACGGGGAGAGGGGGCCAAAAAGTTGGAGGGGAGGGGACCCCCTTGGAGTTTGGGGATAGGGACCTTTGGGGGTTGAGGTCCCTGGTGGTTAGGGTCGTTGATGCTTATGATCCTTGACGGTTCATACTCATATACACCTCACTACTTGATTTGTAAGGATTTCTATGGATTGTTCTGAATTTCTTTATTAAAATTCTTTTCTTACCATCTATATCTCTCTTAGCATAAACTTTTTAGTATGCTATAACGTTAGACCATATTTTATATTGACAACACTGTTCAACTCCAATTCGCAAATGCTATACCCTTTCTCGCAAATAGAGTTATTTCTTTTGGTAAATGATTTAACACCATATGCCAGTCAATACTAGACAAGATGCAAGGTACCTTCAGCCTAACGGTTAAAAGTTTCTGACAATTTTTGAGTCAGAAACATGCGCGGCTTGGATGTATCTTTAGTAAAAAACATTATTTATACGAAGAACATGATTTTCTTACCCTATAACTGAAACAGTATTTTTTACAGAAGGCGCAATAAACCTTTTGAATACGTAATGTGACGATCAAAAGTTTTGGCTTAGAAACCTGTGTCTAAACCCGTCTGATTGCATTACATAATCTCGTCCCTAGTTCCAAATATAACGTGTTTGAACGCTTTATAGGTCCATAATATAGAGGGATTGCTCGCTTTTTGCAACGTGTTCGTCAAACTGCACTGTATATTCTTGTGTTCGTGAAACCTTATACACTATCACTACTTTTGACGCCATTTTCAAGAGGTTTCAGGCTCTTTTTCGAAATCGCCATAAATTTCTTTTTGCAATAAACTTTTACTTCTAAGATTAACCGAAACAATAGTTACCATTCCTGATTCATTGTCAGATGGCAATTTTTTCTCACTAGACCGTTTTTTTGGAAAACACGTTTTTAAACTTTTGATTGCTATGGGCTGTGGTTCGCTCTTTACTAGGTTGCAGCTGCCGATGCAACCATGATACCAGTAGTCACGCGAGAAAGCCAGCATCGAGAAAGACTGATATGCTTAATGAAAAATAGGTTTCCGCTGCTTGTGAGGTGTTAATCACTCCGTGACAAAGGTTTAAACTTCAGTTTTTTTGGGTTTGAAGGGGCAAAAAAAGGTACTTAGGTTAGGTAACGTATTTAATATATGCTATGCTTTACCCCCCGCCCACCTCTAATGTGCAAATATATAGCCCAAATTCGGGTATTGTTTTACAGGGCGGTAAGCGCGCGAAAAGTGAAGTTTCGTTAACGCTAATTAAATAAAATAAAATAAAATAGGATGAAAAATATTATAGTTCAGGAATAAATTTGGGCTATAGGCTATATTTGCACATTATGGGTGGGGGGGGGGTTAAGCATAGCATATATTAAATACGTAAACGTAACCTAATCAAACCAACTTATGTACCTTTTAGTCCCCCTAAGCCCCAAAAAACTAAAGTTTAAATATAGTTCCCGGAGTGAGGAACCCTTTGTAATGCCTATCTTTATACAGCGTCGCGTATAAGTACCGGGTTTTATCCTATCTGATTTTCAATACAATTGTTGCGCGCTTACCGCTTTGTAAAACAGTACCCAAATTTGTTTCTGAACTATCATATTTTCATCCTATTTTGTTGTACTTCATTAGCTTTAAGGAAACTTTACTTCTCGCGTGACTACTGGATTCCTAATAAGCACCAATTACCCTCCCCCCAAACCAAATTATGCCTCTGTCAATCATTAAAGTGAGAGAGAATGTATTAAATAATCAGCCAAAAGTTTTGACACACAAATCAATTCTGATTAACTAGTCTTGACACCTGGAACGAACCATCTTTTTCGCTGTATAAGCAGTTTGTCATTTTTTTTTTTTTTTTTTTTTTTCCTTTTTCTCAGAACTATTATGACGGCGATTGTGTAGATGTGGAAAGTCCCTGGGGGGTGTCTAGGTGAGAAAAGTCACCTCCTCTATATAGCACATTATCCATCTTCTGTAAAGAGAGCATCGGGCCACCTTTAGGCGGTCGAATCTTTTACTCGGCTAGTAATGAGAAAATGCTATTTAGTTTTACGGCATTGATCATCAACTAACATGTGGCAGAAACATTTGTTAAATTCCGTAAGTGACGTGTCAGTCTTGTTCTAACTACAAGTATGAAAGAATTGTGTGGTTTTTCAAAGCCAAAGAAAAATGTTTGCTATATTTCACACTACACGTAAATCCTCTGTTATTGCTGCTATTGGGATATCTGATGCTAAACAGGGTCGAGTCTCTCCTATTCTCAATTCCAGTGGACTTGGCACTTATCCATTTCAACAACTTAATTCAACATGTCTCTCGCAGGAAATGGTAAGTGTAGCGTAGTGCCGCAGTTAAGTATGATTTAGTAGCTTTGACCATCTCTTCAGCTCTGTCCCCTGTGCTTTCAATCAAGCTTTCGTGCCTGTGTACAATTCTATGTCCTTGCTTCTGGTACTGCGTATCTCTCTCCCAGGGTTGCCACCCGTAGTGATTTATCACTATTTCTAGTGATTTTTTATATTGCCTTAACACAAAAAAATCACTAAATCAACCAGAAAAAAACGACTAAAATCTAGTGATTTTTTCTCACCAGGTCGCAACCCTGCTCTCTCCTTGCTTCTGGTATACTACAAGAATTTACCTAGTTAAGAACCCCTCTTGTGTAGCTGCATGCATACCTGTGATATTGTATTCCTGCATGCTCAGCAGTTAATACTGATGTTATGTAGGTGTTGTGTGTTGACAAGGTTACTAGGCGACCGTACTGTTGACCACAAAAAAAGTCTATTTCGCATGAAAACGACTTTTTAAGGGACAAGCTAAAAATTTTTAGATCAGTTCTTTTGCTTAAAACCGCTTTAAATAAAAACCAGGTTGTCTGTATAATTACTTCTCTAAACCAAACTGTAAAAAAGTATTACACATGAAATTTGAGCCAACCTAAGAAGCAGAGCTCGTCCAAAAAGGTATCTGTTAATAGTAAGATAAACACGGTATTCAAACCGTAAGTAGGTTAAACAAAATAGAAGAAGAGAGGGTTAATCTTCTAGGGGTCTGGCGTATTCCCCCCTTAAAAAATTCCTACCCCTTGAAAATTCCCTTCTCCCTACAATTCCTCCCTGGAAAATTCTCCCCACATGTAAAATTGAGCAGCCAAAGGGAAACTAAGACGAATCGAAAAGAATGAAGAAAAGAGGGGGATAATGAAAAGTCTACCTGTAATCAAAAATACATGCAAAACATATGGTGTAGAATCAAACAGTTCGTGGTGTAATGAACTGCAAATAAGGATCAACTCGGGCCAAAAGTAACCAAAACTCTAAAAAAAAAGAAATTTTGATTACAGTTCAAAATAATTGGTTATCAAAATAATAGTTTTTTTTTGTGCTGATTCCAAATATACAAAGTTCCTTAAGTTTAATGGCAAACACCTCCGAGCGCCACGAGCCTGAGAGAATTTTCCTGATTTTTGAAAAATGGGGCAAACACCTCCAAAAAGGCGAGTTATCTTAACGAAAGTCACACCATTAGATTTAGCATATTAGAAAACCTTATCGTGGAGGTTTCAGGCTCGCATCTATAAAAATGTGGAATTTTGCATTTTTCCCAGAGAAAGACCTCGGATGCGTGTTTTTATTATTTTTTTTTTGTATACTTTGAGTAATTGTATCTAACCAATGGTTCTAAAATATTGGGAGATGGCTCATACAAACCGTAAACAAAAGGGCCAACGGATGTCTAATGCCGTGAATGGTTAGACCGTTGCTCCGGCGGTAACCATGCGGTAAACACATACCAACACTATTTTCTAAATCTTCACATGGGATCATACCCTTTTAAAGTGACCATACACTTGGTTCTGACCCAGAGCTTGATTCCTTATAATTTAAATTAATTTGAAAAAACAATGTTCTTAAAGGTACTTCAGACGAAAAAAACCTTATGGTATACGCCTAGTGGACGTGTTCTTGATCGCAAGGGATGAACTTTTACCATATACTATAGCTATTGGCAGGAGCGTCACTTATGGTGGGAGGTGGGACACTCCTCTCCCAGTATTTTTAGCCATTCAGAAAAAAATGAATCGGTGAAATAGTAGTGCTAAGAGCCACTGTTTTACTGGCTCATTGGTACCTACGTATTATCCAGAACACACTCGACAAGTTTACTTTGTTTGATCTGAGTAAACCGGTTTTTTTTTCTCGCATTCGTGTATTTAGGTTATTCTTTCGTGAAATAGACTGCAATGCAGGTGTATTTTGATTAAACATTTAATAAATAGAGGTGTTTAGGATGGGTATTTAATTTAATGCGTTCTGGGCGGCCTGCTTTCCGTAATTCTGTGTTGTAGTTTCAATAATTTTGTTACTGAAGTATTATATTTTTATCATATTATGATATATTTCATTATGATTAACCTAATTTCACTTCTTGATTGTGTTCTGGATAATAAGTAAGTACCGTAATTTTTTACTTACCCAAAGCCGGGTTAGTACCGGCTTTGGGGGGAGGGGTAAATGGGCTGACGAAAAATATACGACGTAAAATCAATGAAATCAAATCATTGTTAGTCGAAAATAACAAAAAATTAAGTAATCTAATAGTAATATCGGTAAAATTCTAGTTTAGCAACTTTTTGCTATCTTTGAAAGGGGGTTAGGTTAGGAAAATGAAACTTTCAGGGATGGGTCTACAGATACAGACTAAAGTATGTCGTGAGAAGGTATCTTGAAGTATTATCTTGATATATCATGGGAAGGTATTCTTTTCCCTCTAGAGGGCAGTGACTTTTGATGACCTTCAAAAATATTTGTGTTATAAAAGGGAAACCTAGCAAAATAGATTTTCTGCTTAAACAAAGTACAAGAAAACTGTTTTCGGGCGTCACAACTTTGCTCAATCTGTATTTACGAAGTTTCAAAGATTTTCTAAATTGAAACTAAAAAAAAAAAAAAAAAAAAAACTGTGTGGCTTAAAATTCTACTTAAATAATAGAATTGCATTTTCAGAACTAAAACTAGAGCAAAAGAAACTGATGGCTGAAAATTAAGGTAAAATCTTGTTTTTGTCAAAAATTTTAATAGGTATAGACCTGTGAAGTAGGCAAAATTCTAAGACTTAGATCTCACAACAGGTTTAACGTAGAAGCTTGAATGTCTTCCCAGAGTGTTTTTGTCTATGGATTCATTACTGGAAGTTCCATTTTCCCAACCTAACCCCTTCCCAAGATAGCAAAAAGTAGCTAAACTAGAATTTTACCTACAAATCAGATCAGTCAGTGAAAATGCCCAGCTAGTCAGTAAAATCGTTTCCCTTCTTAGTCCCACTCTGTTACCTCTGCGTACTTCCATCTTATTGCAACTCTTCTACTGTTGACACTAATTTCTTATTTTCAATCTTTTTTTTTTACCTTAATTTACCCTACTATGGTAACTCGACCCCCCCCCCTAAAAAAAAACACGAAAAAATAGTTAAAATAAATAAAATTTAAAAGCAAATACTATAGGGTATTCTGTGCCATGTATTCTGCCTTTGCCATGTATGTTTTGGCATATAGGTAGAATCATACCATGGGGTAGAATAGTCCAAAATTTCTTTTTTTTCATTATTTTTATTTTTCATATTTGTTGTTTTGGCTACTCAATTTTGCATGTGAGGGATTTTTCCAGGGGGGTATGCCTACTACCAATTCTAGTTAAGAGGCTTTTGGTATCTTGGAAAGTCATTGAGTTAGGAGAAAAAACTCCGGAATGATTTCTGAGGGTAAAATAGGATAGAATTCTAGATGAAAGCGATAAGACTTTTCAACAACAAAATACAGATGGGTATAAATGTATAATTTAGTTACTGCTGTCTAAAGGCATGTTATATCCGACAACCGCCCTCTTTCCCCCCAAAAGTCAAAAATGGCATAATAGTGGCTCTCCAGAAGGAGACATGCTAGAACAAAAAGAGAGACATTTTTAGATTGTTAATTTTATGGTACTTTTAACGGTTAAAGTCACGTTTGAGACAATTCATTCTCAGTCCTCCTGATGGTCCCATACATAGACTTAGGACATACAGGCATGAAAACTAAAAAAAAAGACCAAACAAGCACACCAACACCGTGAAATAATAATATAATGTTTGTCACACAAACACATGAATTAATATAATGTTTCCTTATATTATTATTCATATTTTTAACCCATTTAGCCTAAATAGTATTTTTCAGCACGAATATTCAGCACAATCACTCAAGCTAAACTGGGTATTTCGTTTTGTCTATAGCCTAGGGCTTTATAGGGAGGGGGATGGATTGTCACAATCGCATCTTTAACCATTAAATAGAACATAAGATTAGCAGTTAAAAATGTTTTTCTTTTTATTCTAGCTTTTGTCCCTTTTTGGAGAGCCGATATTCTGCAAATTTACCCGTAAAAAGCATACTATGAAGTTTTTGGAATTCCCTAATAATAAACAAAATGACTATACGTTATTTTATATACTGATAAAATATTTTATATACTGATAAAACGCAGACTTTAAATTATTTTTAGTAAAACTACTAATTTTGTTTCAAAATATTCCTAAACTTGCAAGGTTATGTTCACCATTTATATTATTTTCTAGTATATTCGAAACACCAACAGATCTATCAATGTAAAAAACATCTTGCCCATTATAAGATTTGAATCCGCATCCTTCATAATTGAGGTGATGGCAAGTCGATCGGTTGTGATAAACAAATGAATTATTTTGAATCAATTGGTTCCTAGATAATTAGGACGATAAAAAGAAATAGTCATTAAGATTTTGCATCTTTTGATTCTAGATAGTGGTGGATAGAGGTGAAAGGGATAGGGTGAATGCCTAGATTTTAATTTTTTATTTCACTTTTTTTGGTCGATACCTTTGTGATTGGCTTATTAATTGACAAGCAGCTCTACAGTCATGTTTAAGTTTTTTTCATGCAAGATTTCATTTTGCAAATTATCGTAGCTGATTTGAGATATTTAATGCGCATTTAAGATACCCAGAATATAAAAATTAAGTACAGAAATTAAACTAAAAAAAATAATAATAAAAGCAAATTTTTTTCGTCTTTACTCTGCCTCTAGGCAAAGGGCCAATTGTCACCCACTGGATCTGCCACTGATCTTACCGCACAGTGCCGCGTAGCAGAACGTAAAAAGACATGTACCGTATAAGATGCTGGTAAATAATTTTCTTACCATTGAAGCAATTCAGTGGTGGCTTCTGAGAAGGAAGAACCCAAGAAAAGGGAATGTTGGTTATGTCTACCTAATTCAAAATTCAAGGAACCAATAAGCTAAAAAAAAAGACCGATCTGGGACTGTGGTGCAATCAAACAATTCCCTTATTAAATTCTATTCAAATAGCTTTTGAAAACGTTCTGTAGTTTTCGTTCCCTGAGCCATATAGTTACGTTTAAGTACACAATAAACTACATAATGTTGTACTTACGTAGTTTCTTACTCAGGGTATGCAAGATGAATTGAAAAGCAAAAGGGGTAGTTAAAAGAAACCGTGGTTACCAGGAGACTGTTATGTGCAGTTCTTTGTATCTAGCGTTAAAAATTACGGCTATGACCTCCAATCTTTTTTGTGACATTGCTTATAAAAAAAAAAAAAAAAGAAAAAAAAAAAAAAAAACAATAGATAGGAAAGCAAGAATATCGTTCTTGAGGCTCGGGATCGGTTTTCAGTGACCCTGGCCGTTATTCCAAAAGATCTGAACACCGTATACTTTTGAAGAAAATGAAGTGTCTTTTTGCATGCAATTCAAACTTGATAGGAACTAGGTTTAATACCTTTTTGCTAGTTTAATCACACTTTTCCAAAAGCTGCAATTATTGAACTGAAAGGCTTTGAAAGTCTTTTTAATAGGCTTTCTCTAGCTTGAAGTAAGACTGAAAACATCTTTGCTTTTCTTCTCAGTATCTGCTTGTTTGTGAAGCTTAAATTGTTGTGTGTATGTCACACTTGTTATTACAAAAAGAGTTTTTAGAAATTCTTGTCTGGGAGGGGTTCCTAGTTCTGGTGTCCTGATGTTGCTTTAGTGACAGACGTACATATGTAGAGTCTAACTAGAGGATAACGAATTAATTTTTGATTTGCATAATATCTAGTCTACTGTGATGTTCGACTTACGAACGTGGTAACCTTGGGCTTCACTATATCTAGTGACAGCACTGCTTTGAAGCGTTAATTATCTTAGAAAGTTGCATTCATATACACTATAGGCTGCAACGTTTTTAAGTCACTACCAATTTTGGGGCAAAGCTTACTAGCAATCCTCGCAAACTCAATTTCTGTGAAGTCAATATTAAAATTAAGTGAAGTAAAATATTGATACTACTTTAGTACATATATATAGTTGACTAAAGATCCTTCACCCCGAATGAAATTCTGAAGTGCCCCCAAAAAGCCGTAGAGTCGTTGTGGCGCAGTAATGGCAAGGGAGCAGTAATGGCGGTATTTTCTTAGTGCCTGATTCAGAACGTTATTGGAACTGGAGCTTCGAAACGACGAGCTTGTTGTATCATTAAACTTTTAATGGATGCTGTTTGGATTTTATTAATGGTATTTTTTTTAAACAAAAATTATTGAAAGGTCTTTTATATAAAATCAGAAGTATTTTTGGAGTTATCGTCTTTAAAATTCGGAGATTTTATTGCTGGCTTCTTTCCAAATTTGCCAGTTTCAAGGTGTTCGGTTTTATTGCTTAATTGTCTTGCGGAGCAACACTTCTGATTTCTTTTTTTTATGTGGTCAGTGGCGTGTAGGTCGGCAACGGTAAGAAATGGAAATTCTCGTTCACACAGAATGGGAATTTTGAAATCGATAAGAAAAGTTTTCCCGTAGCTTGCAAAATTCTATGAATACTCCATAAAAAATTATAACCATTTTTAAATAGTATAAAGAGGAAGCAAAATGAAATTGTGCTAGCTTAAACATTTTCTTGTGGATCACTGAATATTAGATTTGCGCAGAACGCAAAATTATCTCTTAGGCACATAAGGTTGAAGATTCTTATATCTTCTGGAATTCTAAGAAATGATTCTGGAACGTCATTCTGGACATCAGAATTTTTTATTTGTTTCAGTTTTTATGGTATTTTCTGTGTTGATTGAATTTCTAAAATTTGTATCAAGGAGGCTGAAACAAGTCCAGCTGTGCTCTAACTGATGGTGACAGTTCGAAGTCATGTTTACTCATAAACTAGAAGGAACTGTCAGGTCTCAGTCAGACTTAATGGGAAGTAGAATCTACGGTAGTGCTGAGCTTTTGGGGTGTCCAGACCAAGGGCGTCCCAAGGGGGGAGGGAGTGCTCCACCCCCACCCCCAACTGTTTTGGAATTCGGTAAAATTTTCACCGAAGGTGAAAAATTTCGGCAAAAAGTTTGCAAAATCTGCCGAAATTTAGCAAAATTCTTGATTTCTGCAGAAAATTCGTCGTAAATCAGGTAGCGATTCGGTAAAATTTACGAAGATCGCCCCCCCCCCCCAATAAACTTAGTCTCGGGACGCCCCTGGTCGAGACACAGTATAATTTATGGAGGAGGAGATGGCAATCCCTCAATTCTTGTTATCATGTCGTTTACCAGTAGAGATTGGCGGATATTAACCAAAATTGATAGAAAGTAAGAGCTTGTCTTTTAGTTTTGTGAATTGGGGATAAAAACGACCTGACCTTTGTGGTAGATGAAAAGGGGGTGAAAGTGAAAGTACCTCCATTTTTGCCATCAGGACATTTAGTATAAGGGATTAGTGGATCTCGACGTAATTTGATAAAAAGTAAAAGCATGTGTCCAGTTGTGCATATTGAAGTCAATATCTTATCTGAGCTCTGTGGTGGGCGGGTCCATTTCTTGTCTTCAGAACGTCTAGTGAAAGGGGTTATTGTATCTAACTCAAACCTTGTAGGAAGTAAGAATAAGTTTCCTAGTTGGGTCTTTTAGCCTGAAGTTGGATCTTCTAGTCCACAGTGGGAGCCTTAGCTGCCCAAACATAATCCACCTCTTGTGGGAGGAAGGGTAGGGCGCTCCCCAAATTACTGTCATTGGGAAATTTGACAGAAAAGATTGTTGGGTCTCAAAAAACTTTGTGAGAAGGGAGTAGAGTGTGTGCGCTAGTCTTGCTGTGTCCCAATTTTTAAACAAAATTGCGATACTGTACATTATACAGTGTGTCGGGTAGGGAAAGGCTATATTTTTGTCATCCGCATCCATAAGAAGGGGCTATATGATCTCAATTGAATTTAGCAGGGCTAGCACCTACAATGCGTGTTGTGCATTTAGACAGAACACAGAAAAAGCTTGGGTCTGACCCCAAACTTTGTGGGAAGTAAGACCTAGTTTTCTAGTCAGGTCTCTTTGGAATTTCAGACCCAAATTGCCTTCCGTGTTGGGACGAAAAGGGTTAGGGAGCTTTATATTGTTGCCATTGGGTTAAAGAGGGAGTTATTGTTCTCAACAAAACTTAGGTAGAACTAAGATTAAACGCACTAGCTGTATCTTTCGATATTCTGTACCTATTTTGACATTCATGGAGGAGGTCTAAACTCTCGTCATCACGACTTTTACCAGTACGCCTCGCCTGCTCTCAATTAATCTTGTGGGCCGGTTAGAACTAATGTCTTTGTAATGTTTTTTTTTTTTGTGTGGGATCAGGGCCGAATCTGAACTTTTCAAGGGAGGGATTCCTAAATTCGTGTCATCGGGATATCTATCAGAAGAATTTACCGGATCTTAACCGAAATTGGTCGGAATCAAAAGTGATTTTTCAGGTTGTGTCTTTTGGGGTTTCACTCACATTTCGGAGTATTCAGGCAGAAAAGTCTATAAATTCTTGTTATCATGCAATCTACTAGAACAGGAAGTGAGCCTTTGCGGCGTCTAAGAGATGATTTCTAAGCTATGTTCTTAGGGACCTCGGCCGGAACCAGACTCTTTGGGGGAGTGAAAGGGGTTTTACATTCATGTCGCGAGAGCAATAACCAAAATTACTTTGTTGGATCTCGGCCAACCTAGTCGAAAGTAACATTTAATGTGATATTTCTACGCTTTTGGAGGCGATGACCTTGGGGAGGAGGAAGGGTGCCTCAAATCCTGTGTGATCATTACGTCGGCCCGAAAAATCGATTGGAATTTAGTCAAACTCAGTCAGAAGCAGCGTTAAATTGGGTCAGGAGGAAGGGTTGGGTTGCCGTAGATTCTTGTAATAAGCAAAACAACGAGAAAGGACGTTAGATCCCAACCAAGCTTATTTGAAAAATAAAAGATATTCCCATAGTTTTATCTTTTCATGACATGCACCTTTTGAAGGGGGGTGACTGTGTTTTCAAAAATCTCCGTTTGGCCTAATTACCAGACGGGTGAGCGGTGGTCCCTGGTATCAGTACTCGATCGAGACTCTGTGAGCACAGTATAAACATATACAGTAATGCAAGCTTCTATCTTTTCCATCTAAAAGTTTAGGATACACCGAGGAGAGAGAACTTCTTAGGTCTACCTCCATCCAATTCCCTATGTGGCGTTAGTCCTGCCGTGTCCCATTTTTAAACAAAACTGAATTGCCGTTTATTATGTTTACAATGTTTGTGGGAGGGAAATGCTAAAATCTTGTCATCCTCATCCATGAGAAGGCCTATAGGATATCAAATTTAACGGTAACACCGAGGATTTGTGGTTTGGCATTGGATGGTTTGAATCGAATCCGACAGACATTGTCACTTATGTTCCTCTGCAACTATGATCTCTAGGTCACAGTCGCTGCGATGCTTCATTAGGCCGTGGCCCCGCTGCCCTAGTTTGAATATAATTTCAATATAATTATCTTAATATCATCCTTATTATTTAATTTCAAGGAAGTATTTAAAATTTTTCACCGGGACTGTAGAGTCATTTACTTAGTGGCACAATTTCCCGAGTGGGAATTTATAAAGATAGACTAGTAGATCCATGAACCTAGTTGAGAATTATCTTTTATGATTGCGGTCGCCGAATATTATACAGACGAAATATCTAAGCTACTATTTTTTGGCCGTATTTAGTTTTGGCCGGTGTTTTTTAAACTCCAATGCAGAAGTCGCATCATTTCCCTATGCTATGGAAGGAAGTGTAGATTTTGACAATTCGATGCTAAGAATGTTCCTATGCTAGGGAGTAAAATCAAAGAAAATACCCATTTAAGGGAATGAATTTGTCATTTTTTAATGCACATTTTGTTTTTCTTTTAAACTTTTGGGATTGGCCATGGCCCTCACCCAATAGTGACGTCCCTGAAAATAAACTTTTAATTGCCAGATTTATGTGACTATAGTCATGTAGCTGCTAACGTTAGATTGTAAAAGTTTATAATCAAATTCGAGTAACGATAATTTCTGCTTTCACAAATACTGTTTTTCGACTTTCTTTTTTTATGAGCCTTTCATTTTTTTTCTTCTTATTTAAAAAAAAAAAATAAATGACTATAAATTAAAATGGTGAAAGTGAACTTTCTTTACAATGGTCAGTAAAATCGTAACTAACGTCATTGACATTATAATCTACGTATTGCTGTTGTGTAGCTTTGAACAAGATATCAAATGAATTTATAACACAAAATAGCCTATAAGAATTGACTATAGTAGTTTTACTTTTTTCAGTAAAAAAAAGGTTAATCATGCGTTCCCTATGCGTTGAAGTGGTACTTTGCCCGAATTTCTACTCACGTTTCAAGTATGTAGCTCAGCACAGAATCAGTGTGACAAGATTTCAGGTCGAAATTATATGGAAAAGTTGCTTACTGAGGGAGGGGGAAGTACTTGACCTCTGGAAAATCATAAGTCTTGAAGTTGTTCCATAGTTCCCTAGCATGTTCAGGTATAATTGTGAGAAACAGTGCTTGTGGAGAGGGGGGGGGGGTCTACCTCCTGTGCCTAGACCATGAACTGTGGAATGCTTCGCGTTAAGGAATTTAGAAAGGAGAAAACTTATACAAAGTGAATAACTAGCTTCCTTTTGAAGTCTCTAGTATTGTTTTTCTTTTCCTTTTTTTCAAGTTTTTTCTATTAACAGTTTACAAATCTTTCAAAAAATTATGTTAGGCATCTTTATTATATCTAAAATCTAGTTATATGCCGATAATGAAAAGATAAGGGGTCATGAAAATGATCCTAATTAGGCACGTGTGCTGGATTTTTTTTGGGGGGAGGGGGGCAAAAAAAAGGTACATTATAAATCATTTGTCAAAGTAAAATGCACATAGAATTCGTTGACTATCTTAGAAGTGTCAATAAATTCGGGAAAATATAGGATTAGGTGGAGGGGGCTGGTCAGCCCCTCTTGCGTACGTGTTTGATCCTAATAGGTTACAAAGATATTTTATGAGACAAGATTAAACAGACAGCCATAAAAGAAATTTCTCGGAAATCAAGAGGCAATTTGTAGTAAATTGCGAAAACAGTAGGAAAGATAGAAGAAAATAAGAACAAAGAGTAAAAAAGTGAAGATGGAAGGTGAGGAGATAATATTACCAAAATGTTTAAAAAGTTTATTTTTATTTTTCTTTTTACTTCTAGTTTTGGTCGCTGTGGTCTTGGCTTCCTATAAGGATAACAGTGTATCAGCCTACACTTTTTGTTTACATCGGAAGAGCATGGCTACAGTCTTACGACTCTTTTTACCAAAGTCGAAAAAAAAAAAAAAAAACCATAGTCCAACCGTTATTATTATCAAGACTTCTGTGGGTGAGGTAAGGAAACTTGGAAATCTTGGCTTACAAATATCTTTATCAAAAAATAGGATATAGAAAAGTGTTTCTTAACCAGCTTCAACCGCTTGAACTGCGATGATATAATATGAAAGATATGTATTTTTTAAATGGCTCCTTTGGGGTCTGTTCTTTATTCAAGGCTAAACTTCCTCGAGGCTAAACATTCTTAGAAATGATGCCATAAAATAATCTCAGAAGATAGTGTTGTCAGTACTCCATATGAAGGTAGGTAGTGGGGGTAATAAATTTTTACTGGCTGCCTAGACTCTTTGGTGGGAGCATTCGATTGGCCATTGCCTATTTGGAGGATGCATCAATTCAAAGGTGTTGTTTTACATGAAATAGCTTTGGTCCTTTGTTTCTATTAGAAACATATAGAAAATTAAATAGAACATTTTGAACGGTTTCCTAACTAGCCATGATTGTAGCAAATGGCGGTCGTAGTATAAGTATATATGAACAGTAGCGAAAAGTCCTATACTCTTCATTAAATATTTTTGACACCTATCAGTCTAGACTTCTGTTCATGACTCCGCCTCTTCGCGTACGCCCAATGACAAATGTTTAACGCATTACATATACTGTGATCTGACTGAATGTCAAGAAGCAACTGAAGCTATTGCTGTTTCGTAGTGGGAACTTCCCAGTCAGCGTGCTATGATGTGTGTCATTTTTGAACAAAGTTTTCGCTACTGTTCACATGTACTTATGCTGTGATGGTGGTATTGTGCTTGCAGCTTGAACCTTCGTGGCTCCATGGTAAATGACTGTCCATATTGCGTTTGTGTTGAGGCACAATAATATCAACAATGACGTTAAGGGATTGTTCTCGCTATTTTCATTGATTCAGGATAGCGAGGAGCAGTCGGAGTCGTTCACACAGCGTATCGTTTAATCCTTAGTTTCCTTGTCTTTTTACTAGGGTCAAAATGCTTGGTGGACTCATACCTTTGCATATTTATAATGAAACTGCCTGATAACGAGGGATATCTCCCAAAATGAAACCTATCCATTGACTAAAATGCCAATTATTGTGTTTTTAAGAATTCAATTTGGCTAACTCCACATTGAAAAAAAAAAATTTCGCATATTCCATGTACAATATTCGAAGACACAAGCAAATACATGATTTTTTTTCCATCATACTTCTTATAATAAAGAAAAAACTCAGTAATATGTATTTTTGCTGTTTTTCCTTTCTTTTTTTTGTATTTGGTATTGTAGAGCGGTGTTGTGTTTTTTTGCTGTACCTAGCATTATGAAAACTAGTAATAACGTGTTGCAGCTGTAAGCCCCCTGAACCTCTAATAATCACTCCTTCTATTCCCTCCTATTTAAAGCTCTGGTTTGGACATCTCTAAGGAAATCTCAAAATGTTTCTGTACATTTCTTATAGGCTCAAAGTTTTCTAGAAGCATAATCTTTGGCCATCCTGAAGTAATGTCAAGGCTCTTTTATGGTACACACGCGTAAATAAGTTTAAGTCTTTTCATTCTTAAAAATTATTCTTCTGTCTGATGCAAAACTAAATGAATGCTCCTTTTTCCAGGTCTTTGGAGCTTACTGTTCATCTCCATGGAGGAAGCGAAATGAAAAGGCCGCATTTGGGAGCAAGCAAGGATATTTTGGAACTGGTGAAACATTTGTGTTTACTCTTCTTCCAGAAATGAATAAATACCCTTGGGTGGGGATTGAAGGGGGTACTAGCAATGATTCTAAGGGCACTGGCCTCTTCATGGCTGCTGACAATCATATGCTTGTTATCGGCGGGGGGTAAGTTGTTTTTTTTTTTTCTTATGACTCTTTCAACTTTTTAAAAAATATAGCAGTGGTAAGTAATGTATTGGTTATAATGTTTTCAACTAAACAGAATGGGAAAATCCTTACTATTTACTGAGATAGTTTTTAATGGGAAACTTTGAATAAAGTGAACTCACCATAAATCTTGTCTTTATTAGAGGGTCAGGCTTCGAAAGGCAAGCAGACTGTGCTAGGGATAGTGTTTCGCTAGCGATAAGTTTCAGGCTCTTTGGGTAGTTATGCAAACATTAAAAAAAGTTATTGACATTGTATGAAAACCTCTTCAAGGAGAAAATCTTTTCCGCTGTAAAAAAAAAAAGAAAAAAAGAGTGGGCTCTAACAATTACTTTTACGTAAATCAATATGGTGAGAATTAATTCTTGAAAACTAAGATACGATCGTATTTACCAACCCGAATAGTTACCTTGGTGGGCTCAAATGGTGTTATAAATAAATATAAGAAAAGCATAGAATGGCGTAATTTCAGTTTCAAGTTATATGGTTGGATGGAAAATGACAGTAAGTTTTGTATATCAAAGAAAGTCATGTCGAAAGCCACCCTACAATACGGTAAAATGCGATTTTATACATATGATGAAACTTTTTGGGTATGTGGTCTGCGGCAGGGTCGGATCGATAGGTGCGGGGCCCAATTGGAATTTTTTGGTGGGGCCCCTCTATTTGTTAAATTTTTAAGCAAAATTCAAATTCAGCATAATTATATATATATATATATATATATATATATATATATATATATATATATATATATATATATATATATATATAATATATTGCATTTTCATGTAACCTTTAGCATGGCTGTTTGTGTCTCACAATATTTCTTCCTAGAGATCTTTTGGGTTACGACTGATCTAATAATTTAGAAGATGTGAAAGGTGTTCTTTAACATCCCCATTGGGGTCTAAAAAGTACATTTGACCATATGAATACGGTCCAAAATCACCTTCAGGAGTATGTGATGGCTGTGCCGCTAGATTGATTTTGTCATAAATTTGTCCAGCTATTTTGAAGCTGAAACATTACGACTATTTTTGGTTCGATCATTGCAAACATGATAAACGCTAAAGCAAAACATGAGTTACAGTTTCGTATTTGTTTGCGGAACTCTGTAGAGAGTAAGTGATGTCCTATAACTGGTCAAACAAATTCATTTCGAAATTGTTGATGCAGGAATGCAATTCGACCAGGCAGGCATCAGCCCCCAGGTAAATCATCTTTGTTGGCTACTTTTCCTGTGGGATAATGGAGGACTCCATAGTGAATCATAGGCAGCACAATAGTGCTGCCTAAGTAAAGCACGATGTTGGCACAATGCATTATTTTTTTTTCTTGGTCTTAGACCAGGGCACTTCGTATCGAAGGAGTTGTCGTAGAAACTTCGAAAAGGGCTCATTCAATTTCCGAAAAAAGGTCATTGAATTGGAAATTGAAGTGGCTTGTGCCCATTTTAATAGTCGAAAGTGATTGGAAGGCAACTAACACCCCTTCCACGCCCACCATTTCCCGAAACACATCCAATCAAAATTTTGATATAGCCATTTTGTTCAGCGTAGTTGATTTCCAGATAGAAAATATGTTTTTGAGGAGGTCACTCCCCCACAGCCCTCAGGGTAAGGGTTGTAAGTTATACCCTGGGGGCATATAAGAAAGGTGTCGGCACAGTGTATTTTTATTATTTTTTTCCTTTAGACCAGGGCACTTCGTATCGAAGAAGTTGTCGTAGAAACTTCGAAAAGGGCTCATTCAACTGGAAATTGAAGTGGCTTGTGCCCTTTTTAATAGTCGAAAGTGATTGGTAGGCAACTAACACCCCTTCCACGCTCACCATTTCCCGAAACACATCCAATTAAAATTTTGAGATAGCTATTTTGTTCAGCGTAGTTGATTTCCAGATAGAAAATATGTTTTTGAGGAGGTCACTCCCCCACAGCCCTCAGGGCAAGGGCTGTAAGTTATGCCCTGGGGGCATATAAGGTTTTTATAGAACGCGTTGTCGTAGAAACTTCAAAAAGGGCTCATTCGATTGAAAATTCAAAGGGCTAGTGCCCTTTTTAATAGTCTCGAAAGTGATTTGAGGACAACTAACCCCCCTTTCACGCCCACTTTTTCCCCAAACACATCCAATCAAAATTTTTAGATATCCATTTTATTCAACGTAGTTGAAAGTTTTGGAGATTAGGTCTTTAAGAATGACAACCCCTCCACCCCCACAGCCCTCAGGGCAAGGGTCGTAAGTTATGCCCTGGGGCATTTAAGGTTTTTTTTGAAAGCGATGTTGTAAAAACTTTAAAAAGGGCTCATTCGATTGGAAATTGAAAGGGCTAGTGCCCTTTTAATAGTCGAAAGTGATTGAAGGGCAACTAACCCCCCTCTCACCCCCACCATTTCCCAAAACACATCCAATCAAAATTTTGAGATATACATTGTGTTCAACGTAGTCGAGAGGCCTGGAAATTAGGTCTTTTAGGATAATAACCCCATCAGAGCCCTCAGTGCAAGAGTTTTAAGTTATGCCGGGGCATATAAGGTTTATATAGAAAGTTGTTGTAGAATTTTCAAAAGGGGTTCATTTTATTGGAAATTGAAATTGCCTTTTTTAATAGTCGAAAGTGAGTTGGGAGTAATTAACCCCCCTCTCTCGCCCTCCATTTCCCCAAACTCATTCAATCAAAGCTTAGAGATAGCCATTTTGTTCAACGCAGTTGAAAGTTCTGGAAATTATGCATTTAAGGATGACAAACCCCCAGAGCCCCCAGGGCAAAGGTTGTAAGTTATGCCCTGGGGGCATATAAGGTTCATATAGATAGAGTTGTCGTAAAATCTTCAAAAGGGGTTCTGGAAATTAGGTCTTTGAGGATGACACCCCCCCAGCCCTCAGGGCAAGGGTTGTAAGTTATGCCCTGAGGGCATATAAGGTTTTTATTGAAAGTATTGTCGTAGAAACTTCAAAAGGGCTCATTTCATTCGAAATTGAAAGGGCTAGTGCCTTTTTTAATAGTTGAAAGTGATTATAGAGCGACTAACGCCCCTCTCATGCCCACCATTTTCCAAGACACATACAATCATAGTTTTGAGATAGCCATTTTGTTTAACGTAGTTGAAAGTTCTGGAAATTAGGTCTGAGAGGATGACAACCACCCTCACAGCCCTTAGGGTAAGGGTTGTAATTTATGCCCTGGGGGCATATAAGGTGTTTGTAGAAAGTATTGTCGTAGAAACTCAAAAAGGGCTCGTTCGATTGGAAATCGAAAGGCCTAGTGCCCTTTTTAATAGTCGAAAGTGATTGGAAGGTTTGACATTTTTATAGTAAAGATCGATGCGGGTATAATGTATTATTTTTGTAGTTGTTTTTGTTTAGACCAGGGCACTTTGTATCGAAGGAGTTGTCGTAGGAACTTCGAAAAGGACTCATTCGATTGAAAATAGAAAGAGCTGATGCCCTTTTTAATAGTCGAAAGTGATTGGAGGGAAACTAATCCCCTCCCACGCCCACCTTCCCATTTGCCTTTATGATTAAAAACTAAATGTTGCCATAAGATTAAATCAAAATGCACTGTGTTAATGCTAATTCCCAATAAGGCATCTCAGCAGTATCCCAAGAACGACTGAGGGTATTATGTTCAAACTTTTGGGGCTACTTCTGCTCTTAAACTTTAACCAAATCAAAATAGCGTAAGTGTATCCAAGCTATCAAAGAAAGTAAACAGATTTTTTTGCGAATGGTATCAAGTTTTCCATTTCAGGTCAACTAGAGGAGGTGTGAAACTAAATTAAACACTACTATTTGTGTCCAGATTTTTAAAAGGGTGTATGTTGTTAAAAATTGCTGAAAATTTTTCTCTAGCATACAAATAGCAGGCCAAACTATCAATTCTTAAAAAAAAAAAAAAACGAAAAGATTTAAAGTATCATTTTCTTTTTTCCTGAAAAGACTATGTCAATACAAAACGAACAGAAATTAAATAAAAAAAGTTTTTCCACAAAATAAGTTTTTCAAAGAAAAGTAAAGAACTCCATTAAACAAAAAATGAGCAAAAATAAAATCAAATAATCTACCAAGCGTGAAACTAAAACAACAGAAAACGAACAGAAATTACAATAAATAACCGAGTCAAACTCAAAACGAGCAGAAATTAACATAAGTTGGGCTCAAAACCCCTATGCCTTCTCAAGGTCAGAACATAATTTGCACTTTACTGAAAAAAAATACAAATGAATGTGCATTGTCAGTTTAGTATACATATACTGATATTTAGTAATCAAAATGTTAATATTATTTGATTTATTATAGTTATAAAAGTCAAAACATTTAGATTTTTTTTTCAGTAAAGTGCAAATTATGTTCTGGCCTTGGGAAGGCATAGGGGTTTTGCGCGCCAACTTATGTTAATTTCTGCTCGTTTTGAGTTTGACTCGGTTATTTATTGTAATTTCTGTTCGCTTTGGGTTTCATTTATTTATCGATGCTGATTTGTGGTAGTTTCACGCTTGGTAGATTATTTGATTTTATTTTTGCTCATTTTTTGTTTAATGGAGTTCTTTACTTTTCTTTGAAAAACTTATTTTGTGGAAAAAGTTTTTTTAATTAATACATAGGCTACAGAGTTGAAGGGTTCCCAATGACTTGTAAATAACACTTGTGTAGTTTATGACATCTTTGTAGGTTTTTACTGGTTTTTATGCCACAATTTGTTAGCATCGAAGATTTTGATGGTCCTGTTCTTCTAACGTAATATTTTTTTTTTCGGTACTTGTGTACATAATGGTACACACTCGAGAAGTGAATTTAGATTAATCCTAATGGAATATAACAAAATATAATGGAAATATAATACTTTAGAAACAAATTTGGGCTATAGTTTTACACATTAGAAGGGGGGGGGGTAAAGTGTAGTGGGTCTGCATGCAAAATGAGTTGGCTACAATTATTCTGCATCATATGAAGTAAGAATTGTTTTCTAACTTCATTCTGTTTCAAATACTTTCCCGTCACCCATCACTTGTTTTTCACTTAGCGTAAGCTAATTTTCTCTTAATACAGACAGATAAAACCGGCTTGTTCTCGAGTGTGTACGATTATGGACACAAGTGCGCTTTTTTCTTCTGCACTTTCTTTTTTGACTCGTTCTGATTCTCTCTCTCTTTTAACAGCTCAGTTCTTTGTTCTTCTCTGTCATTTTTGACACTCTTGGTACTTTCTTTTGCATGTCTACTAACCCTACAATTCTTTGTTCATCACTTTCATCTTTGGCAAGTTCCGATTCCTACTATTGCTTGTAATACTTGCTGCTGATTATTTCTCTAACTGTATAGGTTACTTCTTCTTTGTTTTCGCGGTCGTATATCTTCTAACCACACATTTCTGTGTTCTTCGTTTTCATTTTGGTTCGTTTTGATCCTCATTGTCGCATGTCTTGTAACCGCATATTTTTTTTGTTCTTCTCTTTCGTTTTTTAGTTGTTGTGATTCTCGCTGCTACTTATCTTTTAACTCCATATTTTTATATTCTTCAGTTTTGTTTCTGACTTGTTTTAATTGTCGGTTTCGCTAATATTTTAACTACCTATCTCTTTTATCCTTATTTTTGTAATATCCTTACTTCGGACATTTTTCAGTGTCTTTTGTCTTAGTTGCTTGGATTGGTCTTGTCACTTTTGATGGTCCAGGTTGTTCATTATCACCCATCGTGCATTTACATTTCTCAGGTCCTTCTCTCGATCTTGTCTCATTTGATGGTCTAGTTTGTTCATTTTGAGCTTGAGGTTATATCCTCTTTTGTTCTCTTTTTGGCACTCATTTTGTGCTAACGTTAATTTACGTTTATGTCCCCTAGATATTATAAAGCTGTTGAAAACGCCCTTTGAAATTTACATCACCGAATATGGGCACATGAATTTACATATTTCTAAATTTTTGTTCTACAAACGCTTCTTAAACAATTTTGAAATCTATTTTCCTTGTGTCTTCGCTTTCAGTCAACATAATTGCTAAACTAATTGGTCTATCCTGATTTACATGTATTGCTAATATCACATATTTTTATTTTTTTTATTGATCATAGCCTGGAAAATGATATCTCTCCAGAAGCAACGCTTACTGGAATTGTTAAGAACATTTCACAATTTCGAAAATCAATTGTTTATTTTGATGGCGGCGCGGATCCCTTTCAAACACGGGGCCCAATCGTTCCAGTCGCCCTTTTTCCGCCCTGGGTCTGCGTCTGTTCATACAGCAAGACTGATAAATATATATGGTGCTTTTAACTCAAAACTTATGTATGGAATTAGGTTTAACATTTGATTGCTGATTCGGATATTAGTATCTTTCAGTTTTTGGAAACTTATTGATGCCTCGTACACAAACTTTGAACTACAAATAAATTAGTACTTTTGGAATAGCCAACGGTCTACAAGGTGCTTTAGGTTATTTTGGCTATAGAATTGCTTGGGTCAAGCAATTCTTTTGGTTGGTACAGAAAGTTCAAAAATTAAAAAAGATAAACCGTGGAAAAGAAAGGAAAAGACAATGACGGATTTTTTGTATACGCATTCTATTGGCTTTTTCTCCATTGCTAAATCAACTGCATATATTTGTTTCTGTGCCCTTGACATGTGTCACAGAAGTTTGCCGTTCTTCTCTGAGAATTTGTGCTTCTTCCCTACACTTATCCAGGATATACTTGATGGTAGGAAGTGATGTATTTCCATGTACCTTGTACTGGAAATAATTTTTGGACTTAAAATGAATAGTATATAAAAATAATATTTTAATTATGCCCATTACAGAACAAAAGACAGGTATCGGAGTAAATAATCAAACAAAAGAAAAAAAAGGAGAACACTTCACACAACTACATTACACGCACAAAATTTAAGCAAAATCATGCATAAGCCGTGACAGTGGAGAGAGAAACGGTTTTGGCGCGAGCACGGCTTTCAATTTCTTTGCATTTTTGCGGTAGGATCAATAATTCCGAACCTTCGGCATAAGGAGGTATTGGACGTCTAGGGCACGATTCCTAACAGATATTGGGCAAGCTTGAAGTATTCAGTACGAAGTTGTCGTTTTCCGGACTGTGTAAGCAGATCAAATAAAGGGGAAATGTAAAGAAAATGCGGTGTTACCATTGCGTTAAAAAGTCTCGCCAGAATCCTTTTGCTCACAGTATTTTTGAGAGCTACCGCTTTTGCGTACCTGGTGCGCATGCCTCAATATGCCGAGGACGAAACCTGGCCGCGCAGCATTCTAATGTCAGATCCTTACTGAATTCCGAGATACTTGAATGTCTATGATCGAGTGATAGCAGTGCCATCGCAAACCGAAAAGAAGAGTGCTCCTGCCATCTGTACTGTTAAATACTACAGATTCTGTCTTAGAGATATTAACACGGAGACCAATTATCTTTGTAAAGGTTTACCAGCAGCTCAAGATTTTCTTTTAAAAGCGACAGCGAAGAACTTAGTAGAAGGAGGTCAACCGCATACGATATGAAACTCAAATCTACACCATCAAGAAAGTAGCTACCATGGATATGCTTAGTAGCGCTGTAAATTGCCGCATTAAATAAAACTGAGCTAATTGCTGATCCTTGCCTGACTCCTTTCTTGAGGTGTATATCTTCTGTAAGAATAGGTAGGTAGCCTACAGATCTTCCTTCACGTTCCATCACGTTCCGTGTACATCTTGAAAGATTCATTTTAAGACATAGGTGATCTGAGCGTTTGAAGACGAAATATGACTCGTTCCTGTAGATATGATAGTAATTAATCTGTTTGTGGCGGGCCGGACCTTGCTGGATCGAGACTCAGGCCTCAAAGGCCAATTGCCTCCACTCCCGTGGTGTCTTGAGTGGCGTACCCCTGACGCCCATCCCAAGCCAGGACCTAAGATTGGCGGCTCTAGGATTTGAACCCGCGTCCCGTTTGACAATCCTTTGTCCCGAAGGATAAAGGATTGCAAATACAGTGTGCCATCCACTCGGCTAGGTTGGCCGGGAGCCGATAATAGACCAGCATCTTGTTACTATACTATTTCGTTCAAATTTGAGCACACTTAATCCCAATATTAACTTAAGATTGGCTATGAAGCTATTGGCTTAGATGATAGTTTTCATTTTTAAAATATTGAATGTTAGAGAAAATTTGAGACGATTCTCCCGCAGGGTATAGCATGATCCTTTTATATTATCTACTATTCTTTATTAGACAAAAATTAAAAAAGCAGTTTGAGATATTTTTATAAGTATTGTTTCGCCGGAATGACATGAGGGTTGTAGATTTTAGTAACAGTTTCCAATTAACTACCTTACAGTTACAAGATGTCCTAATTTTGTTCATGTTATGAAGCGAGAAAGAAGTGGCTTTTCACTTAATCAGCACTATAAGTATAACTCTGCTCATTTATTATCTTTTATTATAGAAATGGCCAAGCTATATACATTGATGCAGATCTACGTTTTGGAAACACGGACACGTGCTTGACCTTCAACAATCGACCTTTATGTCCAACTAGGGATTTTGAAATTCAAGTAATTGAAGTCATTGGTTTTGTCGGCTGCGAGACCCCATAAAATTTGTGTTTTCTTCTATCGTTCATTCCCGTTTTACAAGGCCGTATCCAGGGGGGTTTGGGTGTTTGACCCCCCCCCCTCCCATAATAATTGTCGAACTCGTAAAAAGGTATCAAAAATAAATATAAACAAGTTTGAATTTGAGTTTTTTAAAGTTTTTTGACCCCCCCCCCCCCCCCCCCCCCCCCCCCCGACAAAAAATCCTGGATACGACCCTGTCTTTGTGTTTAAGTTTTTGACGATATCCCAGGCCAAAAATGTGTGTTAGGCAAATAGCTGAAATTTTAGCAGGTATGCCGTACAAAGTTAAAACACAACTTTTTAAAGAACAGATTTTTTCATTTTTAAATCAATAAAAAAAAGGTGGTGCACATTCTGTTTTGTACAAGCCTAAAAGCAAAGATATATCGATTCCGTTGACGTAATAGATCAGCGCAGCTAAGCAGGTAACAATACCTAGAAAATCTACGCAAAAATAGAAAAAATACATATTGTTTTGTTTTTGGACGATAAATCTATATTAAGAACAGCTTGATGGCGAAGACTTTATATTACAAGACTCCAAATAATATTAGTTTCTGTGTTAGGCTGCGTTTTCACTTTGCTTTTTCAGGCAAAGTTGGCCGAGTTATGTCGAAACGAGCAACGAATCAGGCTTGTATCGACAGGAGGATATTGGTCCCACTCCGTCAAGGCATGCATTAATTTGGAATAGGGTCAAAAGTCTTTTGGCCAGCTTTACCTGAAAATGGTACATGATGACACGGCTTTATACTTGCGTTCTATCTTTTCCTCGACGCTTCCATTCTTCCAATTGGAAAGCACAATGCCATCTGTGAAACTTTCACATTCCATATATGAAACTTTTTAAATGAAATATTTCAGTGCCAAAAGTACATGTAGCTGCAATACTTTCTGAGAAGGCGATTCGGTTTGCAAAATTGTATACAAAATACGTTAAGGTGTTCTTTTATTTTACACCCTAATGAGACCAATATGATTGGAAGGGGAACTGATTCTTGCGATTGGGTCGCTACCTTCGGCCCTCGCATTGCTGATTTCGATAGCTGCTTACCAATTATTTCAATCTATGCACATCTAAACTTGAGCATTAAAGTATCGAGTTCAGTGACATTAAGGGTCTAGTAATATAAGGTTTCCAACTGGTATCAAGGCCTGCAGGCATTGAAGTGTCTAGCTTGCGAACCTCTCAATAACCTGACACCAGGTAATGTCGCTTTTTAACATGTTACAATATATCTTTTTGGTTTTTACCTCTTCCCCTAGTGGTACCATATTAGTGAGGTTAAATGAAAAGGAGGGGTAGGAAAGGGGTGGTCGTCACATACCAAGGGACAGCATTTTTAGAAACAGTTTTAGAAAGATTTTTCTATAAACAATGGACTATTTCAGACCGTGGCATATGTCTCCTCTTCTAAATATATACTGAAAAGGTGATACATACTGAAAAGGTATTCTGACCCAAGTTTTGAGGCATGTTTTAGTATTTGTACCTTAACCTTCTACCATGACAATTGATGAATTGATGTGATCCTTCGAAAGAATATTGATGTATTATTTATTTCTGAAATTGATGCCTGATTAGGCTGATTCCAGATAAATGGTTATAATATCGCCTAAGTGAAATTTTCAACTGTCTCCTTGTAGGACATTATTGGAATACCATGTGAATTTTTGAGAAAAAGGATTCAAGAAAAGGAAAAAATGTCCTGAGATTTATTTGCGGTGATGTTGTGATTACTGGTTGCTTTCTTTATTTGATTGGATAATTGTTTCCTTTTTATTATATATGTCTTTCTGAACTATTTTTTGCATGCACGTTTGAAATTTAGTTAGCTTTCATTTTACCTAAGTTCACTAGCCTTTATGTTTTCTTTTTTTTTCTTTTTTTTCTTGTTTTTTTGTTCTTTCTTTTTTTTTTGCTTGATGAAGTTTGAAATTGATCGCTGTTTTTCTCCTTTGCGTCAGTTTCATGGCTATATTTAGCAGCTGTTATTGCTTTTAATTCCTACGTTATGTATATAATTGTTCTCAACGATACTGTGTTGTTTTCTGTTACTATGTTTTCCTATCGTTTTTCTTTGGCATGATTATTGAAAAACTCTCCAGATAAGTTTTGTCAAGCAGATAGTGATTCATTGTTTAATAGAATGTTTTTCTTTTAGTTATCATTGAATTAAAAAAAAAGTCTAATCAGGATACCAATAAGATAAGGCTGCTTTATACTTTTTCCAAAAATAACCTGGTTTGCAGATGTCTTTTCAGAGGCACGTTGGCTTCACAAAAAGCAGGGGGATCGGCAATGAATGGAAAAACAATGTGGTGAAACATGCTCCAGCTCACGAAATAAAGTTCGGTATGCCATTATTAATTGGAATAATATATTTAGACTAAGCGTGCAAAACGGGGGCTGACGGGTCGGTAGTTCCTTTCTTATCATGGAAACATTTCGGGTGCAAAATAAAAGATTATTCTCATATGCTTGCGTGTACATAGTTGAGAATGGCGGAAGAACTCCCCAAGAACAAGGTTTTCCCAAAGGATCCCCCCTCCCGAAAATTGTGAAAATTTTAACATGGAAATTCGGTTTTAGTCTATCTGACCACTCGCTACTTTCATTTGAGAAAAAAAAAATTTTAATACATATAGGAAGCCACATTATTTAGATACACGCAGCAATTTTGAATAAATTTTCTTATTTTTATCGTTAAAAATCTGCTTTCGCCAACACACCTTCAAAATATTAATCTTGCTCTTCGTTGAAATTAATAATGTCTCCGATATGCCTTTTCGCTTTATATAAAACGTTATTATCACTTAGCAGAACGTTTAGAGAATTATTAAGATTTAGATCATTTGATCCAACCCTCAATCCCTATCCCTAAGTATAATTTTTAAAATGACGGATAGAATAATACAAAATGCAGTGCTTTTTCTCACTGAATGTGTCTTCTAAGTCTTTGTAAGGAGCCAGTATTGCATTTTTATATTGAATATGCACAATATCGATATGTTTAATCTATATTTCAATATGTTTCTTATACTGAAACTAGGTTTTACCTCATCCTTGCAATATCTGACGAATACGACAATGTTAAGTATACGGAAATTCGAAAATAGTATTTATAAGTTATTATAAGGTAAAAATAGGTTTTACCCCAAGGCTATAGCAATAAATGTTAAATAAACTGAAAAAAAAGCTGGAAAAGAAGAATTGTTGACAATGTGGTACCATAAGCATTACGGGGATTTATTAAAATACCCTTTTGGAAATCTGGGATTTCAGGTCTTTTTTAGTTAATTTTCATAAGCAAATGACCAATCATTCAGCAAAAAATGTCATACAGAAATATATAAAAATTAGTTTACTGTTTAGTCTCTTTGTCCCCTTATTATGCAGACAGAGCGACATTTTTAACGCCATTTATATTCTTCCTGGGATAGGAGCCACTCATGAAGCATATGTTTCAATGCAAAATTCAAACTTAATATTACAAATAATTTATATATCACTACTAAAGTCGTATAAAGGCCAAGATAGTTTGGAAAGCTACCAACCCCCCCCCCCCTTTATTCCTTCATTTTCTTATTATAATAAATGTAGGCTTTGACTGGTAATAAAGAGTTTTGATTACGAGTATTTCGACCGCCTATTTAAGCCTTTTGAAAAATTTCAAATCTCAAAAATACGTTTGGGGGGCAGGGGTACTTTAATCATGTGATTTGCTGAACTTCCGTAAATACGTAAAAATGGAATATTTTCCAGAACTCTCCTCGCATAGTGGGTAACTTGTGTTCCAGATAACGGCGGCAGAATACAAGCCATCATCTTCACCGCCCTCCCCTGGCCCCTCCCGAAACTTTTGAATATAGGAATTCTGATAAGTATGACATAGTCAAGGCTGAATTCCTGTTCAACCATCAAATATTAGCTATTTAGATAATTAGTTATTTTTTTCATTACGTTTTGCCCGATAAAGCTAAATCAAAATGTATTTAATTATGTGAAGGATCCAGACAGATCAGGCGCTTGCAAACTTTTAGGTGGTTCATAAGATTTTGCTATGGGGCATTTCACTTATTTTGGAAACTTGACGGGATTCGCCCCGGGCGCAAAGTCAAAAGCATAGCTTACATTACCGTTTCTACAGAAAATATTGCGATTTCAGGGTATAGATTGGTATCCGCTCAAGAGCACCCGGTATGCTAAAGCAGTATCGAGTTTAATGGTGATCTCCCTAATTTCGCCCAAATGAAAAAAACATTTTCAAATATGATTAATTTCCACGGGTTTGACTCTATCCATTCACCATTTCTATGCCGAAAACTTCTCATATTAATCTAAAATTCACCTAAAACAGGAAAAAAATACTTTCCATGAAAAAAAAACTTTTCTTTTTTGGAACTTTCAAACTTATAGACTCATCCGTTTGTGAAAACACCTATGGCAGAAGAAGAAACATATGTAGTAATTCTATACAAGTCAGTTCCTGTAAAACTAAGGACAGTCAACATTATTTTCTTAAGCTGTATGTCCTAATAACTTACTTTTGAAAAAAAATGATTTATTAATAAAGGTATCTTATAAATGTTTGCTAGTGCGTATATCTGTGTAGTTCTAGAGAAGCTAAATTTTCTGTGAATATAGTTGCATTTAATCTAGATCTGAAACTAAGATGAGATTTAACGTTATCATTTTTAATTATATCAAACTGAAGGTATTTTTTTGCTAATTTATTGTTGTGTCTAGTCTCGTTTTGTTGTATATTTGCTTCGTTGTAAAGATGGTTTATATTCATTAAAGCTATGTTATGTGGTACCTTAGACCTTACCTTAGTTCTTCCTGTTCCTCTAGAGGCACCTAGGGCATTCACGAAAAGTCTACAGTCATCTCGGAGGTGTACTGCAACTCCGCCTGGTTCAACAGATGTTTGACTACGACAGTCCCAAGCCTGTGTAAAGGAGGAGGGCTAGGCAGTGGGTTTGCACCCCACTCCTAAGATCTGAAGGGGGAAATCCGACAAACTTATCCCCAACCGAAACATCCAAAGAAAAGAATGTGGTACCATAGCATTTTTTATGAATAGGTTTGAAATTTGAGGCGTAAGTACTCAGAAGTTTCTACAAAATCAAGAGAAGGAGAAAGCAACCAAGAATATTGGAAAGTAGTTTTTTGCTTCTGTCTAATTGAGGAGGAGTCTGTGGAGGAGATTGTAAAAGAGAACTGGTTTATCACTGCAACAGGTTGAACTGCTATCATTGTAGAGGGGAGTTACACCCGTATAATTTTGGGAAGTTGTGTCAGTTTGTAGAAGAAAAAAATTATAGTTAAGGATCCTGACAATTAAATGTTTAATTTAAGATAGCTGGTAGCTGCATTCTACGGTATTGTTTTTAAAGAATGCTTGCCTGCTTGAATATTAAGTGGCAAATGCTAAAAAATATTCAGCGGTATATTTTGAGGATTTCCGCTTCATTTTAAAGGCCAGCTTAATCAACCAAAAATTGGCTCAAAAACGTCCTTTCATGCCACTTTTTGGTATTTGTAAATTTCAAGAACTGGCATATTTCCAGAGTTTATTTCAAGGGCTCCAAATTCAATAAAAAGCCAAAAAAAGCAGTTCGCTTGAAAACTGTGAAGAATTGTCGGAAAATTGTAAGTGTGGTGAAATTTTAGTAGGGTTGACGCCCACTCTCCGCATTTTTTATTTTATTTATTTAATTTGTTCACTTAGATTTGAATTAGAAACAACTTCTTTCGTCAGAATTCTTGAAGCATTAAGTAAATTTGTTAACTTTTCTAACCGTGTTTTGCTTAGCAATCATGTCAATCTCTAAAAAAGAAGGAGTTACAGCCTTTTATGTTATTTTAATAAAGAATAGTTAAAACATTAATACTATTGGTAAAGTCCTTTTAATTATCAAAAACAAAACAGATAATAAAATTGAAAAAAAGAGAAAATGTGTGTTTTGACTTCGTTGGCGAGGAAGAACAAAAGAATTTCTTCATCGTTAAATAATGTTGAAAGAGCATTTACTATTGAAGTAAAAATATTTGCTCCCCAAGGGGCAAGATTGTGCGTAAAAACTTTAAAAGCTTTTAATTTCTCTCATTGCCTTATAATTTATTTTAATTGCCACCATTTGGCTGTTTTTTCTGTTTTGAGGAATTCAGGACCTCTTCTCTTGAAATATTTTCCTGCGGCCGCTGCTGCTGTGTGTAAATTGAGCTTTCATATTCAATGAGCTTTTATTTTTTGTATTTATGTAAATTTCCATATAATTCATATTTAATATATGCTGCAGTGAATGTTCAAAATTCCTTTTTCTATGCTTCGATTCAATTAGCTTTGTGAGTCAGCTTTTTCAGTCTTTTGCCACCTATGGTGGTAAAAGTTAAGTTAGGTTATATTATGTTAGTTTAGGTTTGGTTAGGTTAAGTTAGATTAGGTTAGGTTAAATTTGGGTCTAAATATCAAAAACTAACTTAAGCTAACCTAAACCACCCTAACCTCGTCTAACCAAACCTAACCTAACCTCCCATCATCAAACCTTGTATTAAATTGAAAGAATTGACTGGCAACGATGACTTATTCCAACTAGAAAAAAAGGTATTTCGGACATTCACTAGTGAATGTCGACATTAGCCAATTTGCGGACACATTCACCGTAACATATATTTAATGAATAGCCAGGGCCAGGGATGAAGCAATGAATTTAAAGAGGGAATAATATTAAGTTTATAAAAGGAATTTATAAGATAAGTAGGGCCATGATACCCAACACCTTCCCCCTAAGAAAAATGGCCGCTACCACGGCACATTGATCAGAACCTAAATTTCAAAAATTCCCGTGTTGTTATATCAAAAGTTCATTTGATTTAATTATAAATTTTTCAACAGGAAAAAGTACTTTTAAATAAGAAACCAATAATTGGTTGTCTGTATTGAGGACGTGAGAGTCAATCCAGCTTGATATATACTATATCTTTATATGTTTTATTATAATATAAATTTAAATAAGTTTACTATATAAGGATATTTTATATAATATATTCAGCTCTATATAAGTTTTGCATAAGGCTTGTTATCAAATAGGTCTGTTCACTTTATGCAGGGACACTCGAAACTCAATTGGATTCACTTCTGATGATACAGAATCTGGCTTGTGGACTGGCTGTGCCATCGCCAGAGATCGATTGGCACCTATAAAGAATTGTTTTATGTGGCATCAATGAAGGTCTTCTACAATTGAATTGACTCGCCACGTTCTGAGGAGCTTTCATCCCTTGTATTAAGGCATGTCCGTCATTTGTCAAGGTGACGAACGCATAGACGCTCAACTAACTATATATTTGAAAGGGAAACGTCTAGAAAAGAGTTGGGTCTTGACAAAAAAAAGACTTGGATATTAGCAAGAGCTTCGTAATTCAGATTTAAACACAAAAGTATTGCAAAGTTGTAATGCACTAGTGATATAAATCATAAAACGAAATATTGAAAAATATTTTTGACAAGCTAAGCGTAGTCTGAGGGTATCCCTCAATAGAATTTTTAAAATGACCGATAGAACAAAATGCAGTACTTTTTTGCTCTTCATGTACCCTCTTCAGGTCGTTGTCTGTAAGAAGCCAGTACAGTATTTTGTATATCAATATATACAATATCGATATGTGTAATATATATATATTTCACAAAAAATGTATATTTTATATAAATCACACAAATTAAAGATTAAAAATGTATTTTCGGAAAACTAAGCGTAGTCTGAGGATATTCCTCCGTAGAATTTTTAAAATGACGGATAGAACAATATAAAATGCATTATTTTTTCGCACTTCGTGTGCCAAAAGAGGTGTCACCCCCAATTATGTTATTCACTTTGGTTACCATGTCACGTTTTTTCGGTATTTTGGCAATAAACACTTACAGTGCACAACATGTTAATACTGGACTTTTAAAATAAGTTAGGTCAACATCAGTGTTGTGGGAAATACTTTTAAAATGTAGTTAATTACAAATACAAATTACTCATACCATAAAGTAATTAATTAGTAATTGGAAATGCATTGCCAGGGAAGTAATTTGTATTTAATTACAAAATATGTATTTAAAATACAAATTACTCTAGCTACAATATACTTTTTTATTAGAGCGTACCGTTTATGAGGAAAATTTATTATCAAAGTTGGAAGTTTACTTTCAACAACAAACGTTTCTCAAACTTCTTATCCCCAAGCTGATTCCACTTTGCGGTGAAAACCGAGCCCTCAACAGAAAAAAAGACTACTGGAGCAGACGATACTATGGCAGTATTGGACTATTGGAAAACTTGCAATGTCCATATCTTCTTTCAAGGACTGAATTGACGGTTTTTATCATCCATGAGTCTCAATAACTAAAATTTCATGTTGCGGCCAAAACTGGAATTCGTACTTATCCCAACACCATTATTGTTGAAAATAAAAAAAAGTCCTTGAATCAATCGACAACACTTTGCTGTGCTTGGCATCACAATCAGTCAACTGATCATCAGTATTGAGTAGCAAAATGTGTTTCATTTCATCAGAGATCACGTCAATGATTCGGGCACAAATATCTCCTGGTAACCATCTTCCCTTGAAACCAGGGTGGCTTCCACTTGCTATTGCTAGCTCCTTAAAAATAAGGTGCACTTAGCTGTATTGTAAAAGCGTGTGCAAACCAGTTCTCTAAACCATTCAAGATCACTTCCACGAGAGCTGTTGCGTGTTTGATAGAGCAGTTTTGTTTCATGTCAATCAGTTTCTTTCTTAGTTCAATCGACATGGCAACAGCGTTCCCAGAAAACAGTTCTTGTCCCCCTGTAGTATGACTAGTGCCCTGGTGACAGTATCAGTTACCTTGGCATATTCCTCAAGAAACCCAAGTTCAATTGCTGTCAACTTTGGTAGGTTTAGTTTGGTGTAAACCTGCCATATCTGTTCCCGCACTTCGACAATCCTTTTCACAGCATCGTGTCGAGAACTCCAACGAGTTGGATTGGGAACAATCAGCTGCTTTGACATTAAATTTTGGACTATATCAGAGGCTTTTGAGCTTTGCCTCTTCGCATTTCACAGTGCTTGACACTTCCCCATTGAAGCATGGTACAGTTTTTTTTTTACGGAACATTTGACATGGCTGTTCCACTACCTTTACTAGCAACAAGATTCAGGTGTGTGTGGCTTGCACAACACAAGTGAGGGGTAAGCAGTATTCACTTCCAGATTTTTCTGTTTCATCTGACTTTTCTGTCTGCAAGACAAGCAAACTTCAGATTGAAACGATTACTGAGGTGTCAATTCCACTTTCAGAATCTCCATTATCATCATTTCTATTGGGCATGGTGTCAGTGGGGTTGACTGGGTATGCAAATTTCCTGAAATCTTTCTTGAGATTACTGCCATTGCCTGTCACAGTTTTCACAATTTGTGTGGACTGAGACCATATATGTCGTGAATCTTGTTAAGATGATTGGCACAAGAAGAATAATCATGTGTGCCTCTGAATCTTTGACAAGCTGACCCTCGGTTAAGGTCATCATTTAGTGAGTGTGCATTAGCTCCAATGTAGCTTTTATGATTTGTGGTCCATATATCTGCTGTAGTACAAACATAATCCAAGGCAGCAAATTCCTTCTTCAGATTTGTCATCGTCTCTTGGAACCGCTGGTCTAGACATGTAGACAGGGTGTCTCAACGCATGATTCTTGCATAAGGAGCCAAGTCTTGCACATGGTTTAAAGCTTTTTTCTCAACAGTCACAAGAGGCCACATTTCTTCAATTGTCCAGTCTGAGAACGTTGCCTTGTACTTTTTATGACACAAATATTATACTTTTCAGTTTAATTTTAGTACACTTAGTACTCAGTCCAGTTCAGTTAAACACTAAAATGTTTTCCTTACTTCAAAAGAGTGAATACTACCAATGATGACCAATGAAAATTTTGCCTTGGCTACTGAACTTTTGTCGTTTGTATATATACCTACTCTAAAAATATAGCTGGCCTCAAGTACAATGTTCCCAAGGGTCTTCCTCTAAATCGAGATCTTAAAAAGCTAACTATAACAAAATGCAGTCCAGAAAAACAGTGAATACTCACAAAAACCGTGTTTGTTAGACAAAAGTATTTAGGACTATTGGGAAAAGTTAACATGTGTTTAAATACATAAAAAAAATTAAATACGTATTTCAATTACTTGATCTAATTTGTAATTAAATATATACCTAAATACTTTAAAAAGTAATTAAGTACGTATTTAAGTGCTTTCAAATAATTACTTCCACAACACTGGTCAGCATATACGAAAATTCATCATTTTAATCTTCTTAACCGAGAAGGTAAACTTGACCTAGTGTACGCCATCACTTAATAATTTTTTCTATTTTCAAAAAAGCTACTCGGAGCTTCAAAGTAATTCTGAATGCATTTTTATAAGCAGCATGCAATCGATTGTTTCGCAGTAGCCAAAAGTGAGATTTGTCTCCAAGGAAGCATCAAGCCAATGCTGCATCCTTTTAGCTTTTCATAAGCACACAACGAGATAAGTATCCAACAAGCATATTTTATAGTTTTCCTGCTCGATGGTGAATTCGAACGCATAGACAACACATCCATTATCTTCCAGCTAGTGCTCACTAGTTAGAGAACAGTATCCCGTCAACCGCATTCATACCAGCGTTGCCACCCTGGTGATTTATCACCATTTCTAGTAATTTTTCACATTGCCAAATCAAAATCAAAAATCACTAGTTCAGCACATAACTCACTAGATTATCGAAAAAAATCGCTATTCCAAAAAATCAACAAAATCTGGCGACTTTTTTCTACCGGGTGGCAACCCTGATTCATAAGCATGAAAAATCTCAAAGATTAATGTTTGAAAATATTAGCGAAAAATAGGATATTGGTTAGATTTCCAGCGAAAGCATCCTCGAATAGTGTTTATAATGGCCCATTCACAAAAAAAAATTAACTAAACCGAGATTTAGCTAGCGCTAATATGACCAAATCAGAAATTCTTGTTCAAATTTTTCAGCCAATCAGAAAATGCTATTAAGAATCTGATTGCCTCAAATTAGTGCTAGCTAAATATTAGTAAGTTTCACCTAATTTGTTCCACCGCTCTTTTGATTTTGATGGTATTTACAGCGTTCATTTAAAATTCGCTTCCATTGACCTCGAGCTTTTCAAACTTGGCATAAAAAAAAAAAACAAAACGCTTTCTTAAATATTTTGAGCGTGACTTCAAATGTCATAAGATGGGAATATAGTATGTTGATTAGGAGTGGTTAAAAAAACGACAAAAGAACGGGCTTCCAAGGATTAAAGTACATAAATAGTGTATTTTGTTACTTCCGTACCTATTGAAATTACCATGTGAATAAATTAAGGTTTATCATGGAAACAAGTATACCGTAAACCCAGGCACGTACACAGCTAAAGTGTTGAGATTTCTACTGACCTTTTTCATAATTTCCTATATTATCCGCACTTTTCTCTTATTTTTGCTTATTAAAATCAACATGAGAAACAAACCAAAGCAAATCAAATTTTGCAGTGGACTCGTGTTTATCAAACAGTTCGTGATAACGAACTGTAAGTAAGGAGCGACCCGGCTCAATAGTAACCGAAACTCTAAAAAACGGAAATTTGATACCAATAGATATATCAACAGAATTGGCTTAATATGCTGATTGCAAATATATAAGTTTCATTAAGTTCCGTTTTACCTGTCAAAGGCTACGAGCCTTAGAAAATTTGTCTGATTTTAGAAAAAAAATGGGGAATACCCCCTGGAAATCATAGAATTTTAATAAGAATCACACACATCCTATTCAGTGTATCAGAGGACCCTATTGTAGAGGTTTCAAGCACCGATCTGCAAAATATGGAATTTTGTATTTTTTGCTAGAAGAAAGATCACGGATGCGTGTTTATTTATATTTTTTTTTCCAGGGTTGATCGTATCAACCCAGTGGTCCTAAAACATCATGAGTGGGCTCATTCGAACTGAAAATTAAAAGTTGTAGTGCCCTTATTAAAAGACCAACAATATTGGAGGGCAACTAGCCCCCCTCCCACCCTTGTTTTTCCTCGAAATCCTCTGATCAAAATTTTGAAATAGCTATTTTGTTCAGTGTAGTTTGAAATCTCAGTAGCTGTGCCATTGGGGATAACATGACCCACCACAGCCTCTTTGTAAGGTCTTTTAGTAAGCTCTTTGTAAGGTCATATAGTATTTGTTATTGGGAAGTATGCATACATTTTCGGGTTGGGAGGAACGAATTTTCTGCCGGGGGATTTTCCACGGGGAGAATTTCTCATGGTGAGAGAAGTTTCCAGGCGATGATTTTTTCAAGGGGAATTTTATACTGGGAGATTTTCAGGAATCCCATATGAAATTCTTCTTATGTCTTGCTTTTTCTTTGCCGACTCAATTTTACGCATGGAAACGTTAAGGGTAATTTTTTGTCGTAAATCAAACAGTTCGTGGTAACAAACTTTAAGTAAGGAGCGAACCGGCTCAATAGTAACCGAAACTCTAAAAAACGGAATTTTAATACCAGTAGATACATCAAAAGAATCAGATTTTAATACTGATTTCAAATATATAAGTTTCATCAAATTTAGTCTTACCCATCGAAAGTCCCGCGCCTGAGAAAATTTGCCTGATTTTCGAAAAAAGGGGGAAACACCCCCTAAAATTCATAGAACCATAATGAAAATCACACCATCTGATTCAGCGTATCAGAGAACCCTACTGTAGAAGTAGTATCCCTACTCTGCTTTCAAGCAGACAAATAGGGAAATTAACACAGGAAAATTAACATATGTTTGTTGGTTATGTTGATGTTTGATGGTGATTTGATGTTATGTTATGTTATGTTATGTTATATTGATGTTGTTTGTTTGTTATGCTGTGTGATTTGATGGTTATGTTATTTTATGTTATGTTGATGCTGTTTCTTGGTTGTGTTATATTGACGGTTATGCTGTGTGTTGGTTATGTTGTTTGATGGTTATATTGTTTGTTGGTTATGAGTGTTATGTTACGTTGATGATGTTTCATGGTTATGTTTTGTTGATGGTTATGTTGGTTATGTTGTTTGTTGATTATGTTGTTTGCTGATTATGTTGTTTGTTGGTTATGTTGTTATGATGATGTTGTTGGTTATGTGATTTGATGTTATGTTATGTTGGTTATGTTATGTGATTTGATGGTTATGGTATGTTGATGATGTTTCATGGTTATGTTTTGTTGATGGTTATGTTGGTTATGTTGTTTGTTGGTTATATTGTTTGTTGGTTATGTGATGGTTATGTCTTTTAATATGTTTGCAGGACACATTTGAAATAAATGGTGTTTCTAGGCTAGATTTCTAGCGCATGTATTGTCACGGTACAAACCCTCGTTTCAAGCGCATGCTACACCATGCGACACACCCTCGTCTTTTGTAGGGTCAGATAAGTGGAGCTACCAACCGACCCTCTGTATAATGCGGTCACACCTGTATACCTGTAAAATGCGGTTGGTTGTTTCTAGGCGACATTCCCACATTTGCATAATGCGGTCAGTGGTTTCTAGGTGACATTCCCGCCCTTGGCAAGAGTTCAATGTTTAGGTTAGGTCAGGTGTTGTTTTTACGGTAGCCCTCTGACATCACGCGACACAATCCCGTTTCAAGCGCATGTTACACCATGTGACACACCCTTGCCATTAAAGGGTCAAATAAGTGGAGCTACTAACCCCTAAGCCTTCACACCTACGCAATGCGGTTTCCGGTTCTATTAAAGGGACACAGTTGCCAAGACTCCATGACCCACCCCTCTGGACTCCAATGACGTCATACGACTTACCCCGTTTCAAACGGACAGATATGTACTTTGCGACAGAAACCCATGGGGGAATCCCGCTCATGGCTCACACCTTACGTAACTATTGTGCAACACTGTCACGTAATACTTTTTTTCACCCGAAGCCTCCAAAGCGTTTTTTTTTCATTAACTTAATGGCGGTAGACACACTTTATGTAAGTTTACGTAATGATTGCGCATCCATCAGTGCCAGATAATACCATTTTGACATTTTTCGCCCAAAATCCTCAAGACATTTTCTTTTTCGGTGTTTTATTTTTCGCACGAAACACTTTTCATGTTTTTTCTATAGTTCTTGTTTTTCTTCTTGGTATAGTTCTCTATAGTTTTTCTATAATTTTTCATTATATGCTAGTAGGTTAACCTAACTTAACCTACACATGCTAGGTTAGGTTAAGTTAGGTTAAGTGAAGCGTCATCTAACCTAACTTAACCTAACCTAGCCTGTGTAGGTTAGGTTAACCTACTAGTATATAATGATAAATTAAATTTCACGAAAAAAAAATCAGTACATAACAAGTTCCATGAGGAAAATCAGTTTCGTCAAGAGAAAAAATTAACATACGACAAGTCTTACGAGCAAAGAAAAGCAGCACGCAGCAATTTCTAGAAAAAATAAGCATGCGATAAGTTCCATATGTAAAATCAATGTATGAGTTTTATGAAGAGAAAAAAAAATCAACATGCAACAAGTTTCATGGATAAAACTTAGCAGTCAACAAGTTCCACGAATACAAATCAGCAAGGAACAAGTTCCATTAACAAAATCAGTTTCGCCAGCCGAAAAAATCAAAGTACGAGATTCACGAAGGGAAAAATCAACATGTAACAGGTTAAACGAACAAAAAGTAGCGCTCAACAAATTCCAGTAACATAAATTAGCACGCAACAAGTTCCGTTAACGACATCAGTTTTCATGATGAGAAAAATCAATGTACGAGTTTCGTGACAAGAAAAATCAACATGCAACAAGTTTCAGGAACAAAAAATCAGCACTCTACAAGTTCCAAGAACAAAAATCAGTAGCCAACAAGTTCCGTGAACAAAATCAGTTTCGTGGGGAGAAGAAAAATTTACAAATTTTACGAAGAGAAAAAAGACAACATGCAACAAGTTTTGCGAACAAAATCGGCACGCAATAAGTTCCATGAACAAAATCAGCATACAAAAAGTTCCATAAGAAAATAAATTTCACAACGAGGAAAAAAAATCAGAGTATAAATTTCACGAAGAGAAAAAAACAACATGCAACAAGTTGTGCAAACAAAAAAATGGTACGTAACAAGTTCCATGAACAAAAATCAGCATGCAACAAGTTCCATAAGAAAATAAGTTTCACGATGAGAAAAATCAATTTATAATATTTACGAAGAAGAAAATGTGAAAGTTTCACACAGAAAATAAAATCGTCATGTGACTAGTTTCACAAACAAAAATACGCATACAAAAATTTCCACACACACAAAAAAACCAATCATCAGGCAGTAAGTTCCATGAAGAAAATCAGTCTCAAAAGGAGAAAAATCGATGTACATGTTTCATGAAGAGAAAAATCAACATGCAACTCGTTCCACGAAAAGAAAATCAGCATGCGAGATATTGCTCAGAAAAAAGCAACACGCAGCAAGTTCCATGAAGAAAATCAGTTTCGTCAGGAGACAAATTACCATGCGATAAGTCTTTTGAGGAAAAAACACAGCACACAACACTTTCCACAAAAAAAATCAGCAAGCGATAAGTTCCATATAAAAATAAGTTTCACGGTGAGAAAAATCAATGTATAAATTTTACGATGAGAAAAAATGTGAGAAAGTTTCACAAAGAAAATAAAATCACCATGTGACTAGTTTCCCGAACAAAAGTACGTATACAAAAAGTTCCACGAACAAAAAGAAATCAGCACACAGCAAGTTCCATAAAGAAATGCAGTTAGGAGAAAAAATCAACGTACATGTTTCATGAAGAGAAAAATCAACATGTAACACGTTTCACAAAAAAAAAATCAGCATGCAAGATGTTCCAGTGACAAAAAAAGCAACACGCAAAAACTTCCTTGGACAAAATCAGTTTCATCAGGAAAAAATCAATGTACGAGTTTCACGAAGGGGAAATTCAACATGCAATAAGTTTCATGAACAAAAACTCAGCATGAAACAAGTTCTATGGGCAAAGGTAAGCACAAGTTCCATGAATAAAATCAGTCTCACGAGGAGAACAATCAATGTATAAGTTTCATCATGAGAAAAATGTGCATGTGACAAGTTTGAAGAACAAAAAATGCAACAGCTTCCATGAAAAAAAAAAAATCAGCATGCAATATGTTCCATGAGTAAAATCAGTTTGGGAGGAGAAATCAATGTATGAGTTTCACGAAGAGAGAAAAATATCAACATGTGAGACCTTTCGTGAGCATAAAAAATCAGCACTCGACAGGTTCCATGAACAAAATCAGTTTCATGAGGAGAAAAAAAAACAATGTATAAGTTTCATGAAGAGAAAAATCAACATCTAATATGTTTCACGAACAAAAATCAGCATTCAGCAAATTCCACGAGCAACATTAAGCACATCAGATCCGTGAAGAAAATCAGTTTCGTATGCAGAAAAAGTTTCAGGAAGAGAAAAATTAGCATGCAAGAAGATGAACAAACAGAAAAATCATGCGACAATCTCCACTAACAAAACTCAGCACGCTACAAAATTCATGAACAGAGCATGGGCCTCAGTTGAATTGCTTGCTAGGATCTTCCGGTGGTTAGGTTAGAGGAGGGCGTAGTCCTCGTTGGAAATGTTCGCTAGGGGCCCCTGTTGAATTGGATTTTTGGGTTCCGCTTGAAATGGTTGCTAGAGTCATCTGGTGGTTGGGTTAGGGAGACCCTGTTGGAAATTCTCGCTATGGGACTCCGTTCGAATTGGGTGCTAGGGTCCTCTGATGGTTAGGTAAGGGGGGGGGGGGAGGCTCGTTGAAATTACTAACTAGGAGCCCCAGACTAGCGAAAAATCCCGAATACATGATTTGAAAATAAAATTTTTGACAAGAAATGTCTGAAAAGTGTTTTGGGGGAGGTGGGGTGATGGCAGAGGGGATGTCTTAGAGTAGTTAGTGTCGTACTGTGGTGGGAATTGCCTGCGAAGACCCGAATAAAGAGTTGAAATAAAATTTTTAACAAGAAATGTCTGAAAAGTGTTTTGTGGGGAGATGGGGCGATGACAGAGGGGTGTCTTAGAGTAGTTATAATGCTGTACCTTGAGCTGAATTGCTTGCAAAAACCTGAATGAATGAGTTGAAAATAAACTTTTAACAAGGAATGTCTGAAAACCATTTTGGGGGTGATGGGAACGATGACAGAGGGGTGTCTTAGAGTAGCTATAGTATGGCACTGTGGGCTGAATTGCTTGTGAAAACCCAAATGAATGACTTGAAAATGAAATTTTAACAAGAAATGTCTGAAAAATGTTTTTGGGGAAATGGGGTGATGGCAGATGGGTGTCTTAGAGTAGTTATAGTGCTGTACTGTAGCGCGAATTGCTTGCAAAAACCCAAATGAATGATTTGAAATAAAAATTTTAACAAGAAATGTCAGAAAAGTGTTTTGTGGGAAGATAGGGCGATGACAGAGGGGCGTCTTAAAGTAGTTATAGTGCTTTACTGTGGGCTGAATTACTTGCAAAACCACGAATGAATGAGTTGAAAATTAAATTTTTAACAAGAAATGTCTGAAAAGTGTTTTGGGGGTGATAGGAACGATGACAGAGGGGATGTCTTAGAGTAGTTATGATATGTTTCTTTGGGCTGAAATACTTACGGAAACCCAAATGAATGACTCGAAATAAAGTGTTTTAGCAAGAAATGTCTGAAAATGTTTTTGGGGAGATGGGGTGATGGCGGACGGGTGTCTTAGAGTAGTTATAGTGCTGTACTGTGGTGCAAATTACTTGCTAAACCCAAATGAATGACTTGAAATAAATTTTTTAACAAGAAATGTCTAAATGTGTTTTGGGGGAGATGGGCCGATGACAGAGGGATGTTAGAGAGTAGTTATAGTGTGGTAGTGTTGCGTGAATTGCTTGCGAAAATCTGAATGAATGACTTGAAGTAAAAATTTTAGCAAGAAATGTCTGAAAACCGTTTTGGGGGAGATGGGGCGATGACAGGTGTGTCACAGGGGGCACTAATAGTGTAACATTGTGAGGTGCAATGCTTACAGTATCAAACACTAGTAAAGAAGGGGGGCTTCTCTGTTTTCGAATATATAGTGTCTAATGGGATATTTTTGTTTATTTTCGGGTTGAAATAGGTTGAAAATGTCCTAGGGGGTGAGGGCTTGTTTCATGTGGAGGGCTGGTACTAGTATGAAAACAGTGTCGCAGCGCCATTCCGCTCTGGGTCATAAGTATATTTTTTAACGGTTTGGGTATCTACCCTTTTCACAAGGTGATCTTCCAAGCTCTCCCATTAGGTATCTTTGCTTAAGATATACATCGCTGTTAATACGCAGCACTCCTGTGTGTGTCGTGCTGGAGCCCTATGGGGCCCTTTTATTCTAGGTCGTGAGATACACTAGCGTCATTCATATTAGACTTGGTCACGAAAATCCTGGGAATCTTGCAGATAAACGATGCACCAAAATCGTTAGGAATCATGCCAATAAAGAAAAAATATTAGAACGTCTGGAATCTTGGTTGCGTTGCCAGGGTGTGAGTCTTGCTAGCTTAACTCTAGAAAAGGGATGATGTGACGTTAAAGGATTGCCGTAGAAATTCTATGATAATTTCCCTATTATTACTACATTTTAAGGTATCTCAAGCAATGTCGTTTTTTAACCTGCTTTATGGTCTAGCCGAAGTCTGGATTCCGTCCGCGGAATGAGTAGACACAGACCCAACTCTTCCCCATAGTACGCTGGACGGGTGGGAACAAGAATTTCCACCCTTTGCGCATTTTGATATTTTTGCTGAAAAATGCCCCCTGTGGTGTTTCGGGTTGGGACGCCTGTCTTTCTTTGTTTGTATGTGTGAAGTGTTTTTTTTTTGGTTTGTATGTCTGAAGTGTCTGTCTTTGTTAGTTTGTATGTCTAAAGTGTTTGTCTTTGTTGGTTTGTATGTCCAAAGTGTCTGTCTTTGTTGGTTTTTATGTCTATAGTGCCTGTCTTTCTCTGTTTGTATGTCTGAAGTGTCTGTCTTTGTTAGTTTGTATGTCTAAAGTGCCTGTCTTTCTTGTTTGTATGTCTGAAGTGTTTTTCTTTGTTGGTTTGTATGTCTGAAGTGTCTGTCTTTGTTGGTTTGTATGTCTAAAGTGCCTGTTTTTCTCTGTTTGTACGTCTGAAGTGTTTGTCTTTGTTGGTTTGTACGTCTGAAGTGTTTGTCTTTGTTGGTTTGTATGTCTGAAGTGTCTTCCTTTGTTGGTTTGCATGTCTAAAGTGCCTGTCTTTCTCTGTTTGCATGTCTGAAGTGTTTGTCTTTGTTGGTTTGTGTGTCTGAAGTGTCTGTCTTTGTTGGTTTGTATGTCTGAAGTGTTTGTCTTTGTTGGTTTGTATGTATGAAGTGTTGGTCTTTGTTGGTTTGTATGTCTGAATTGTCTGTCTTTGTTGGTTTGTATGTCTAAATTGCCTATCTTTCTCTGTTTGTATGTTAAAGTGTTTGTCTTTCTCTGTTTGTATGTCTGAAGTGTTTGTCTTTGTTGGTTTGTATGTCTGAAGTGTCGGTCTCTGTTGGTTTGTATGTCTAAAGTGCCTGTCTTTCTCTGTTTTTATGTCTGAAGTGTCTGTCTTTGTTGGTTCGTATGTTTGAAAGGTCTGTCTTTATTGGTTCGTATGTCTAAAGTGCCTGTCTTTCTCTGTTTGTATGTCTGAAGTGTTTGTCTTTGTTGGTTTGTATGTTTGAAGTGTCTGTCATTGATGGTTTGTATGTCTAAACTTCCTGTCTTTCTCTGTTTGTATGTCTGAAGTGTTTGTCTTTGTTGGTTTCTATGTCTGAAGTGTCTGTCTTTGTTGGTTTGTATGTCTAATGCCTAAAGTGCTTGTCTTTCTCTGTTTGTATGTCTGAAGTGTTTGTCTTTGTTGGTTTGTATGTCTGAAGTGTCTGTCTTTCTCTGTTTGTTTGTTTAAAGGGTTTGTCTTTCTCGGTTTGTATGTCTGAAGTATTTGTCTTTGTTGGTTTGTATGTCTGAAGTGTCTGTCTTTTTTGGTTTGTATGTCTATAGTGTCTGTCTTTCTCTGTTTGTATGTCTGAAGTGTTTGTCTTTGTTTGTTTGTATGTCTGAAGTGTCTGTCTTTGTTGGTTTGTATTTCTAAAGTGCCTGTCTTTCTTTTGTTTGTATGTCTGAAGTGTTTGTCTTTGTTGGTTTGTATGTCTGAAGCGTCTGTATTTGTTGGTTTGTATGTCTAAAGTGCCTGTCTTTCTTTGTTTGTATGTCTGAAGTGTTTTTCTTTTTTGGTTTGTATGTCTGAAGTGTCTCTCTTTTTGGTTTGTATGTCTAAAGTGCCTGTCTTTCTCTGTTTGTTTGTCTGAAGTGTTGGTTTTTGTTGGTTTGTATGTCTGAAGTGTTTGTCTTTGTTGGTTTGTATGTCTGAAGTGTCTGTCTTTGTTGGTTTGTATGTCTAATGTCTAAAGTGCTTGTCTTTCTTTGCTTTTATGTCTGAAGTGTTTGTCTTTGTTGGTTTGTATGTCTGAAGTGTTTGTCTTTGTTGGTTTGTATTTCTATAGTGTCTGTCTTTCTCTGTTTGTATGTCCGAAGTGTTTGTCTTTGTTAGTTCGTATGTCTAAAGTGCCTGTCTTTCTTTGTTTGTATGTCTGAAGTGTCTGTCTTTGTTGGTTTGTATGTCTTAAGTGCCTGTCTTTCCTTGTTTGTACGTCTGAAGTGTTTGTCTTTTTTTGTTTGTATGTCTGAAGTGTCTGTCTTTGTTGGTTTATATGTCTAAAGTGCCTGTCTTTTTCTGTTTGTATGTCTGAAGTGTTTGTTTTCGTTGGTTTGTATGTCTAAAGTGCCTGTCTTTCTCTGTTTGTACGTCTGAAGTGTTTGTCTTTGTTGGTTTGTATGTCTGAAGTGTTTGTCTTTGTTGGTTTGTATGTCTGAAGTGTCTGTCTTTGTTGGTTTGTATGTCTAAAGTGCCTGTCTTTCTCTGTTTGTATGTCTGAAGTGTTTGTCTTTGTTGGTTTGTATGTCTGAAGTGTCTGTCTTTGTTGGTTTGTATGTCTGAAGTGTTTGTCTTTGTTGGTTTGTATGTCTGAAGTGTTTTTCTTTGTTGGTTTGTATGTCTGAAGTGTCTGTCTTTGTTGGTTTGTATGTCTAAATTGCCTATCTTTCTCTGTTTGTATGTTAAAGTGTTTGTCTTCTCGGTTTGTATGTCTGAAGTGTCTGTCTTTGTTGGTTTATATGTCTAAAGTGTTTGTCTTTCTCTGTTTGTATGTCTGAAGTGTTTGTGTTTGTTGGTTTGTATGTCTAAAGTGTCTCTCTTTCTCTGTTTGTAGGTCTGAAGTGTTTATCTTTGCTGGTTTGTATGTCTGAAGTGTCTATCTTTGATGATTTGTATGTCTATAGTGCCTGTCTTTCTCTGTTTTTTATGTCTAAAGTGTTTGTCTTTGTTTTATTTGTATGTCCGAAGTGTCTGTATTTGTTGGTTTGTATGTCTATAGTGCCTGTCTTTCTCTGTTTGTATATCTGAAGTGTTTTTCTTTGTTGGTTTGTATGTCTAAAGTGCCTGTCTTTCTCTGTTTGCATGTCTGAAGTGTCTGTCTTTGTTGGTTTGTATGTCTAAAGTGCCTGTCTTTCTCTGTTTGTATGTCTGAAGTGTTTGTCTTTGTTGGTTTGTATGTCTGAAGTGTCTTTCTTTGTTGGTTTGTATGTCTGAAGTGTTTGTCTTTGTTGGTTTGTATGTCTGAAGTGTTTGTCTTTGTTGGTTTGTATGTCTGAAGTGTCTGTATTTGTTGGTTTATGTCTAAAGTGTTTTCTTTCTCTGTTTGTATGTCTAAAGTGTTTATCTTTGTTGGTTTGTATGTCTGAAGTGTCTGTCTTTGTTTATTTGTATGTCTAAAGTGCCTGTCTTTCTTTGTTTGTATGTCTGAAGTGTTTTTCTTTGTTGGTTTGAATGTCTGAAGTGTCTGTCTTTGTTGGTTTGTATGTCTAAAGCGCCTGTCTTTCTTTGTTTGTGTCTGTCTTTGTTAGTTTGTATGTCTAAAGTGTTTGTCTTTGTTGGTTTGTATGTCCAAAGTGTCTGTCTTTGTTTGTTTGTATGTCTGTAGTGTCTGTCTTTGTTAGTTTGTATGGCAAAAGTGCCTGTCTTTCTTTGTTTGTATATCTGAAGTGTTTTTCTTTGTTGGTTTGTATGTCTGAAGTGTCTGTCTTTGTTGGTTTGTATGTCTAAAGTGTTTGTCTTTCTCTGTTTGTATGTCTGAAGTGTTCGTCTTTGTTGGTTTGTATGTCTGAAGCGTCTGTTTTTGTTGGTTTGTATGTCTAAAGTGCCTGTATTTCTCTGTTTGTATGTTTGAAGTGTTTGTCTTTGTTAGTTTGTATGTTTGAAGTGTCTGTAGTTGATGGTTTGTATGTCTAAACTGCCTGTCTTTCTCTGTTTGCATGTTTGAAGTGTTTGTCTTTGTTGATTTCTATGTCTGAAGTGTCTGACTTTGTTGGTTTGTATGTCTAATGTCTAAAGTGCTTGTCTTTCTCTGTTTGTATTTCTGAAGTTTTTTTCTTACTTGGTTTTTTATGTCTGAAGTGTCTGTCTTTCTCTGTTTGTACGTCTAAAGGGTTTGCATTTCTCTGTTTGTATGTCTTAAGTGTTTGTCTTTGTAGATTTTTATGTCCGAAGTGTCTGTCATTGTTGGTTTGTATGTCTAAAGTGCCTGTCTTTCTTTGTTTGTGTGTCTGAAGTGTTTTTCTTTGTTGGTTTGTATGTCTAAAGTGTCTGTCTTTGTTGGTATGTATGTCTAAAGCACCTGTCTTTCCTTGTTTGTATGTCTGAAGTGTTTGTCTTTTTTTGTTTGTATGTCTGAAGTGTCTGTCTTTGTTGGTTTGTATTTCTAAAGTGCCTGTCTTTCTCTGTTTGTATGTCTGAAGTGTTTGTCTTTGTTGGTTTGTATGTCTAAAGTGCCTGTCTTTCTCTGTTTGTATGTCTGAAGTGTTTGTCTTTGTTGGTTTATATGTCTGAAGTGTTTGTCTTTGTTGGTTTGTATGTCTGAAGTGTCAGTCTTTGTTGGTTTGTATGTCTGAAGTGCCTGTCTTTCTCTGTTTGTATGTCTGAAGTGTTTGTCTTTGTTGGTTTGTATGTCTGAAGTGTCGGTCTCTGTTGGTTTGTATGTCTGAAGTGTCGGTCTCTGTTTGTCTTTGTTGGTTTCTATGTCTGAAGTGTCTGTCTTTGTTGGTTTGTATGTCTAATGTCTAAAGTGCTTGTCTTTCTTTGTTTTTATGTCTGAAGTGTTTGTCTTTGTTGGTTTGTATGTCTAAAGTGCCTGTCTTTCTCTGTTTGTATGTCTGAAGTGTTTGTCTTTGTTGGTTTGTATGTCTGAAGTTTCTGTCTTTGTTGGTTTTTATGTCTAGAGTGTTTGTCTTTCTCTGTTTGTATGTCTGAAGTGTTGGTCTTTGTTGGTTTGTATGTCTGAAGTGTCGGTCTCTGTTGGTTTGTATGTCTGAAGTGTCGGTCTCTGTTTGTCTTTGTTGGTTTCTATGTCTGAAGTGTCTGTCTTTGTTGGTTTGTATGTCTAATGTCTAAAGTGCTTGTCTTTCTTTGTTTTTATGTCTGAAGTGTTTGTCTTTGTTGGTTTGTATGTCTAAAGTGCCTGTCTTTCTCTGTTTGTATGTCTGAAGTGTTTGTCTTTGTTGGTTTGTATGTCTGAAGTTTCTGTCTTTGTTGGTTTTTATGTCTAGAGTGTTTGTCTTTCTCTGTTTGTATGTCTGAAGTGTTGGTCTTTGTTGGTTTGTATGTCTGAAGTGTCGGTCTCTGTTGGTTTGTATGTCTGAAGTGTCGGTCTCTGTTTGTCTTTGTTGGTTTCTATGTCTGAAGTAGGTCTGTCTTTGTTGGTTTGTATGTCTAATGTCTAAAGTGCTTGTATTTCTTTGTTTTTATGTCTGAAGTGTTTGTCTTTGTTGGTTTGTATGTCTAAAGGGCCTGTCTTTCTCTGTTTGTATGTCTGAAGTGTTTGTCTCTGTTGGTTTGTATGTCTGAAGTTTCTGTCTTTGTTGGTTTTTATGTCTAAAGTGTTTGTCTTTCTCTGTTTGTATGTCTGAAGTGTTTGTCTTTGTTGGTTTGTATGTCTGAAGTGTCGGTCTCTGTTGGTTTGTATGTCTGAAGTGTCGGTCTCTGTTTGTCTTTGTTGGTTTCTATGTCTGAAGTGTCTGTCTTTGTTGGTTTGTATGTCTAATGTCTAAAGTGCTTGTCTTTCTTTGTTTTTATGTCTGAAGTGTTTGTCTTTGTTGGTTTGTATGTTTGAAGTGTCTCTCATTGATGGTTTGTATGTCTAAACTGCCTGTCTTTCTCTGTTTGTATGTCTGAAGTGTTTGTCTTTGTTGTTTTCTGTGTCTGAAGTGTTTGTCTTTGTTGGTTTGTATGTCTGAAGTGTTTGTCTTTGTTGGTTTGTATGTCTGAAGTGTCTGTCTTTGTTGGTTTGTATGTCTAAAGTGCCTGTCTTTCTCTTTTTGTATGTCTGAAGTGTTTGTCTTTGTTGGTTTGTATGTCTGAAGTGTTTGTCTTTGTTGGTTTGTATGTCTGAAGTGTCTGTCTTTGTTGGTTTGTATGTCTATAGTGTCTGTCTTTCTCTGTTTGTATGTCTGAAGTGTTTTTCTTTGTTGGTTTGTATGTCTGAAGCGTCTGTCTTTGTTGGTTTGTATGTCTAAAGTGCCTGTCTTTCTTTGTTTGTATGTCTGAAGTGTTTTTCTTTTTTGGTTTGTATGTCTGAAGTGTCTGTCTTTGTTGGTTTGTATGTCTAAAGTGCTTGTCTTTCTCTGTTTGTTTGTCTGAAGTGTTTGTTTTTGTTGGTTTGTATGTCTGACGTGTTTGTCTTTGTTGGTTTGTATGCCTGAAGTGTCTGTCTTTGTTGTTTTGTATGTCTAAAGCGCCTGTCTTTCTCTGTTTGTATGTCTGAAGTGTTTGTCTTTGTTGGTTTGTATTTCTGAACTGTCTGTATTTTTTGGTTTGTATGTATAAAGTGCCTGTCTTTCTTTGTTTGTATATCTGAAGTGTTTTTCTTTGTTGGTTTGTATGTCTGAAGTGTCTGTATTTGTTGGTTTGTATGTCTAAAGTGCCTGTCTTTCTTTGTTTGTATGTCTGAAGTGTTTGTCTTTTTTGGTTTGTATGTCTGAAGTGTCTGTCTTTGTTGGTTTGTATGTCTAATGTCTAAAGTGCTTGTCTTTCTTTGCTTTTATGTCTGAAGTGTTTGTCTTTGTTGGTTTGTATGTCTGAAGTGTTTGTCTTTGTTGGTTTGTATTTCTATAGTGTCTGTCTTTCTCTGTTTGTATGTCCGAAGTGTTTGTCTTTGTTAGTTCGTATGTTTAAAGTGCCTGTCTTTCTTTGTTTGTATGTCTGAAGTGTCTGTCTTTGTTGGTTTGTATGTCTTAAGTGCCTGTCTTTCCTTGTTTGTACGTCTGAAGTGTTTGTCTTTTTTTGTTTGTATGTCTGAAGTGTCTGTCTTTGTTGGTTTGTATGTCTGAAGTGCCTGTCTTTCTCTGTTTGTATGTCTGAAGTGTTTGTCTTTGTTGGTTTGTATGTCTGAAGTGTCTGTCTTTGTTGGTTTGTATGTCTGAAGTGTTTGTCTTTGTTGGTTTGTATGTCTGAAGTGTTTTTCTTTGTTGGTTTGTATGTCTGAAGTGTCTGTCTTTGTTGGTTTGTATTTCTAAATTGCCTATCTTTCTCTGTTTGTATGTTAAAGTGTTTGTCTTTCTCGGTTTGTATGTCTGAAGTGTCTGTCTTTGTTGGTTTATATGTCTAAAGTGTTTGTCTTTCTCTGTTTGTATGTCTGAAGTGTTTGTGTTTGTTGGTTTGTATGTCTAAAGTGTCTCTCTTTCTCTGTTTGTAGGTCTGAAGTGTTTATCTTTGTTGGTTTGTATGTCTGAAGTGTCTATCATTGATGATTTATATTTGTATGTCTATAGTGCCTGTCTTTCTCTGTTTTTATGTCTAAAGTGTTTGTCTTTGTTTTATTTGTATGTCCGAAGTGTCTGTATTTGTTGGTTTGTATGTCTATAGTGCCTGTCTTTCTCTGTTTGTATATCTGAAGTGTTTTTCTTTGTTGGTTTGTATGTCTAAAGTGCCTGTCTTTCTCTGTTTGCATGTCTGAAGTGTCTGTCTTTGTTGGTTTGTATGTCTAAAGTGCCTGTCTTTCTCTGTTTGTATGTCTGAAGTGTTTGTCTTTGTTGGTTTGTGTGTCTGAAGTGTCTGTCTTTGTTGGTTTGTATGTCTGAAGTGTTTGTCTTTGTTGGTTTGTATGTCTGAAGTGTTTGTCTTTGTTGGTTTGTATGTCTGAAATGTCGGTCTCTGTTGGTTTGTATGTCTAAAGTGCCTGTCTTTCTCTGTTTTTGTGTCTGGAGTGTCTGTCTTTGTTGGTTTGTATGTTTGAAAGGTCTGTCTTTGTTGGTTTGTATGTCTAAAGTGCCTGTCTTTCTCTGTTTGTATGTCTGAAGTGTTTGTCTTTGTTGGTTTGTATGTTTGAAGTGTCTGTCATTGATGGTTTGTATGTCTAAACTTCCTGTCTTTCTCTGTTTGTATGTCTGAAGTGTTTGTCTTTGTTGGTTTCTATGTCTGAAGTGTCTGTCTTTGTTGGTTTGTATGTCTAATGCCTAAAGTGCTTGTCTTTCTCTGTTTGTATGTCTGAAGTGTTTGTCTTTATTGGTTTGTATGTCTGAAGTGTCTGTCTTTTTTGGTTTGTATGTCTATAGTGTCTGTCTTTCTCTGTTTGTATGTCTGAAGTGTCTGTCTTTGTTGGTTTGTATGTCTAATGCCTAAAGTGCTTGTCTTTCTCTGTTTGTATGTCTGAAGTATTTGTCTTTGTTGGTTTGTATGTCCGAAGTGTCTGTCTTTTTTGGTTTGTATGTCTATAGTGTCTGTCTTTCTCTGTTTGTATGTCTGAAGTGTTTGTCTTTGTTTGTTTGTATGTCTGAAGTGTCTGTCTTTGTTGGTTTGTATGTCTAAAGTGCCTGTCTTTTTTGTTTGTAAGTCTGAAGTGTTTTTCTTTGTTGGTTTGTATGTCTGAAGCGTCTGTATTTGTTGGTTTGTATGTCTAAATGTCTTTCTTTGTTTGTATGTCTGAAGTGTTTTTCTTTTTTGGTTTGTATGTCTGAAGTGTCTCTCTTTTTGGTTTGTATGTCTAAAGTGCCTGTCTTTCTCTGTTTGTTTGTCTGAAGTGTTTGTTTTTGTTGGTTTGTATGTCTGAAGTGTTTGTCTTTGTTGGTTTGTATATCTGAAGTGTCTGTCTTTGTTGTTTTGTATGTCTAAAGCGCCTGTCTTTCTCTGTTTGTATGTCTGAAGTGTTTGTCTTTGTTGGTTTGTATGTCTGAAGTGTCTGTATTTTTTGGTTTGTATTTATAAAGTGCCTGTCTTTCTCTGTTTGTATGTCTGAAGTGTTTGTCTTTTTGGTTTGTATGTCTGAAGTGTCTGTCTTTGTTGGTTTATGTCTAAAGTGTTTGTCTTTCTCTGTTTGTATGTCTAAAGTGTTTATCTTTGTTGGTTTGTATGTTCGAAGTGTTTGTCTTTCTTGGTTTGTATGTCTATAGTGCCTGTCTTTCTCTGTTTGTATGTCTGAAGTATCTGTCTTTGTTAGTTTGTATGTCTAAAGTGCCTGTCTTTCTTTGTTTGTATATCTGAAGTGTTTTTCTTTGTTGGTTTGTATGTCTGAGGTGTCTGTCTTTGTCTGTTTGTATGTCTAAAATGCCTGTCTTTCTTTGTTTGTATGTCTGAAGTGTTTGTCTTTTTGGTTTGTATGTCTGAAGTGTCTGTCTTTGTTAGTTTGTATGTCTAAAGTGCCTGTATTTCTCTGTTTGTATGTTTAAAGTGTTTGTTTTTGTTGGTTGTCCAACAAAGACAAACACTTCAGACATACAAACAGAGAAAGACAGACACTTCAGACATACAAACCAACAAAGACAGACACTTCAGACATACAAACCAACAAAGACAAACACTTCAGACATACAAACCAACAAAGACAAACACTTCAGACGTACAAACAGAGAAAGACAGGCACTTTAGACATACAAACCAACAAAAACAAACACTTCAGACATACAAACAGAAAAAGACAAGCACTTTAGACATATAAACCAACAAAGACAGACACTTCAGACATACAAACAAAAAAAGACAAACACTTCAGACGTACAAACAAGGAAAGACAGGCACTTAAGACACACAAACCAACAAAGACAGACACTTCAGACATACAAACAAAGAAAGACAGGCACTTTAGACATACGAACTAACAAAGACAAACACTTCGGACATACAAACAGAGAAAGACAGACACTATAGAAATACAAACCAACAAAGAAAAACACTTCAGATATACAAACAAAGAAAGACAGGCACTTTATACATACAAACCAAAAAATACAGACAGTTCAGAAATACAAACCAACAAAGACAAACACTTCAGACATACAAACAGAGAAAGACAGGCGCTTTAGACATACAAAACAACAAAGACAGACACTTCAGGCATACAAACCAACAAAGACAAACACGTCAGACATACAAACCAACAAAAACAAACACTTCAGACAAACAAACAGAGAAAGACAAGCACTTTAGACATACAAACCAACAAAGACAGACACTTCAGACATACAAACCAAAAAAGAAAAACACTTCAGACATACAAACAAAGAAAGACAGGCACTTTAGACATACAAACCAACAAAGACAGACGCTTCAGACATACAAACCAACAAAGAAAAACACTTCAGACATACAAACAAAGAAAGACAGGCACTTTAGACATACAAACCAACAAAGACAGACACTTCAGACATACAAACAAACAAAGACAAACACTTCATACATACAAACAGAGAAAGACAGACACTATAGACATACAAACCAACAAAGACAAACACTTCAGACATACAAACCAACAAAGACAAACACTTCAGACATACAAAAAGAGAAAGACAGGCACATTAGACATACAAACCAACAAAGACAGACACTTCAGACATACAAACCAACAAAGACAAACACTTCAGACATACAAACCAACAAAGACAAACACTTCAGACATAGAAAACAACAAAGACAAACACTTCAGACATACAAACAGAGAAAGACAGGCAGTTTAGACATACAAACCATCAATGACAGACACTTCAAACATACAAACCAACAAAGACAAACACTTCAGACATAAAAACAAAGAAAGACAAGCACTTTAGACATTAGACATACAAACCAACAAAGACAGACACTTCAGACATAGAACCAACAAAGACAAACAGAGACCGACACTTCAGACATACAAACCAACAGAGACCGACACTTCAGACATACAAACCAACAAAGACCAACACTTCAGACATACAAACAGAGGAAGACAAACACTTTAGACATAAAAACCAACAAAGACAGAAACTTCAGACATACAAACCAACAAAGACAAACACTTCAGACATACAAACAGAGAAAGACAGGCCCTTTAGACATACAAACCAACAAAGACAAACACTTCATACATAAAAACAAAGAAAGACAAGCACTTTAGACATTAGACATACAAACCAACAAAGACAGACACTTCAGACAGAGAAACCAACAAAGACAAACAGAGACCGACACTTCAGACATACAAACCAACAGAGACCGACACTTGAGACATACAAACCAACAAAGACCAACACTTCAGACATACAAACAGAGAAAGACAAACACTCTAGACATAAAAACCAACAAAGACAGAAACTTCAGACATACAAACCAACAAAGACAAACACTTCAGACATACAAACAGAGAAAGACAAGCACTTTAGACATACAAACCAACAAAGACAAACACTTCAGACATAAAAACAAAGAAAGACAAGCACTTTAGACATTAGACATACAAACCAACAAAGACAGACACTTCAGACATAGAAACCAACAAAGACAAACAGAGACCGACACTTCAGACATACAAACCAACAGAGACCGACACTTCAGACATGCAAACCAACAAAGACCAACACTTCAGACATACAAACAGAGAAAGACAAACACTCTAGACATAAAAACCAACAAAGACAGAAACTTTAGACATACAAACCAACAAAGACAAACACTTGTGACATACAAACAGAGAAAGACAGGCACTTCAGACATACAAACCAACAAAGACTGACACTTCAGACATACAAACCAACAAAGACAAACACTTCAGATATACAAACAAAGAAAGACAGGCACTTTAGACATACAAACTAACAAAGACAGACACTACAGACATACAAACAAACAAAGACAGACACTTTGGACATACAAACCAACAAAGGCAAACACTTTAGACATACAAACTAACAAAGACAGACACAAACAAAGAAAGACAGGCACTTTAGACATACAAACAACAAAGACAGACACTTCAGACATTCAAACCAACAAAGAAAAAACACTTCAGACATACAAACAAAGAAAGACAGGCACTTTAGACATACAAATAAACAAAGACAGACACTTCAGACATACAAACAGAGAAAGACAGGCACTATAGACATACAAACCAAGAATGACAGACACTTCAGACATACAAACCATCAAAGATAAACACTTTAGACATACAAACAGAGAAAGAAAACACTTTAGACATAAACCAACAAATACAGACACTTCAGACATACAAACCAACAAAAACAAAGACTTTAAACATACAAACAGAGAAATACAGGCACTTTAGACATACAAACTAACAAAGATAAACACTTTAGACATACAAACAGAGAAAGACAAACACTTTAGACATAAACCAACAAAGACAGACACTTCAGACATACAAACCAACAAAGACAAACAATTCAGACATACAAACAGAGAAAGAGAGCACTTTCTAAATACAAACCAAAAAATACAGACACTTCAGACATACAAACCAAGAAAGACAAACACTTCAGACATACAAACAGAGAAAGACAGGCGCTTTAGACATACAAAACAACAAAGACAGACACTTCAGATATACAAACCAACAAAGACAAACACTTCAGACATACAAACCAACAAAAACCAACACTTCAGACAAACAAACAGAGAAAGACAGGCACTTTAGACATACAAACCAAAAAGAGAGACACTTCAGACATACAAACCAAAAAAGAAAAACACTTCAGACATACAAACAAAGAAAGACAGGCACTTTAGACATACAAACCAACAAATACAGACGCTTCAGACATACAAACCAACAAAGAAAAACACTTCAGACATACAAACAAAGAAAGACAGGCACTTTAGAAATACAAACCAACAAAGACAGACACTTCAGACATACAAACAAACAAAGACAAACACTTCAGACATACAAACAAACAAAGACAGACACTTTGGACATACAAACCAACAAAGACAAACACTTTAGACATACAAACTAACAAAGACAGACACAAACAAAGAAAGACAGGAGCTTTAGACATACAAACCAACAAAGACAGACACTTCAGACATTCAAACCAACAAAGAAAAAAACTTCAGACATACAAACAAAGAAAGACAGGCACTTTAGACATACAAATAAACAAAGACAGACACTTCAGACATACAAACAGAGAAAGACAGGCACTATAGACATACAAACCAAGAAAGACAGACACTTCGGACATACAAACCATCAAAGATAAACACTTTAGACATACAAACAGAGAAAGAAAACACTTTAGACATAAACCAACAAAAATACAGACACTTCAGACATACAAACCAACAAAAACAAAGACTTTAAACATACAAACAGAGAAATACAGGCACTTTAGACATACAAACTAACAAAGACAGACACTTCAGACATACAAACCAACAAAGATAAACACTTTAGACATACAAACAGAGAAAGACAAACACTTTAGACATAAACCAACAAAGACAGACACTTCAGACATACAAACCAACAAAGACAAACACTTCAGACATACAAACAGAGAAAGAGAGCATTTTCTAAATACAAACCAAAAAATACAGACACTTCAGACATACAAACCAACAAAGACAAACACTTCAGACATACAAACAGAGAAAGACAGGCGCTTTAGACATACAAAACAACAAAGACAGACACTTCAGATATACAAACCAACAAAGACAACCACTTCAGACATACAAAACCAACAAAAACCAACACTTCAGACAAACAAACAGAGAAAGACAGGCACTTTAGACATACAAACCAAAAAGAGAGACACTTCAGACATACAAACCAAAAAAGAAAAACACTTAAGACATACAAACAAAGAAAGACAGGCACTTTAGACATACAAACCAACAAATACAGACGCTTCAGACATACAAACCAACAAAGAAAAACACTTCAGACATACAAACAAAGAAAGACAGGCACTTTAGAAATACAAACCAACAAAGACAGACACTTCAGACATACAAACAAACAAAGACAAACACTTCAGACATACAAACAGAGAAAGACAGACACTATAGACATACAAACCAAAAAAGACAGACACTTCAGACATACAAACCAACAAAGACAAATACTTCAGACATACAAACCGAGAAAGACAAACCCTTTAAACAAACAAACAGAGAAAGACAGACACTTCAGACATACAAACCAACAAAGACAAACACTTCAGACATACAAACAGAGAAAGACAAGCACTTTAGGCATTAGACATACAAACCAACAAAGACAGACACTTCAGACATAGAAACCCCAACAAAGACAAACACTTCAGACATACAAACAGAGAAAGACAGGAAGTTTAGACATACAAACCATCAATGACAGACACTTCAAACATACAATCCAACAAAGACAAACACTTCAGACATAGAAACCAACAAAGACAAACACTTCAGGCATACAAACAGAGAAAGACAGGCAGTTTAGACATACAAACATTCAATGACAGACACTTCAAACATAAAAACAACAACAAAGACAAACACTTCAGACATACAAACAGAGAAAGACAGACACTTCAGACATACAAACCAACAAAGACAAACACTTCAGACATACAAAAAGAGAAAGACAGGCACTTTAGACATACAAACCAACAAAGACAGACACTTCAGACATACAAACCAACAAAGACAAACACTTCAGACATACAAACCAACAAAGACAAACACTTCAGACATAGAAACAGAGAAAGACAGGCAGTTTAGACATACAAACCATCAATGACAGACACTTCAAACATACAAACCAACAAAGACAAACACTTCAGACATAAAAACAAAGAAAGACAAGCACTTTAGACATTAGACATACAAACCAACAAAGACAGACAGTTCAGACATAGAAACCGACAAAGACAAACAGAGACCGACACTTCAGACATACAAACCAACAGAGACCGACACTTCAGACATACAAACCAACAAAGACCAAACTTCAGACATACAAACAGAGAAAGACAAACACTTTAGACATAAAAACCAACAAAGACAGAAACTTCAGACATACAAACCAACAAAGACAAACACTTCAGACATACAAACAGAGAAAGACAGGCACTTTAGACATACAAACCAACAAAGACAAACACTTCAGACATAAAAACAAAGAAAGACAAGCACTTTAGACATTAGACATACAAACCAACAAAGACAGACACTTCAGACATAGAAACCAACAAAGACAAACAGAGACCGACACTTCAGACATACAAACCAAAAGAGACCGACACTTCAGACATACAAACCAACAAAGACCAACACTTCAGACATACAAACAGAGAAAGACAAACACTCTAGACATAAAAACCAACAAAGATAGAAACTTCAGACATACAAACCAACAAAGACAAACACTTCAGACATACAAACAGAGAAAGACAGGCACTTTAGACATACAAACCAATAAAGACAGACACTTCAGACATACAAACCAACAAAGACAAACACTTCAGACATACAAACCAACAAAGACAAACACTTCAGACATACAAACAGAGAAAGACAGGCACTTTAGACATACAAACCAACAAAGACAAACACTTCAGACATACAAACAGAGAAAGACAGGCACTTTAAACATACAAACCAACAAAGACAGACATTTCAGACATACAAACATAAAAAGACAAACACTTCAGACATACAAACAAGGAAAGACAGGCACTTTAGACATACATACCAACAAAGACAGACACTTTAGACATACAAACCAACAAAGAAAAACACTTCAGACACACAAACAAAGAAAGACAGGCACTTTAGACATACAAACCAACAAAGACAGACACTTCAGACATACAAACCTACAAAGACAAACACTTAAGACATACAAACAGAAAAAGGCAAACCCTTTAGATGTACAAACAGAGAAAGGCAAACCCTTATACGTACAAACAGAGAAAGACAGACACTTCAGACATAAAAAACCAACAAAGAAAAAACTTCAGAAATACAAACAGAGAAAAACAAGCACTTTAGACATTAGACATATACAAACCAACAAAGTCAGACACTTCAGACATAGAAATCAACAAAGACAAACACTTCAAACATGCAAACAGAGAAAGACAGGCAGTTTAGACATACAAACCATCAACTACAGACACTTCAAACATACAAACCAACAAAGACAAACACTTCAAACATACAAACAGAGAAATACAGGCACTTTAGACATACAAACCAACAAAGACAGACGCTTCAGACATACAAACCAACAAAGACAAACACTTCAGACATACAAACAGAGAAAGACAAACACTTTAGACATACAAACCAACAAAGACAGACACTTCAGACATACAAACCAACAAAGAAAAACACTTCAGACATACAAACAAAGAAAGACAGGCACTTTAGACATACAAACTAACAAAGACAGACACTACAGACATACAAACAAAGAAAGACAGACACTATAGACATAAAAACCAACACAAAGACAGACACTTTGGACATACAAACCAACAAAGACAAACACTTTAGACATACAAACTAACAAAGACAGACACAAACAAAGAAAAGACAGGCGCTTTAGACATACAAACCAACAAAGACAGACACTTTAGACATTCAAACCAACAAAGAAAAACACTCCAGACATACAAACAAAGAAAGACAGGCACTTTAGACATACAAATAAACAAAGACAGACACTTCAGACATACAAACAGAGAAAGACAGGCACTATAGACATACAAACCAAGAAAGACAGACACTTCGGACATACAAACCAACAAAGATAAACACTTTAGACATACAAACAGAGAAAGAAAAACACTTTAGAAATAAACCAACAAATACAGACACTTCAGACATACAAACCAACAAAAACAAACACTTTAAACATACAAACAGAGAAATACAGGCACTTTAGACATACAAACTAACAAAGACAGACACTTCAGACATACAAACCAAAAAAGACAAACACTTCAGACATACAAACAAAGAAAGACAGGCACTTTAGACATACAAACAGACAAAGACAGACACTTCAGACATACAAACCAACAAAGAAAAACACTTCAGATACACAAACAAAGAAAGACAGGCACTTTAGACATACAAACTAACAAAGACAGACACTTCAGACATACAAACAGAGAAAGACAGGCACTATAGACATACAAACATAGAAAGACAGACACTTCGAACATACGAACCAACAAAGATAAACACTTTAGACATACAAACAGAGAAAGACAAACACTTTAGACATAAACCAACAAAGACTGACACTTCAGACATACAAACCAACAAAGACAAACACTTCAGACATACAAACAGAGAAAGACAGGCACTTTCTAAGTACAAACCAAAAAATACAGACACTTCAGACATACAAACCAACAAAGACAAACACTTCAGACATAGAAACAGAGAAAGACAGGCGCTTTAGACATACAAAACAACAAAGACAGACACTTCAGATATACAAACCAACAAATACAAACACTTCAGACATACAAACCAACCAAAACAATCACTTCAGACAAACAAATAGAGAAAGACAGGCACTTTAGACATACAAACCAAAAAGAGAGACACTTCAGACATACAAACCAAAAAAGAAAAACACTTCAGACATACAAACAAAGAAAGAAAGGCACTTTAGACATACAAACCAACAAATACAGACGCTTCAGACATACAAACCAACAAAGAAAAACACTTCAGACATACAAACAAAGAAAGACAGACACTATAGACATACAAACCAAAAAAGACAGACACTTCAGACATACAAACCAACAAAGACAAATACTTCAGACATACAAACCGAGAAAGACAAACCCTTTAAACATACAAACAGAGAAAGACAGACACTTCAGACATACAAACCAACAAAGACAAACACTTCAGACATACAAACAGAGAAAGACAAGCACTTTAGGCATTAGACATACAAACCAACAAAGACAGACACTTCAGACATAGAAACCAACAAAGACAAACACTTCAGACATACAAACAGAGAAAGACAGGAAGTTTAGACATACAAACCATCAATGACAGACACTTCAAACATACAAACCAACAAAGACAAACACTTCAGACATACAAACAGAGAAAGACAGGCACTTTAGACATACGAACCAACAAAGACAGACCTTTCAAACATACGAACCAACAAAGACAGACACTTCAAACATACAAACCAACAAAGACAAACACTTCAGACATAAAAACAGAGAAAGACAGGCACTTTAGACATACAAACCAACAGAGACCGACACTTCAGACATACAAACCAACAAAGACAAACACTTCAGACATACAAACAGAGAAAGACAAACACTTTAACATACAAACAGAGAAAGATAGGCAATTTAGACATACAAACCAACAAAGACAAACACTTCAGACATACAAACCAACAAAGACAAACACTTCAGACATACAAACCAACAAAGACAGACACTTCAGACATACAAACCAACAAAGACAAACACTTCAGACATACAAACAGAGAAAGACAGGCACTTTAGACATGCAAACCAACAAAGACAGACACTTCAGACATACAAACCAACAAAGAAAAACACTTCTGACGTACAAACAGAGAAAAACAGGCACTTTAGACATACAAACCAACAAAAACAAACACTTCAGACATACAAACAGAGAAAGACAGGCACTTTAGACATACAAACCAACAAAGACAGACACTTCAGACATACAAAAAAAAAAGACAAACACTTCAGACACACAAACAAGGAAAGACAGGCACTTAAGACATACAAACCAACAAAGACAGACACTTCAGACATACAAACATAGAAAGACAGGCACTTTAGACATACAAACTAACAAAGACAGACACTTCAGACATACAAACCAACAAAGACAAACACTTCGGACATACAAACAGAGAAAGACAGACACTATAGAAATACAAACCAACAAAGACAAACACTTCAGACATACAAACCAACAAAGACAAACACTTCAGACATAAAAACAAAGAAAGACAAGCACTTTAGACATTAGACATACAAACCAACAAAGACAGACACTTCAGACATAGAAACCAACAAAGACAAACACTTCAGACATACAAAAAGAGAAAGACAGGCACTTTAGACATACAAACCAACAAAGACAGACACTTCAGACATACAAACCAAAAAAGAAAAAAAACTTCAGACATACAAACAAAGAAAGACAGGCACTTTAGACATACAAACCAACAAAGACAGACGCTTCAGACATACAAACCAACAAAGAAAAACACTTCAGACATACAAACAAAGAAAGACAGGCACTTTAGACATACAAACCAACAAAGACAGACACTTCAGACATACAAACAAACAAAGACAAACACTTCAGACATACAAACAGAGAAAAGACAGACACTATAGACATACAAACCAACAAAGACAGACACTTCAGAAATACAAACCAACAAATAAAAACACTTCAGACATACAAACCAACAAAGACAAACACTTCAAACATAGAAACCAACAAAGACAAACACTTCAGACATACAAACAGAGAAAGACAGGCAGTTTAGACATACAAACAATCAATGACAGACACTTCAAACATAAAAACCAACAAAGACAAACACTTCAGACATACAAACAGAGAAAGACAGACACTTCAGACATACAAACCAACAAAGACAAACACTTCAGACATAAAAACAAAGAAAGACAAGCACTTTAGACATTAGACATACAAACCAACAAAGACAGACACTTCAGACATAGAAACCAACAAAGACAAACATTTCAGACATACAAACAGAGAAAGACAGGCAGTTTAGACACACAAACCATCAATGACAGACACTTCAAACATACAAACCAACAAAGACAAACACTTCTGGACATACAAACAGAGAAAGACCAGCAATTTAGCCATACAAACCAACAAAGACAGACACTTCAGACATACAACCAACAAAGACAAACACTTCAGACACACAAACCAACAAAGACAAACACTTCAGACATACAAACCAACAAAGGCAGACACTTCAGACATACAAACCAACAAAGACAAACACTTCAGACATACAAACAGAGAAAAACAGGCACTTTAGACATACAAATCAACAAAGACAGACACTTCAGACATAAAAACAAAGAAAGACAAGCACTTTAGACATTAGACATACAAACCAACAAAGACAGACACTTCAGACATAGAAACCAACAAAGACAAACACTTCAGACATACAAAAAGAGAAAGACAGGCACTTTAGACATACAAACCAACAAAGACAGACACTTCAGACATACAAACCAAAAAAGAAAAAAACTTCAGACATACAAACAAAGAAAGACAGGCACTTTAGACATACAAACCAACAAAGACAGACGCCGCTTCAGACATACAAACCAACAAAGAAAAACACTTCAGACATACAAACAAAGAAAGACAGGCACTTTAGACATACAAACCAACAAAGACAGACACTTCAGACATACAAACAAACAAAGACAAACACTTCAGACATACAAACAGAGAAAGACAGACACTATAGACATACAAACCAACAAAGACAGACACTTCAGAAATACAAACCAACAAAGACAAACACTTCAAACATAGAAACCAACAAAGACAAACACTTCAGACATACAAACAGAGAAAGACAGGCAGTTTAGACATACAAACAATCAATGACAGACACTTCAAACATAAAAACCAACAAAGAAAAACACTTCAGACATACAAACAAAGAAAGACAGGCACTTTAGACATACAAACCAACAAAGACAGACACTTCAGACATACAAACAAACAAAGACAAACACTTCATACATACAAACAGAGAAAGACAGACACTATAGACATACAAACCAACAAAGACAAACACTTCAGACTACATACAAACCAACAAAGACAAACACTTCAGACATACAAAAAGAGAAAGACAGGCACATTAGACATATAAACCAACAAAGACAGACACTTCAGACATACAAACCAACAAAGACAAACACTTCAGACATACAAACCAACAAAGACAAACACTTCAGACATAGAAAACAACAAAGACAAACACTTCAGACATACAAACAGAGAAAGACAGGCAGTTTAGACATACAAACCATCAATGACAGACACTTCAAACATACAAACCAACAAAGACAAACACTTCAGACATAAAAACAAAGAAAGACAAGCACTTTAGACATTAGACATACAAACCAACAAAGACAGACACTTCAGACATAGAAACCAACAAAGACAAACAGAGAACCGACACTTCAGACATACAAACCAACAGAGACCGACACTTCAGACATACAAACCAACAAAGACCAACACTTCAGACATACAAACAGAGGAAGACAAACACTTTAGACATAAAAACCAACAAAGACAGAAACTTCAGACATACAAACCAACAAAGACAAACACTTCAGACATACAAACAGAGAAAGACAGGCCCTTTAGACATACAAACCAACAAAGACAAACACTTCATACATAAAAACAAAGAAAGACAAGCACTTTAGACATTAGACATACAAACCAACAAAGACAGACACTTCAGACAGAGAAACCAACAAAGACAAACAGAGACCGACACTTCAGACATACAAACCAACAGAGACCGACACTTGAGACATACAAACCAACAAAGACCAACACTTCAGACATACAAACAGAGAAAGACAAACACTCTAGACATAAAAACCAACAAAGACAGAAACTTCAGACATACAAACCAACAAAGACAAAACACTTCAGACATACAAACAGAGAAAGACAAGCACTTTAGACATACAAAACCAACAAAGACAAACACTTCAGACATAAAAACAAAGAAAGACAAGCACTTTAGACATTAGACATACAAACCAACAAAGACAGACACTTCAGACATAGAAACCAACAAAGACAAACAGAGACCGACACTTCAGACATACAAACCAACAGAGACCGACACTTCAGACATGCAAACCAACAAAGACCAACACTTCAGACATACAAACAGAGAAAGACAAACACTCTAGACATAAAAACCAACAAAGACAGAACTTTAGACATACAAACCAACAAAGACAAACACTTGTGACATACAAACAGAGAAAGACAGGCACTTCAGACATACAAACCAACAAAGACTGACACTTCAGACATACAAACCAACAAAGACAAACACTTCAGATATACAAACAAAGAAAGACAGGCACTTTAGACATACAAACTAACAAAGACAGACACTACAGACATACAAACAAACAAAGACAGACACTTTGGACATACAAACCAACAAAGGCAAACACTTTAGACATACAAACTAACAAAGACAGACACAAACAAAGAAAGACAGGCACTTTAGACATACAAACCAACAAAGACAGACACTTCAGACATTCAAACCAACAAAGAAAAACACTTCAGACATACAAACAAAGAAAGACAGGCACTTTAGACATACAAATAAACAAAGACAGACACTTCAGACATACAAACAGAGAAAGACAGGCACTATAGACATACAAACCAAGAATGACAGACACTTCAGACATACAAACCATCAAAGATAAACACTTTAGACATACAAACAGAGAAAGAAAACACTTTAGACATAAACCAACAAATACAGACACTTCAGACATACAAACCAACAAAACAAAGACTTTAAACATACAAACAGAGAAATACAGGCACTTTAGACATACAAACTAACAAAGATAAACACTTTAGACATACAAACAGAGAAAGACAAACACTTTAGACATAAACCAACAAAGACAGACACTTCAGACATACAAACCAACAAAGACAAACAATTCAGACATACAAACAGAGAAAGAGAGCACTTTCTAAATACAAACCAAAAAATACAGACACTTCAGACATACAAACCAAGAAAGACAAACACTTCAGACATAAAAACAGAGAAAGACAGGCGCTTTAGACATACAAAACAACAAAGACAGACACTTCAGATATACAAACCAACAAAGACAAACACTTCAGACATACAAACCAACAAAAACCAACACTTCAGACAAACAAACAGAGAAAGACAGGCACTTTAGACATACAAAACAAAAAGAGAGACACTTCAGACATACAAACCAAAAAAGAAAAACACTTCAGACATACAAACAAAGAAAGACAGGCACTTTAGACATACAAACCAACAAATACAGACGCTTCAGACATACAAACCAACAAAAGAAAAACACTTCAGACATACAAACAAAGAAAGACAGGCACTTTAGAAATACAAACCAACAAAGACAGACACTTCAGACATACAAACAAACAAAGACAAACACTTCAGACATACAAACAAACAAAGACAGACACTTTGGACATACAAACCAACAAAGACAAACACTTTAGACATACACTAACAAAGACAGACACAAACAAAGAAAGACAGGAGCTTTAGACATACAAACCAACAAAGACAGACACTTCAGACATTCAAACCAACAAAGAAAAACACTTCAGACATACAAACAAAGAAAGACAGGCACTTTAGACATACAAATAAACAAAGACAGACACTTCAGACATACAAACAGAGAAAGACAGGCACTATAGACATACAAACCAAGATAGACAGACACTTCGGACATACAAACCATCAAAGATAAACACTTTAGACATACAAACAGAGAAAGAAAACACTTTAGACATAAACCAACAAATACAGACACTTCAGACATACAAACCAACAAAAACAAAGACTTTAAACATACAAACAGAGAAATACAGGCACTTTAGACATACAAACTAACAAAGACAGACACTTCAGACATACAAACCAACAAAGATAAACACTTTAGACATACAAACAGAGAAAGACAAACACTTAGACATAAACCAACAAAGACAGACACTTCAGACATACAAACCAACAAAGACAAACACTTCAGACATACAAACAGAGAAAGAGAGCATTTTCTAAATACAAACCAAAAATACAGACACTTCAGACATACAAACCAACAAAGACAAACACTTCAGACATACAAACAGAGAAAGACAGGCGCTTTAGACATACAAAACAACAAAGACAGACACTTCAGATATACAAACCAACAAAGACAACCACTTCAGACATACAAACCAACAAAAACCAACACTTCAGACAAACAAACAGAGAAAGACAGGCACTTTAGACATACAAACCAAAAAGAGAGACACTTCAGACATACAAACCAAAAAAGAAAAACACTTAAGACATACAAACAAAGAAAGACAGGCACTTTAGACATACAAACCAACAAATACAGACGCTTCAGACATACAAACCAACAAAGAAAAACACTTCAGACATACAAACAAAGAAAGACAGGCACTTTAGAAATACACAACCAACAAAGACAGACACTTCAGACATACAAACAAACAAAGACAAACACTTCAGACATACAAACAGAGAAAGACAGACACTATAGACATACAAACCAAAAAAGACAGACACTTCAGACATACAAACCAACAAAGACAAATACTTCAGACATACAAACCGAGAAAGACAAACCCTTTTAAACAAACAAACAGAGAAAGACAGACACTTCAGACATACAAACCAACAAAGACAAACACTTCAGACATACAAACAGAGAAAGACAAGCACTTTAGGCATTAGACATACAAACCAGCAAAGACAGACACTTCAGACATAGAAACCAACAAAGACAAACACTTCAGACATACAAACAGAGAAAGACAGGAAGTTTAGACATACAAACCATCAATGACAGACACTTCAAACATACAATCCAACAAAGACAAACACTTCAGACATAGAAACCAACAAAGACAAACACTTCAGGCATACAAACAGAGAAAGACAGGCAGTTTAGACATACAAACATTCAATGACAGACACTTCAAACATAAAAACCAACAAAGACAAACACTTCAGACATACAAACAGAGAAAGACAGACACTTCAGACATACAAACCAACAAAGACAAACACTTCAGACATACAAAAAGAGAAAGACAGGCACTTTAGACATACAAACAACAAAGACAGACACTTCAGACATACAAACCAACAAAGACAAACACTTCAGACATACACAAACCAACAAAGACAAACACTTCAGACATAGAAACCAACAAAGACAAACACTTCAGACATACAAACAGAGAAAGACAGGCAGTTTAGACATACAAACCATCAATGACAGACACTTCAAACATACAAACCAACAAAGACAAACACTTCAGACATAAAAACAAAGAAAGACAAGCACTTTAGACATTAGACATACAAACCAACAAAGACAGACAGTTCAGACATAGAAACCGACAAAGACAAACAGAGACCGACACTTCAGACATACAAACCAACAGAGACCGACACTTCAGACATACAAACCAACAAAGACCAACACTTCAGACATACAAACAGAGAAAGACAAACACTTTAGACATAAAAACCAACAAAGACAGAAACTTCAGACATACAAACCAACAAAGACAAACACTTCAGACATACAAACAGAGAAAGACAGGCACTTTAGACATACAAACCAACAAAGACAAACACTTCAGACATAAAAACAAAGAAAGACAAGCACTTTAGACATTAGACATACAAACCAACAAAGACAGACACTTCAGACATAGAAACCAACAAAGACAAACAGAGACCGACACTTCAGACATACAAACCAAAAGAGACCGACACTTCAGACATACAAACCAACAAAGACCAACACTTCAGACATACAAACAGAGAAAGACAAACACTCTAGACATAAAAACCAACAAAGATAGAAACTTCAGACATACAAACCAACAAAGACAAACACTTCAGACATACAAACAGAGAAAGACAGGCACTTTAGACATACAAACCAATAAAGACAGACACTTCAGACATACAAACCAACAAAGACAAACACTTCAGACATACAAACCAACAAAGACAAACACTTCAGACATACAAACAGAGAAAGACAGGCACTTTAGACATACAAACCAACAAAGACAAACACTTCAGACATACAAACAGAGAAAGACAGGCACTTTAAACATACAAACCAACAAAGACAGACATTTCAGACATACAAACATAAAAAGACAAACACTTCAGACATACAAACAAGGAAAGACAGGCACTTTAGACATACATACCAACAAAGACAGACACTTTAGACATACAAACCAACAAAGAAAAACACTTCAGACACACAAACAAAGAAAGACAGGCACTTTAGACATACAAACCAACAAAGACAGACACTTCAGACATACAAACCTACAAAGACAAACACTTAAGACATACAAACAGAAAAAGGCAAACCCTTTAGATGTACAAACAGAGAAAGGCAAACCCTTTATACGTACAAACAGAGAAAGACAGACACTTCAGACATAAAAAACCAACAAAGAAAAAACTTCAGAAATACAAACAGAGAAAAAACAAGCACTTTAGACATTAGACATACAAACCAACAAAGTCAGACACTTCAGACATAGAAATCAACAAAGACAAACACTTCAAACATGCAAACAGAGAAAGACAGGCAGTTTAGACATACAAACCATCAACTACAGACACTTCAAACATACAAACCAACAAAGACAAACACTTCAAACATACAAACAGAGAAATACAGGCACTTTAGACATACAAACCAACAAAGACAGACGCTTCAGACATACAAACCAACAAAGACAAACACTTCAGACATACAAACAGAGAAAGACAAACACTTTAGACATACAAACCAACAAAGACAGACACTTCAGACATACAAACCAACAAAGAAAAAACACTTCAGACATACAAACAAAGAAAGACAGGCACTTTAGACATACAAACTAACAAAGACAGACACTACAGACATACAAACAAAGAAAGACAGACACTATAGACATAAAAACCAACAAAGACAGACACTTTGGACATACAAACCAACAAAGACAAACACTTTAGACATACAAACTAACAAAGACAGACACAAACAAAGAAAGACAGGCGCTTTAGACATACAAACCAACAAAGACAGACACTTTAGACATTCAAACCAACAAAGAAAAACACTCCAGACATACAAACAAAGAAAGACAGGCACTTTAGACATACAAATAAACAAAGACAGACACTTCAGACATACAAACAGAGAAAGACAGGCACTATAGACATACAAACCAAGAAAGACAGACACTTCGGACATACAAACCAACAAAGATAAACACTTTAGACATACAAACAGAGAAAGAAAAACACTTTAGAAATAAACCAACAAATACAGACACTTCAGACATACAAACCAACAAAAACAAACACTTTTAACATACAAACAGAGAAATACAGGCACTTTAGACATACAAACTAACAAAGACAGACACTTCAGACATACAAACCAAAAAAGACAAACACTTCAGACATACAAACAAAGAAAGACAGGCACTTTAGACATACAAACAGACAAAGACAGACACTTCAGACATACAAACCAACAAAGAAAAACACTTCAGATACACAAACAAAGAAAGACAGGCACTTTAGACATACAAACTAACAAAGACAGACACTTCAGACATACAAACAGAGAAAGACAGGCACTATAGACATACAAACATAGAAAGACAGACACTTCGAACATACGAACCAACAAAGATAAACACTTTAGACATACAAACAGAGAAAGACAAACACTTTAGACATAAACCAACAAAGACTGACACTTCAGACATACAAACCAACAAAGACAAACACTTCAGACATACAAACAGAGAAAGACAGGCACTTTCTAAGTACAAACCAAAAAATACAGACACTTCAGACATACAAACCAACAAAGACAAACACTTCAGACATAGAAACAGAGAAAGACAGGCGCTTTAGACATACAAAACAACAAAGACAGACACTTCAGATATACAAACCAACAAATACAAACACTTCAGACATACAAACCAACCAAAACAATCACTTCAGACAAACAAATAGAGAAAGACAGGCACTTTAGACATACAAACCAAAAAGAGAGACACTTCAGACATACAAACCAAAAAAGAAAAACACTTCAGACATACAAACAAAGAAAGAAAGGCACTTTAGACATACAAACCAACAAATACAGACGCTTCAGACATACAAACCAACAAAGAAAAACACTTCAGACATACAAACAAAGAAAGACAGACACTATAGACATACAAACCAAAAAAGACAGACACTTCAGACATACAAACCAACAAAGACAAATACTTCAGACATACAAACCGAGAAAGACAAACCCTTTAAACATACAAACAGAGAAAGACAGACACTTCAGACATACAACCAACAAAGACAAACACTTCAGACATACAAACAGAGAAAGACAAGCACTTTAGGCATTAGACATACAAACCAACAAAGACAGACACTTCAGACATAGAAACCAACAAAGACAAACACTTCAGACATACAAACAGAGAAAGACAGGAAGTTTAGACATACAAACCATCAATGACAGACACTTCAAACATACAAACCAACAAAGACAAACACTTCAGACATACAAACAGAGAAAGACAGGCACTTTAGACATACGAACCAACAAAGACAGACCTTTCAAACATACGAACCAACAAAGACAGACACTTCAAACATACAAACCAACAAAGACAAACACTTCAGACATAAAAACAGAGAAAGACAGGCACTTTAGACATACAAACCAACAGAGACCGACACTTCAGACATACAAAACCAACAAAGACAAACACTTCAGACATACAAACAGAGAAAGACAAACACTTTAACATACAAAACAGAGAAAGATAGGCAATTTAGACATACAAACCAACAAAGACAAACACTTCAGACATACAAACCAACAAAGACAAACACTTCAGACATACAAACCAACAAAGACAGACACTTCAGACATACAAACCAACAAAGACAAACACTTCAGACATACAAACAGAGAAAGACAGGCACTTTAGACATGCAAACCAACAAAGACAGACACTTCAGACATACAAACCAACAAAGAAAAACACTTCTGACGTACAAACAGAGAAAAACAGGCACTTTAGACATACAAACCAACAAAAACAAACACTTCAGACATACAAACAGAGAAAGACAGGCACTTTAGACATACAAACCAACAAAGACAGACACTTCAGACATACAAACAAAAAAAGACAAACACTTCAGACACACAAACAAGGAAAGACAGGCACTTAAGACATACAAACCAACAAAGACAGACACTTCAGACATACAAACATAGAAAGACAGGCACTTTAGACATACAAACTAACAAAGACAGACACTTCAGACATACAAACCAACAAAGACAAACACTTCGGACATACAAACAGAGAAAGACAGACACTATAGAAATACAAACCAACAAAGACAAACACTTCAGACATACAAACCAACAAAGACAAACACTTCAGACATAAAAACAAAGAAAGACAAGCACTTTAGACATTAGACATACAAACCAACGAAGACAGACACTTCAGACATAGAAACCAACAAAGACAAACACTTCAGACATACAAAAAGAGAAAGACAGGCACTTTAGACATACAAACCAACAAAGACAGACACTTCAGACATACAAACCAAAAAAGAAAAAAACTTCAGACATACAAACAAAGAAAGACAGGCACTTTAGACATACAAACCAACAAAGACAGACGCTTCAGACATACAAACCAACAAAGAAAAACACTTCAGACATACAAACAAGAGAAAGACAGGCACTTTAGATATACAACCAACAAAGACAGACACTTCAGACATACAAACAAACAAAGACAAACACTTCAGACATACAAACAGAGAAAGACAGACACTATAGACATACAAACCAACAAAGACAGACACTTCAGAAATACAAACCAACAAATAAAAACACTTCAGACATACAAACCAACAAAGACAAACACTTCAAACATAGAAACCAACAAAGACAAACACTTCAGACATACAAACAGAGAAAGACAGGCAGTTTAGACATACAAACAATCAATGACAGACACTTCAAACATAAAAACCAACAAAGACAAACACTTCAGACATACAAACAGAGAAAGACAGACACTTCAGACATACAAACCAACAAAGACAAACACTTCAGACATAAAAACAAAGAAAGACAAGCACTTTAGACATTAGACATACAAACCAACAAAGACAGACACTTCAGACATAGAAAACCAACAAAGACAAACATTTCAGACATACAAACAGAGAAAGACAGGCAGTTTAGACACACAAACCATCAATGACAGACACTTCAAACATACAACCAACAAAGACAAACACTTCTGACATACAAACAGAGAAAGACCAGCAATTTAGCCATACAAACCAACAAAGACAGACACTTCAGACATACAAACCAACAAAGACAAACACTTCAGACACACAAACCAACAAAGACAAACACTTCAGACATACAAACCAACAAAGGCAGACACTTCAGACATACAAACCAACAAAGACAAACACTTCAGACATACAAACAGAGAAAAACAGGCACTTTAGACATACAAATCAACAAAGACAGACACTTCAGACATAAAAACAAAGAAAGACAAGCACTTTAGACATTAGACATACAAACCAACAAAGACAGACACTTCAGACATAGAAACCAACAAAGACAAACACTTCAGACATACAAAAAGAGAAAGACAGGCACTTTAGACATACAAACCAACAAAGACAGACACTTCAGACATACAAACCAAAAAAGAAAAAAACTTCAGACATACAAACAAAGAAAGACAGGCACTTTAGACATACAAACCAACAAAGACAGACGCTTCAGACATACAAACCAACAAAGAAAAACACTTCAGACATACAAACAAAGAAAGACAGGCACTTTAGACATACAAACCAACAAAGACAGACACTTCAGACATACAAACAAACAAAGACAAACACTTCAGACATACAAACAGAGAAAGACAGACACTATAGACATACAAACCAACAAAGACAGACACTTCAGAAATACAAACCAACAAAGACAAACACTTCAAACATAGAAACCAACAAAGACAAACACTTCAGACATACAAACAGAGAAAGACAGGCAGTTTAGACATACAAACAATCAATGACAGACACTTCAAACATAAAAACCAACAAAGACAAACACTTCAGACATACAAACAGAGAAAGACAGACACTTCAGACATACAAACCAACAAAGACAAACACTTCAGACATAAAAACAAAGAAACACAAGCACTTTAGACATTAGACATACAAACCAACAAAGACAGACACTTCAGACATAGAAACCAACAAAGACAAACATTTCAGACATACAAACAGAGAAAGACAGGCAGTTTAGACACACAAACCATCAATGACAGACACTTCAAACATACAAACCAACAAAGACAAACACTTCTGACATACAAACAGAGAAAGACCAGCAATTTAGCCATACAAACCAACAAAGACAGACACTTCAGACATACAAACCAACAAAGACAAACACTTCAGACACACAAACCAACAAAGACAAACACTTCAGACATACAAACCAACAAAGGCAGACACTTCAGACATACAAACCAACAAAGACAAACACTTCAGACATACAAACAGAGAAAAACAGGCACTTTAGACATACAAATCAACAAAGACAGACACTTCAGACATACAAACCAACAAAGACAAACACTTCAGACATGCAAACCAACAAAGACAAACACTTCAGACGTACAAACAGAGAAAGACAGGCCTTGGGCTCTATGACTTCCAAGAGGGCATAGTACCCTTTCATAATGCAATGATACATTCCAATGAGTAGTGGGGTGGTTACAGTTCCAAGAGGGTATAGTTGTTTTTCATAACCGCTCTCTCTTTTTCATAGGGCAATAGTTTCCAGTGAGCTAATATGCTCTTATTTTTCTAGGTTTACACACCGCCATCCCAAGGGACCTACAACCTCTACGAGGATATAGAGAGTTTTATGAACATGAAAGTAGTCCCCGAGAATAGTGAACGCAAAGGGGGTTTAAGTGCGAGGGTGAGTCCGGCGAGTGTATTTGATTTAGACGGTTTTTTGAGGGAACTCGGCCTCGATATGGACTATAACCTTGTAGATCAATTTCCAGCTAACGAGGTTGAGGGGTGCTAGAAGCGCCCACCCCTCACGGTGATGTGGAACAAAGTGGTGCTGGCTCGCCCCCAGTGTTACCAGAGTTGTTTTTAGCGGATACTGCTTTGCGCAATATTCATGTATATGGGGCCGAGTTTTGTGACCCGTTTAATCCCTGTCATGTGGTACTATTCAAACGGACCCCATAAAAACCATACACCTTTACGTCAGCATGATTTGGGAACGTCTCGAAAAACATTTACGGGAGGCAGGAGGGAAAGATTCTTTAAAAGTATCACATTTAAATTTATTTTTTTTAATGCAAGATTAGGTGTTTTGCGTGACCATCATATTCAAACTAGAATGCAGACGCTACACCCAGACCTGCATGATTTTTAGGGTGTATTTTCGGATTGGGTGGGTGAAATTTTTAATAGGATGGAGGGCAATAATGAGAATGGGAGTGGGTTACCAGTGTCATTTTTAAAACAAATTGGAGGTTAATATCACTAAATTTAAAAGGGAATTTGCTTTAACGGGTGGGAGGGGGAGCGGAAAACCTAACTTAAAAAACATATAATAGTAATTTAAAAGCCACTAGAGGTGTACAACACTTTCGTTTTAACACGGGCTTGGAGTGTTTTAAGTCTTCCGTCCTTGTCGCGGGTCATAAACCCCTACAAAAGGACGCTAGTAAGACTGATTTAGACGATTGTGCTTTAAATGGGAAAGAGGGTTCTGATTTTTCAAAAGTAGATTTTAATTGTTTAATGGGACAGTATCCAGTAACGCTTAAGGGGATGAATATTTTTGAAAAGGCTAATGATATTTAAAAGTTGGGGTAACAGTTTTACAGTTTGATGAAGATTTTGAAGACGGGGAATAAGGTGATAAAAAAGGGGTAATTTATTCTATAAGAGCACCGTCTATTGATTCAGTGAGACACTGGATATGGCTTCTCTACGAACCTGCCAAAGATCCTCAATCAATTGGACATTTGTTTCCTATCCCCCGTATTAGTCGGGTTTTAAGTGAGGGTAAAATGAGGAAGGGTACCTGCTATTAGTGCCCAATGTGTCTATCAAGATTATGTAGCGAAATGAAATTAAATAATCATTTGAGACACTACAAGCGTCATGGAACCAGACTGTGGAAACAGTTTCAGGGGACAATGCCACATTGCGGTTCAAAAGCTTTCACAACACACTGTTGCAGAGCAACAAGGTATCATTAGGCGTTGAAGCTGCTCTCTTGGATGTGTCAGACCCGGCAAATTCGAATCATTTGAAAAAACACGAAGCTATTGCGATCTCTTTTGCGCACGCGTGGAGAGATTCAAGTAATACCATGTAATTGTTAGATTTTTGTGAGAAGTTGGATTGAAAAGACTGTTTTGGCACAGCTATGGTTGCTCTCATTAAAGAAGCAAATGAGGCGATTTCACGGCTGGGTCATACATATTGTCCTATGAATCTATCAGCAGAGGACGAGTTGGTAATTAAAAATCAAGACATTTGTTGGGTTTGTAAGAAAAAATTAATGAGGAGGATGCGAAAACCCGCGATCATGATTATTTATACCAAGAGATTTCATCAAGGAGGAGAAACTTTTGGGGGGTGGTGCATAAATCGTACAATTTAAATGTTAGGCAACAGTAATTTTTATCGGTTTACGTGCACAATTCCAGCTATGATTAGAAATTCATATTACCAGCGTTGGCACGATTGCAGAAAGGTGAAGTTGTAGAAGGTGCATGGGTAGAGGGTTCTTTTTCATATAAAATCATACCGAAATCATCTGAAAAGCTGCTAGTCTTAGAATTTAAATGGCAAACAATTGATAATGGTAAAGTGTACTTGAATAAAATCCGTTTCTTGATTCTTTTAGTTTCTTCCCTAAATCCCTAAGCCAACTCATTCAAGAACAAAAAGCGACGATTTTAATAGTTTCCCCCTCCTCAAACAGCACTTACCAGATGAAGAACTGTATGATTTAATAATGTCTAAGGGCATATACCCTCATAAGTAATACAGCTCCGCCTCGAAGCTAAATGAGGAAAAATTACCACCCATCCCTGAGCTTTACGATTCAGTTCGCGACCATCATTGCACTACTTCCGACTATGAATTTGCCAGGAGGGTTTGGGCAAAGGGAGGGTGTAAAAATGGGTGAGATTATTGTAAAATGTACCTGGCAAGTGATGTATTGATGTTGTTGGATATTGTCAGTAAAAAAACGGATAAATTCATGAAGAATTCGGGTTGGATTTAGGGTATTTTTTCCACTCCTCATTTGTGTGATGGATTTAATTCTTAAAATCAGTGGAACAGAAATAGGTCTTATCGCCGACGTGGATCAGCATCTGTTTGCAGAGAGATCAATGGGGTTAGGGTATGTTTTTCAAGGGGATTGTTGACAGGTGTGATGTCAGAGGGATGCGGTAGAAATCCAATGCTAATTTCTCTATGGATGCCGTGACGTCAGAGGGCTGCGGTAGAAATACAGTGTTATTTTCCCTATGGATACCGTGACGTCAGAGGGCTGCGTTTAAAATCTGGGTGGGCTGTGTTTGAAATCCAATGCTATTTTTCCCTATAGCTGCCGTGACGTCAGAGGGCTCCGGTAGAATCTTGCCTAGAAACAGGGGTGTGCTTGAAATCTTGCCAGGGGGTGGGAATCTTGCCAGGGCTGTCATGGGAATTTTTATAGGGTGTTGTGACGTCAGAGGGCTGACATCAGAAAAAGGATAGAGTTGTCATCGGAAGCAGAGTGGCCCCACTACTAGGATATATCCATAGGGAGGAAGGATTTTCCGTTGAAGTGGAGCCAGATTTCCTGACATTAGTTAAAAAACAATTAGAAATTAAATGGAAAAAAAATTCAACTGAAAGTAAGCAGCAACATTAAAACTTAATAAGAGCAGAAATTACTAACAATGCGAGGGGGGTTGCCCCTTCCTGAATACCCAGCTCTTTACGAGAAAGTTTCAATTTTGTCCAAATTCTATAAGAACGACTCATGAAACAAAAGGTTTACTTAATTAACAATCAGAAGCTTTTTTAAAATTACTCAAAAACCTTATCGTAAAGAGTAAGGTGTTGAGGAGGGGGCAACCCCCCTCATATACGCAATAATTTCTGTTCGCCTTAAGTTTCGTTTTGGGAAGGAGCAACAAGACTTTTTAAGATCGGGGGGAGGGGTGAGGGAGGATTGAATAAAGTGTAAAATGGGTGAATTGTATAGAAAATCCTAGAAGACATACAGAAAAAATCTATAAAAATCTCAGGTTTTAGTAAGGCCCACAACCCATCTCCGTATTCACTTTCCACCTCCTCTTATAGGTTAAAACTATGTGGAATGTGTACTATTTGAAAATTTATTTTCTATAGAAATTTTATAGCATGGTAGGCTGGTAGACTCTTCTTCTTTTACTCAGAGCTGAGTCCTGGTTACAGCCCAGTTTCAAAGGGTGCATCTGATTTTTCATTAGTTAAATTTTCCTGTCTGACTGAGATCAATGATGATAACAGTCTTTGTTGGGATTAGCAAAGGAAATGTTTTTTTTTTTTTTTTTGCAGTTTATGGCTATGAGCTTAAACTCAGAGTGCTCTGGGGTTTCAAAGATGAACCTCTATAACCCCGACGTCTGTTATGTGTACACATTAAAACATACCACTGCTGAAATTCAAGCGCTGGACTCTCCAAGTCCCTGTCCAAGTCAAGAGAAGCAAAACAAATAGGTTTGTTAACGATGGCATGCAGGTGGCAAACTAGGGTACAATCTGGCCGTGTGTAAGAGAGAAGCGAATGGAACGCGAAATATATTCGTTAAATTGAATAGAATACAAACTGTACAGTTTTCACATGAGTTATTATGTACCACTGTACATTTTAAAACATTCACATTTTTATACAGAATACCATAAAGTAGGAAAAAATATTTTGCAGATTTTTGGGAAATTATGTTACAATAAATATTCACAAAAATCCTTTTCACCTCATTTTCTCAGCTTACCTCAAAAGCTCAAGTTATGTGTAAGTGCATATATGTCTATCCAAAAATGATACCTTGGGTATTGAACGGTCAGTTTCTTGTTTCACAAAATATAGACGTGCTACATCCTGTTTAAATCAAAGTAATGCAATAATTTTCAATCTGCATGATTAGAGGGTCTAAAGTGAGATACATAGACCCTAACCCCTCCGAAAACCTTCACACTAACAAAGATTTTAGTTTATTCAGGAATATTTTTAGAATTATTCAGGGAACGGACGCAAATGATTACACCACTTGATGAAAAATTCTGCAATAATTAATAAGAGTACCATCTAACCTTCATGTCTCAAGGAAGAGTTCCTAATTTGGTTTATTGATCCATCGAAAAGCTGAACTACAAAAGCTGTTTTAGGTAGGTCAATTTTTTCTGTTACGTTGCACAATTATTTTTTTTTTTTTTTTGCTTGTTTTTCTAAACTCTTTGGTCATTCTAGAATCTTGAAAAGCTGCGCTATCTACTTTTTCTTTAATGCTCTTAGTCCAGATGACTTTTTTTGTTGGATTGTGATGGAAGGGGGGACGTGGATCTGGACATTTTTTTTCTCGGGTTGAACTGGACGGTGTCAGGTTCTACCCTAAATGGGCGACAGTAGATGATTTTTATTTTTTTTTTTCTTTGCTTACGAACATGGATCTTAAATATTAAACGATTTTAATCTAAAATCTCAATTCATGAATTGGTTTCCATATTCAGTAAGTAAAGAGACTGATTGTAAGAAATACCTACTTGGCCGCTTTAAATTCTACCAAAACAAATCTATCCAAATAAAATAAGAGGCAAAAGATAGCTTGTGGATTTCAGCAGCATGTTCAATCTTCCCTCGTGTTCTCTTTTTCTTCTTCCTGTTCTCTCTCCCTGGTACCTCTCTCTCTCTCTCTCCCCTCCATCTCTATATATCTCTCTCTCTTGCTCTTTCTCTCTTCCTCCCTCTCTCTCTCTCTCTCTCTCTTTCTTTCTCTTCTCTCTCTCTCTCTCTCTCTCTCTCTCTCTCTCTCTCTCTCTCTCTCTCTCTCTCTCTCTCTCTCTCTCTCTCTCTCTCTCTCTCTCTCTCTCTCTCTCTCGTAAGAGTAGATGATTATTTTATTTTTTTGCTTTTGACTGTATTTTTTTTTTTTCGGAATGCCCAGAAAGTGCGCACGAAAGACAGTTGGGGACCGTGGACCACAACGAGAAAATCTAATAGAGGCGAGTAGAAAGGGGGGTCCGACTCCGACGAGAACCACGTGGTTTATGGTTTTGTCACTGAGAATGAAAAAACAGGAATTTTCTCACTTGGAAAAACAGGAATTTTCTCACATTTATGGATGTTTCTTGGACGGTTATGGGTGTTGGTCAATTTATTTGATGTTTTTCATGGATGTCAACATCAATTCATGTCTGTTTTATGTATGGTTTTTTGTCAGTGAGAATGAAAAAACAGGAACTTTCTCACATTTATGGATGTCAACAGCAATTCATGTCTGTTTTATGGTTTTTTGTCAGTGAGAATGAAAAAACAGGAACTTTCTCACATTTATGGATGTCAACAGCAATTTATGTCTGTTTTATGTCTTTAGGCGAACCTAACCTGAGAAATTGATTTACATAATCGGCGGGGGAATTATTGATTCACGAAGGGGAATTAAGAAACAAACATGGCTTCTTTGATCTTTAGGCTAACCTAACCTGAGAACTTGATTTACATAATTGGCGGGGAAATTATTGATTCACGAAGGGGGAATTAAGAAACATTATGGTTTCCTTGATCTTTAGGCGAACCTAACCTGAGAACTTGATTTACATAATCGACGGGGAAATTATTGATTCAAGAAGGGGGAATTAAGAAACAGTATGGTTTCTTTGATCTTTAGGCGAACCTAACCTGAGAACTTGATTTACATAATCGGCGGGGAAATTATTGATTCACGAACGGGGAATTAAGAAACATTATGGTTTCTTTGATCTTTAGGCGAACCTAACCTGAGAACTTGATTTACATAAGCGGCGGGGGAATGTATTGATTCACGAAGGGGGAATTAAGAAACATTATGGCTTCTTTAATCTTAGGTCTGAGGGATAAACGTTCTTTAGGTCAGAGAGAAAAATTAATATTCTATTTTGAAATAGGGCTTCATTGATCTTTAGTGTCAGGAATTATAAATGACATCACTTGTTATCTTGGAATTATGCGGGAGTCTAAAGAGATAGAAATTCTATTTTTAAATACGGCTTTACTGAGCTTTAAGTCGGAGAGATAAAAATTGATATTCTAACGAAACCTTAATAGTTTAGCTAGGAACATTTATGAGATGAAGAGATTAACGTAGGAAAGGGTTTCCTAGAAATTTGAAATGTGTCAGCGCAGGGAATGCCAAAAACAAAAGGAACACACAGAAATTACTTTTAGGGGATTATTTGGGCGAAACCGTTTTAGACAGGTTTTGGAATTATTTCGGCGAAACAGTTAGAAACATTTTGAAAGATGATTTTTGAAGAGATTTTAGAAGAGGATTTGAGGGTGAAACTCTGAGGTCGTTATAATACACAAGTTCCATTTGAACAGTGTCGTGAGGTCCTCTACCCAACCCCAAAGGGTTCCGATCCCCCCATCCCAACCCCGAAGGAAGCGCCCGGTCCTCAAAGGTCCCCCCAAGCTCCAAAGGACCACCCGGCCCTCAAGGGTCCCACAGACCCTCAAAGGCTCTCCCAGAGCCCCGTCTTTCGTTGATGTGTATTGTCTGAAACTTATGATTTGGGATATGTAAATTACTATTTCGGACTTTTCTGAGCTAGATTTCTTAGTCTTTCGTTGGTGTGTGTTGTCTGAAACCTATGATTTGGTATGGATGGATTGCAATTATTGACTTTTCTGAGCTGGATTTCTTAGCCGTTCATAGGTGAGTGCGGTCAGAAAATTATGATTTGGGATGTTTAGTTTGCAAGTGGACTTTTCAGAGCTATGATTCTTAGTCTCTCATAGGCGTTTGTTGTCTGAAACTTCTAGTTTGGGATGAATAGTTTGCTATTTCAGACTTTTCTGAGCTAAGGTTTCCTAGTATTTCGTAGGTGAATGTTGTCTGAAACTTATGATTTGGGATATGTAAATTACTATTTCGGGCTTTTCTAAGCTAGATTTCTTAGTCTTTCGTTGGTGTGTGTTGTCTGAAACCTATGATTTGGGATGGGTGGATTGCTATTTTTGACTTTTCTGAGCTGGATTTCTTAGCCGTTCATAGGTGTGTGTTGTCTGAAACTTATGATTTGGGATGGTTAATTGCTATTTTTGACTTTTCTGAGCTAGGTTTCTTAGCCTTTCATATGTGTGTGCTGTCAGAAAATTATGATTTGGGATTTGTAGTTTGCATTTTGGACTTTTCAGAGCTAGGATTCTTAGTCCCTCATAGGTGTTTGTTGTCTGAAGCCTATAGTTTGGGATGAGTAGTTTGCTATTTCAGGCTTTTCATAGCCAGATTTCTTAGTATTTCGTAGGTGTGTGTTGTCTGAAACCTATGATTTGGATTGTGTGGGTTGCTATTTTTTGACTTTTCATAGCCAGATTTCTTAGTCTTTCGTAGGTGTGTGTTGTCTGAAACCTATGATTTGGATTGTGTGGATTGCTATTTTTTTACTTTTCTGAGCTGGATTTCATAGCCTTTCGTAGAGATGTGTTGACTGAAACCTATGATTTGGGATGAGTGGTTTGCTTTTTGGACTTTTCAGAGCTGGATTTCTTAGCCGTTCATAGGTAAGTGTTGTCTGAAACCTATGATTAGGGATGGTTAATTTGCTATTTTTGACTTTTCTGAGCTAGGTTTCTTAGCCTTTCATAGGTGTGTGTTGTCAGAAAATTATGATTGGGATGTGTAGTTTGCTATTTCAGGCTTTTCTGAGCTAAGGTTTCCTAGTATTTCGTAGGTGAATGTTGTCTGAAACCAATAGTTTGGGATGAGTTAAGGAATTAAGAACTGAAGTGGAAGCTTTTTTCATTTTCATTGGTAAAATTCAGAATTGAGCTAACTTTTTTCACTTCTTTAAGAAAATTCAGAAGTGAACTTGAACATTTTGCACTTCTTCGAGAAAACTCAGAATTAAAGTGATGCTCCTTATTTTCATGTCGAATATTCAAATCAATGTATAACTTTTTTCTATCTTCTATGAAAAATTTGGAACAGAACTTTAAATTTTTCATCTCTTTGCAAAAAATCGGTAGTGAACTTAAGAAAATTAGAATTAAAGTGAAACTTTTTATCTTCACTGGAAAATAATCACAATCATAGTATAACTTTTCCTATCTTCTACAGAAAAATTTAGAACTGAACTTTAAATTTTTTTATGTCTTTGAGAAATTAAGAACTGAAGTGGAAGGTTTTTTCACTTTCATTGGTAAAATTCAGAATTGAGTTAACTTTTTTCTCTTCTTTAAGAAAATTCAGAAGAGAACTTGAACAATTTGCACTTCTTCGAGAAAACTCAGAATTAAAGTGGAGTTCCTTATCTTCATGTTGAATATTCACAATCAATGTATAACTTTTTTTATCTTCTATGAAAAATTTGGAACAGAACTTTAAATTTTTCATCTCTTTGAGAAAAATCAGAACTGAATTTAAGAAAAATTATAAATAAAGTGAAACTTTTGATCTTCATGGAAAACAATCGCAGTCATAGTATTACTTTTTCTATATCTTCCATCTAAAATTTATAATAGAACTTTAAATTTCTTTATTTATTTGGGGAACTTAAAACTGAAGTGGAAGATTTTTATTTCTCTCTGGAGAAATTAGAATTGAAGTGTGTTCTTTGGTAAAGTTCAGAAGAGAACTTGAACTTTTCTTCACTTCGTTGAGAAAATTTTAAATTGAACTAGAACTTTTTATCTTCCGGGAAAATATTCACAAGTATGGTATTACTTTTTCTATCTTCCACCGAAAAATTTAGAATTGAACTTTAAATTTCTTTATGTCTTTTGTGAAATAATGAACTGAAGTGGAAGATTTTTACTTTCTCTGTAGAAATTAGAATTGAATTGTCTTCTTTGGTAAAATTCAGTAGAGAACTTGAACTTTTCTTCACTTCATTGAGAAAATTTTAAATTGAACTAGAACTTTTTATCTTCCGTGAAAATAATCACAAGTATGGTATTACTTTTTCTATCTTCCACCGAAAAATTTAGAATTGAACTTTAAATTTCTTTATGTCTTTGTGAAATAAAGAACTGAAGTGGAAGATTTTTGTTTTCTCTGGAGAAATTAGAATTGAATTGTGTTCTTTGGAAAATTCCGAAGAGAACTTGAACTTTTTTATCTTCAGTGAAAAATTTGGAACAGTATTTTAAATTTTTCATCTCTTCGAGTCAGATCTGAACAAAAGTGGAAAATTTTTATATTATTCGGAAAAATAGAAATGATCAATGACTAATTTCTTTTTCATTGAGAAAATTCAGAAGAGAACTTGAACTTTCCTTCACTTCGTTGAGAAAATTTTAAATTGAACTAGAACTTTTGATCTCCCATGAAAATATTTCACAAGTATGGTATTACTTTTTCTATCTTCCACCGAAAAATTTAGAATTGAACTTTAAATTTCTTTATGTCTTTGTGAAATAAGGAACTGAAGTGGAAGATTTTTATTTTCTCTGTGAAATTAGAATTGAATTGTGTTCTTTGGTAAAATTCAGAAGAGAACTTGAATTCTTCTTCACTTCGTTGAGAAAATTTTAAATTGAACTAGAACTTTTTATCTTCCGGGAAAATATTCACGCGTATGGTATTACTTTTTCTATCTTCCACCGAAAAATTTAGAATTGAACTTTAAATTTTTTATTGGGGAATTAGAATTGAATTGTGTTCTTTGGTAAAATTCAGAATAGAACTCGAATATTCACGTTCAAAGTATAACTTTTCCTATCTTCTATGAAAAATTTGGAACAGAACTTTAAATTTCTTCATCTCTTTGAGAAAAAAAATCCGAACTGAAGTGGAAATTTTTATATTACTTTGGGAAAATAGATTTGATCAATAACTTATTTCATTTCCATTGAGAAAATTCAGAATCGAAGTTGAACTTTTCTTCTTCCGGGAAAATATTTGGAACAGAACTTTAATTTTTTTCATCTCTTTGAGAAAGGTCGGAATTGAATTTAAGAAAATTTTGAATTAAAGTGAAACTTTTTATCTTCATGGAAAATAATCATAATCATAGTATAACTTTTCCAATCTTCTACGGAAAAATTTAGAAGTGTCCAACTAAGAAAAGTCCGAAATAGTAATTTACATATCCCAAATCATAATTTTCTGAAAGCATACACCAATGAAAGGCTAAGAAATCTAGCTCCGAAAAGCCTGAAATAGCAAACTACTCATCCCAAACTATTGGTTTCAGACAACAAACACCTATGATGGACTAAGAATCCTAGCTCTGAAAAGTCCAAATAGCAAACTACACATCCCAAATCATAATTTTCTGACAACACACACCTATGAAAGGCTAAGAAACCTAGCTAATAAAAGCCGGAAATAGCAAATTAACAATCCCAAATCATAAGTTTCAGACAGCACTCACCTATGAACGGCTAAGAAATACAGCTCGGAAAAGTAAAAAAATAGCAACCCACACATCCCAAATCATAGGTTTCAGACAACACATACCTATGAAAGACTAAGAAATCCAACTCAGAAAAGCCCGAAATAGTAATTTATATATTCCCAAAACATAGCTTTCAGACAACACTCATCTATGAACGGCTAAGAAACCTAGCTCAGAAAAGTCAAAAATAGCAAACTAGTCATCCCAAACTATAGGTTTGAGACAACAAAACACCTATGAAAGGCTAAGAAATCCAGCTCAGAAAAGTCAAAAGTAGCAATCCACCCATCCGAAATCATAGGTTTCAGACAACACACACCAACGAATGACTAAGAAATCTAGCTTAGAAAAGCCCGAAATAGTAATAAACATATCCCAAATCATAGGTTTCAGACAACATTCACCTATGAAAGACTAAGAAACCTTAGCTCAGAAAAGCCTGAAATAGCAAACTACTCATCCCAAACTAGAAGTTTCAGACAACAAACGCCTATGATGGACTAAGAATCATAGCTCTGAAAAGTCCAAATAGCAAACTACACATCCCAAATCTTAATTTTCTGACAACACATACCTATGAAAGGCTAAGAAATCTAGCTCAGAAAAGACAAAAATAGCAAACCAATCATCCCAATCATAGGTTTAAGTCAACACACACCTATGAAAGGCTAATAAATCCAGCTCAGAAAAGTCAAAAATAGCAAACTACATATCCCAAATCATTGGTTTCAGTCAACACACACCAACGAAAGACTAAGAAACCTAGCTCAGAAAGGTCAAAAATAGCAAACTACTCATCCCAAACTATTGGTTTCAGACAACATTCACCTACGAAATACTAGGAAACCTTAGCTCAGAAAAGCCTGAAATAGCAAACTACATATCCCAAATCATAATTTTCTGACAACACTTACCTATGAAAGCTAAGAAACCTAGCTCAGAAAAGTCAAAATAGCAAACTACACATCCCAAATCATAGGTTTCAGTCAACACACACCTAGGAAAGGCTCAGAAATCCAGCTCAGAAAAGTCCAAAAAGCAAACCACTCATCCCAAATCATAGGTTTCAGACACCACACACCTATGAAAGACTAAGAAATCCAACTCAGAAAAGCCCGAAATAGTAATTTACATATCCCAAATCATAAGTTTCAGACAACATTCACCTACGAAATACTAAGAAACCTTAGCTCAGAAAAGTCTGAAATAGCCAACTACTCATCTCAAACTCGAAGTTTCAGACAACAAATACCTATGAGTGTCTAAGAATCCTAGCTCTGAAAAGTCCAAAAAGCAAACTACACCTCCCAAATCATAAATTTTCTGAAAGCACACACCTATGAAAGGCTAAGAAATCTAGCTCAGAAAAGTCAAAAATAGCAAATTAAACATCCCAAATCATAGGTTTCAGTCAACACACGCCTACGAAAGACTAAGAAATCTGGTTATGAAAAGTCGGAAATAGCAAATTACATATGAAAGGCTAAGAAATCCAGCTCAGAAAAGTCAAAAAATAGCAACCCACACATCCCAAATCATAGGTTTCAGACACCACACACCTACGAAAGACTAAGAAATCTGGTTATGAAAAGTCGGAAATAGCAAATTATATATCCCAAATCATAAGTTTCAGTCAACACACACCTACGAAAGGCTAAGAAACCTAGCTCATAAAAGCCTGAAATAATAGCAAACTACTCATCCCAAACTATTGGTTTCAGACAACATTCACCTACGAAATACTAGGAAACCTTAGCTCAGAAAAGCCTGAAATAGCAAACTACACATCCCAAATCATAATTTTCTGACAACACACACCTATGAAAGGCTAAGAAACCTAGCTCAGAAAAGTCAAAAATAGCAAATTAACCATCCCAAATCATAGGTTTCAGACAACACTCACCTATGAACGGCTAAGAAATCCAGCTCTGAAAAGTCTAAAAAGCAAACCACTCATCCCAAATCATAGGTTTCAGTCAACCCATCTCTACGAAAGGCTATGAAATCCAGCTCAGAAAAGTAAAAAAATAGCAATCCACACAATCCAAATCATAGGTTTCAGACAACACACACCTACGAAAGACTAAGAAATCTGGCTATGAAAAGTCAAAAAATAGCAACCCACACAATCCAAATCATAGGTTTCAGACAACACACACCTACGAAATACTAAGAAATCTGGCTATGAAAAGCCTGAAATAGCAAACTACTCATCCCAAACTATAGGCTTCAGACAACAAAAACCTATGAGGGACTAAGAATCCTAGCTCTGAAAAGTCCAAAATGCAAACTACAAAATCCCAAATCATAATTTTCTGACAGCACACACATATGAAAGGCTAAGAAACCTAGCTCAGAAAAGTCAAAAATAGCAAATTAACCATCCCAAATCATAAGTTTCAGACAACACACACCTATGAACGGCTAAAAAATCCAGCTCAGAAAAGTCAAAAATAGCAATCCACCCATCCCAAATCATAGGTTTCAGACAACACACACCAACGAAAGACTAAGAAATCTAGCTTAGAAAAGCCCGAAATAGTAATTTACATATCCCAAATCATAAGTTTCAGACAACATTCACCTACGAAATACTAGGAAACCTTAGCTCAGAAAAGTCTGAAATAGCAAACTATTCATCCCAAACTAGAAGTTTCAGACAACAAACGCCTATGAGAGACTAAGAATCATAGCTCTGAAAAGTCCAACTTGCAAACTACACAAAGTTCCTGTTTTTTTCATTCTCACTGACAAAAACCATAAAACAGACATGAATTGCTGTTGACATCCATAAATGTAACTTTCTCAAATTTATGGATGTCAACAGTAATTTATGTCTGTTTTATGTCTTTAGGCGAACCTAACCTGAGAAATTGATTTACATAATCGGCGGGGGAATTATTGATTCACGAAGGGGAATTAAGAAACAAACATGGCTTCTTTGATCTTTAGGCTAACCTAACCTGAGAACTTGATTTACATAATTGGCGGGGAAATTATTGATTCACGAAGGGGGAATTAAGAAACATTATGGTTTCTTTGATCTTTAGGCGAACCTAACCTGAGAACTTGATTTACATAATCGACGGGGAAATTATTGATTCACGAAGGGGGAATTAAGAAACATTATGGTTTCTTTGATCTTTAGGCGAACCTAACCTGAGAACTTGATTTACATAATCGTCGGGGAAATTATTGATTCACGAAGGGGGAATTAAGAAACATTATGGTTTCTTTGATCTTTAGGCGAACCTAACCTGAGAACTTGATTTACATAATCGGCGGGGGAATGTATTGATTCACGAAGGGGGAATTAAGAAACATTATGGCTTCTTTAATCTTAGGTCTGAGGGATAAACGTTCTTTAGATCAGAGAGAAAAATTAATATTCTATTTTGAAATAGGGCTTCATTGATCTTTAGTGTCAGGAATTATAAATGACATCACTTGTTATCTTGGAATTATGCGGGAGTCTAAAGAGATAGAAATTCTATTTTTAAATACGGCTTCACTGAGCTTTAAGTCGGAGAGATAAATTGATATTCTAACGAAACCTTAATAGTTTAGCTAGGAACATTTATGAGATGAAGAGATTAACGTAGGAAAGGGTTTCATAGAAATTTGAAATGTGTCAGCGCAGGGAATGCCAAAAAAACAAAAGGAACACACAGAAATTACTTTTAGGGGATTATTTGGGCGAAACCGTTTTAGACAGGTTTTGGATTTATTTCGGCGAAACAGTTAGAGACATTTTAAAAGATGATTTTTGAAGAGATTTTAGAAGAGGATTTGAGGGTGAAACTCTGAGGTGGTTATAATACACAAGTTCCATTTGAACAGTGTCGTGAGGTCCTCTACCCCAACCCCAAAGGGTTCCGATCCCCCCATCCCAACCCCGAAGGAAGCGCCCGGTCCTCAAAGGTCCCCCCAAGCTCCCAAAGGACCACCCGGCCCTCAAGGGTCCCACAGACCCTCAAAGGCTCTCCCCGAGCACCGTCTTTCGTTGATGTGTATTGTCTGAAACTTATGATTTGGGATATGTAAATTACTATTTCGGACTTTTCTGAGCTAGATTTCTTAGTCTTTCGTTGGTGTGTGTTGTCTGAAACCTATGATTTGGGATGGATGGATTGCAATTTTTGACTTTTCTGAGCTGAATTTCTTAGCCGTTCATAGGTGAGTGCTGTCAGAAAATTATGATTTGGGATGTGTAGTTTGCAAGTTGGACTTTTCAGAGCTATGATTCTTAGTCTCTCATACGCGTTTGTTGTCTGAAACTTCTAGTTTGGGATGAATAGTTTGCTATTTCAGACTTTTCTGAGCTAAGGTTTCCTAGTATTTCGTAGGTGTGAATGTTGTCTGAAACTTATGATTTGGGATATGTAAATTACTATTTCCGGCTTTTCTAAGCTAGATTTCTTAGTCTTTCGTTGGTGTGTGTTGTCTGAAACCTATGATTTGGGATGGGTGGATTGCTATTTTTGACTTTTCTGAGCTGGATTTCTTAGCCGTTCATAGGTGTGTGTTGTCTGAAACTTATGATTTGGGATGGTTAATTTGCTATTTTTGACTTTTCTGAGCTAGGTTTCTTAGCCTTTCATATGTGTGTGCTGTCAGAAAATTATGATTTGGGATTTGTAGTTTGCATTTTGGACTTTTCAGAGCTAGGACTCTTAGTCCCTCATAGGTGTTTGCTGTCTGAAGTCTATAGTTTGGGATGAGTAGTTTGCTATTTCAGGCTTTTCATAGCCAGATTTCTTAGTATTTCGTAGGTGTGTGTTGTCTGAAACCTATGATTTGGATTGTGTGGATTGCTATTTTTTGACTTTTCTGAGCTCGATTTCATAGCCTTTCGTAGAGATGTGTTGACTGAAACCTATGATTTGGGATGAGTGGTTTGCTTTTTGGACTTTTCAGAGCTGGATTTCTTAGCCGTTCATAGGTGAGTGTTGTCTGAAACTTATGATTTGGGATGGTTAATTTGCTATTTTTGACTTTTCTGAGCTAGGTTTCTTAGCCTTTCATAGGTGTGTGTTGTCAGAAAATTTATGATTTGGGATGTGTAGTTTGCTATTTCAGGCTTTTCTGAGCTAAGGTTTCCTAGTATTTCGTAGGTGAATGTTGTCTGAAACCAATAGTTTGGGATGAGTAGTTTGCTATTTCAGGCTTTTATGAGCTAGGTTTCTTAGCCTTTCGTAGGTGTGTGTTGACTGAAACTTATGATTTGGGATATGTAATTTGCTATTTCCGACTTTTCATAACCAGATTTCTTAGTCTTTCGTAGGTGTGTGGTGTCTGAAACCTATGATTTGGGATGTGTGGGTTGCTATTTTTTGACTTTTCTGAGCTGGATTTCTTAGCCTTTCGTAGCGCGTGTGTTGACTGAAACCTATGATTTGGGATGGTTAATTTGCTATTTTTGACTTTTCTGAGCTAGATTTCTTAGCCTTTCATAGGTGTGTGCTTTCAGAAAATTATGATTTGGGAGGTGTAGTTTGCTTTTTGGACTTTTCAGAGCTTGGATTCTTAGACACTCATAGGTGTTTGTTGTCTGAAACTTCGAATTTGAGATGAGTAGTTGGCTGTTTCAGACTTTTCTGAGCTAAGGTTTCTTAGTATTTCGTAGGTGAATGTTGTCTGAAACTTATGATTTGGGATATGTAAATTACTATTTCGGGCTTTTCTGAGTTGGATTTCTTAGTCTTTCATAGGTGTGTGTGGTGTCTGAAACCTATGATTTGGGATGAGTGGTTTGCTTTTTGGACTTTTTTGAGCTGGATTTCTGAGCCTTTCCTAGGTGTGTGTTGACTGAAACCTATGATTTGGGATGTGTAGTTTGCTATTTTGACTTTTCTGAGCTAGGTTTCTTAGCCTTTCATAGGTAAGTGTTGATCAAAAGTCTAAACTAACCTAACCATACTCGCCGGAAAAGGTTAGGTTAACTTATCATGAGCACTCATGATAAGTTAGCCTACCCTAACCTAACTTAAACATGTAGAAATGTTTCTATTTATTTATTAATATTTATTTATACCTAACCTAACCTATTGTTTTGAAGGTTAGATGACCGAGTTTGAACGATTGTCTTTAATAATAGAACGAGTCATTCATTTTATAATTTAAAAATTTGATGGGTAAATCCATAAGACAAAGGAGCTAAAATTTAATTTAAAATTAGAAAAGAACTTTAAATTTTTCATCTCTTTGAGAAAAAAAAAAACCAGAACTGAAGTGGAGTCTTTTTATTTTCTTGAAAAAAAATTAGAAGAGAACTTTGAATTTTTTTATGTCTTTGAGGAATTAAGAACTGAAGTGGAAGCTTTTTTCATTTTCATTGGTAAAATTCAGAATTTAGCTAACTTTTTTTTCACTTCTTTAAGAAAATTCAGAAGTGAACTTGAACATTTTGCACTTCTTTCGAGAAAACTCAGAATTAAAGTGATGCTCCTTATTTTCATGTCGAATATTCAAATCAATGTATAACTTTTTCTATCTTCTATGAAAAATTTGGAACAGAACTTTAAATTTTTTATCTCTTTGCAAAAAATCGGTAGTGAACTTAAGAAAATTAGAATTAAAGTGAAACTTTTTATCTTCACTGGAAAATAATCACAATCATAGTATAACTTTTCCTATCTTCTACAGAAAAATTTAGAACTGAACTTTAAATTTTTTATGTCTTTGAGAAATTAAGAACTAAAGTGGAAGGTTTTTTTTTTCATTTTCATTGGTAAAATTCAGAATTGAGTTAAATTTTTTCTCTTCTTGAAGAAAATTCAGAAGAGAACTTGAACAATTTGCACTTCTTCGAGAAAACTCAGAATTAAAGTGGAGTTCCTTATCTTCATGTTGAATATTCACAACCAATGTATAACTTTTTCTATCTTCTATGAAAAATTTGGAACAGAACTTTAAATTTTTCATCTCTTTGAGAAAAATAAGAACTGAATTTAAGAAAAATTATAAATAAAGTGAAACTTTTGATCTTCATGGAAAACAATCGCAGTCATAGTATTACTTTTTCTATCTTCCATCTAAAAATTTAGAATAGAACTTTAAATTTCTTTATTTCTTGGGGAACTTAAAACTGAAGTGGAAGATTTTTATTTTCTCTGGAGAAATTAGAATTGAAGTGTGTTCTTTGGTAAAGTTCAGAAGAGAACTTGAACTTTTCTGCACTTCGTTGAGAAAATTTTAAATTGCACTAGAACTTTTTATCTTCCGGGAAAATATTCACAAGTATGGTATTACTTTTTCTATCTTCCACCGAAAAATTTAGAATTGAACTTTAAATTTCTTTATGTCTTTTGTGAAATAATGAACTGAAGTGGAAGATTTTTACTTTCTCTGTAGAAATTAGAATTGAATTGTCTTCTTTGGTAAAATTCAGTAGAGAACTTGAACTTTTCTTCACTTCATTGAGAAAATTTTAAATTGAACTAGAACTTTTTATCTTCCGTGAAAATAATCACAAGTATGGTATTACTTTTTCTATCTTCCACCGAAAAATTCAGAATTGAACTTTAAATTTCTTTATGTCTTTGTGAAATAAAGAACTGAAGTGGAAGATTTTTGTTTTCTCTGGAGAAATTAGAATTGAATTGTGTTCTTTGGTAAAATTCCGAAGAGAACTTGAACTTTTATATCTTCAGTGAAAAATTTGGAACAGTATTTTAAATTTTTCATCTCTTCGAGTCAGATCTGAACAAAAGCGGAAAATTTTTATATTATTTGGAAAAATAGAAATGATCAATGACTAATTTCTTTTTCATTGAGAAAATTCAGAAGAGAACTTGAACTTTCCTTCACTTCGTTGAGAAAATTTTAAATTGAACTAGAACTTTTGATCTTCCATGAAAATATTTCACAAGTATGGTATTACTTTTTCTATCTTCCACCGAAAAATTTAGAATTGAACTTTAAATTTCTTTATGTCTTTGTGAAATAAGGAACTGAAGTGGAAGATTTTTATTTTCTCTGTGAAATTAGAATTGAATTGTGTTCTTTGGTAAAATTCAGAAGAGAACTTGAATTCTTCTTCACTTCGTTGAGAAAATTTTAAATTAAACTAGAACTTTTTATCTTCCGGGAAAATATTCACGCGTATGGTATTACTTTTTCTATCTTCCACCGAAAAATTTAGAATTGAACTTTAAATTTTTTATTGGGGAAATTAGAATTGAATTGTGTTCTTTGGTAAAATTCAGAATAGAACTCGAATATTCACGTTCAAAGTATAACTTTCCCTATCTTCTATGAAAAATTTGGAACAGAACTTTAAATTTCTTCATCTCTTTGAGAAAAAAATCTGAACTGAAGTGGAAATTTTTATATTACTTTGGGAAAATAGATTTGATCAATAACTTATTTCATTTTCATTGAGAAAATTCAGAATCGAAGTTGAACTTTTCTTCTTCCGGGAAAATATTTGGAACAGAACTTTAATTTTTTTCATCTCTTTGAGAAAGGTCGGAACTGAATTTAAGAAAATTTAGAATTCAAGTGAAACTTTTTATCTTCATGGAAAATAATCATAATCATAGTATAACTTTTCCTATCTTCTACGGAAAAATTTAGAAGTGTCCAACTCAGAAAAGTCCGAAATAGTAATTTACATATCCCAAATCATAATTTTCTGAAAGCATACACCAATGAAAGGCTAAGAAATCTAGCTCCGAAAAGCCTGAAATAGCAAACTACTCATCCCAAACTATTGGTTTCAGACAACAAACACCTATGATGGACTAAGAATCCTAGCTCTGAAAAGTCCAAATAGCAAACTACACATCCCAAATCATAATTTTCTGACAACACACACACCTATGAAAGGCTAAGAAACCTAGCAAATAAAAGCCGGAAATAGCAAATTAACCATCCCAAATCATAAGTTTCAGACAGCACTCACCTATGAACGGCTAAGAAATCCAGCTCGGAAAAGTAAAAAAAATAGCAACCCACACATCCCAAATCATAGGTTTCAGACAACACATACCTATGAAAGACTAAGAAATCCGACTCAGAAAAGCCCGAAATAGTAATTTACATATTCCCAAATCATAGCTTTCAGACAACACTCATCTATGAACGGTTAAGAAACCTAGCTCAGAAAAGTCAAAAATAGCAAACTAGTCATCCCAAACTATAGGTTTCAGACAACAAAAACACCTATGAAAGGCTAAGAAATCCAGCTCAGAAAAGTCAAAAGTAGCAATCCACCCATCCCAAATCATAGGTTTCAGACAACACACACCAACGAATGACTAAGAAATCTAGCTTAGAAAAGCCTGAAATAGTAATTAACATATCCCACATCATAGGTTTCAGACAACATTCACCTATGAAAGACTAAGAAACCTTAGCTCAGAAAAGCCTGAAATAGCAAACTACTCATCCCAAACTAGAAGTTTCAGACAACAAACGCCTATGATGGACTAAGAATCATAGCTCTGAAAACGCTAAGAGAGTTTGGTTCAAAAATTCCTTCTCTGGAGACTTGCAAATGGCTACTATATTACAAGAATGTACTTCGGTTGAAATGTGTCCCCAACACGGCAAAGAAACTCAACAAAAAATAAACGTTTTCTGACGTTTTTTGTAATTTTTATACTTTTTCAAATAGTATTGCTGCATCAGAACTCGTTTGTCGTATCTTCATGGTGAAAAGAATAGGCAGCCCACACCATTTTATCGTATCTCAAGTTTACTCCCATTTCGTTAAGGGCGGATTGTCGTATCTGTATTTCATTTCAAGTTTCGACAATGAAAACTTTACCTTTTCCATCTCATATTGGGGAGACCTTCCTTGTTATTTTTTCTCTTTTTTTTTTGATGTATTTGCGAAGAAAATCGGTTGTACCGTGTAAGTTCCAGCAAAGGTGAAATTTTCAAAGTCGTTTTTCTCGGAATTTTGAAAACCTTAGTTACGACAAAACCGCTCTCAGGGGACGATATGCCCCCAGGTCATAACTTAAAACCCTTGCCCTGAGGGTTGTGGGGGAGTGTCCTCCTCAAAAACATATTTTCAATCTGGAAATCAACTACGCTGAACAAAATGGCTATCTGAAAATTTTGATTGGATGTATTTGGGGAAATGATGGGCGTGGGGGGGGAGGGGGCTAGATACACTCCAATCACTTTTGACTATTAAAAAGGGCACTAGCCCTTTAATTTCCAATCGAATGAGCATGTTTTGAAGTTTCTACGACAACGCCTTCCATAAAACCTTATATGCCCCCAGGGCATAACTTAAAACCCTTGCCCTGAGGGTGGTGGGGGAGTATCGGCCTCAAAAATATATTTTCTATCTGGAAATCAACTACGCTGAACAAAATTTCTATCTCAAAATTTTGATTGGATGTGTTTGGGGGAATGATGGGCGTGAGGGGGACTAGTTGCCTTTCAATCATTTTTGACTATTAAAAAGGGCACTAGCCCTTTAATTTCCAATCGAATGAGCCTGTTTTGAAGTTTCTACGACAACGCCTTCTATAAAAACCTTATATGCCCCCAGGGCATAACTTAAAACCCTTTCCTGAGGGTTTTGGGGGAGTGTCCTCCTCAAAAATATATTTTCTATCTGGAAATCAACTACGCTGAACAAAATGGCTATATAAAAATTTTGATTGGATATGTTTGGGGAAATGATGGGCGTGGGGGGGGAGGGGGGCTAGTTACACTCCAATCACTTTCGACTATTAAAAAGGGCACTAGCTCTTTAATTTCCAATCGAATGAACCTGTTTTGAAGTTTCTACGACAATACCTTCTATAAAAACCTCATATGCCCCCAGGGCATAACTTAAAACCCTTGCCCTGAGGGTTGTGGGGGAGTTTCCTCCTCAAAATATATATTCTATCTGGAAATCCACTACGCTGAACAAAATGGCTATCTCAAAATTTGATTGGATGTCTTTGGGGGAATAATGGGTGTGGGGGGGGGCTAGTTGCCCTCCAATCACTTTTGCTATTAAAAAGGGCACTAGCTTTTTGAATTTCCAATCAAATGAGCCTTTTTTGAAGTTTCTACGACAACGTCTTCTATAAAAACCTTATATGCCCCAAGGGTATAACTTAAAACCCTTGCCCTGAGGGTTGTGGGGGAGTGTCCTCCTCAAAAATATATTTTCTATTTGAAAATCAAACTACGCTGAACAAAATGGCTATCTCAAAATTTTGATTGGATGTGTTTGGGGGAATGGTGGGCGTGGGGGGGGGGCAGTTGCCCTCCAATCATTTTCGACTATTAAAAAGGGCACTAGAACTCTCGATTTCCAATCGAATGAGCCCCCTTTGAAGTTTCTACGACGACCCCTTCCATATGAAGTGCCTCTGGGAAAAAAAAAAAAATAATAATAAATAATAAAACATTGGAACCGTATGGCCTTTACTATAGGCAACGCTATAGCGTTGCCTCTGATCAGTCACATTTTAGCTGTTTTGCATGCTCAAAAATAATTATGGCCCAAAAGACATATGTTGTTGGACGAGAAAAGGGAATAGGGATTGGAGGAACCTTAGGGAAAGGGCAGAGGGAGACTTCAGGATTCGCTCTAGAAAGCCAAATACATAAAAAACAAAAAACAAATTCTAACACTATATGGTGGATTTACTGTAAAGAAAACTTATTTTTCTAACCATAACCTCCTTAAAAATTTTTCTATGCTCGCCCTCCCTTCCCCTTAAAATGATTTCTGCGGGTGTCCCTTGATATACCTTCGACATATGTATTTTGCCAATAATTCTAGTTGTTCAAAATCTTGTATTTTTTTTCTGATATCTAAGCATTTGACTATGTGAATACTTCATAAGAAAACCTTCAAATAAACAGTGTTGTCAATCCGAAATCCCTTTGATATAACCGAATTTTGCTATATTTTTTATTTTTGGCTTTGTACTACCAGCAGTAATTTTATCACGACCAAGCAAAGGGGCTTATTTACCCCTTCAGCTTTTTTAAATTAATTATTTTTTTTAACTAAAAATTTTTTTTTGCCAGAGATAGATGCCAATTTCAAAGAATTATCCTTAAAAAGGGATTTCCTTGCTGTAAAGCCTTCTTCCTTGTGGGGATCCCCAAAATTTTCTATGGGAAGGGGGAGAGAGAGGGACAAGACAAGTCAGAATTGTGTTTTGCCCGGGAGGACAGAGAGTTATTGTTCAACAGTAACTGTTCAACAAGAGTTAATTGAAAAATACGGTTTTCCAAGAATCAAAATGTGCACTTTCTGTGTCATCAGGGTATTCCTAGAGAGGAGAGGAGGAATGCCTGTTTTACTGCAGCTACTTATTACCTTCCTTTAACTATTATTTGGATTCTATATTTCTAATTTATGTGTGCTTTGCTGCCTTTCAATAATTTTCTTGTTTCTTCTTCTACAATATCTTGAAAGCAGAACACTTAGAATTAGGGTAATATGAAAACTAGCACTTTTTTAAAGCATAAACTATAAATGTCCCAACAACAGTAATTTGTTTTTGAATAAAAAAGGGCTACGTCATCATAATATTACCCGGTTAGAAGTTTAATGGTATTTTCGTTTACCTTCACCACAGTTATAAACAGTGCAAGAGAAGGTAAAGCAGTTACAAAGAGTACTAGTTAAAAGCAAGACCTTGCAATTGAATGTGATACCGGTTTTTCATTTCAAATCAATCGAAGTTTTTGTAAGTTATCTTCTTTATTAAGCACAAACACGATCATAATATTTTGTTTGTAGTACTTTTGGGGTCAATACGCTTAGCAGTATTTATCAAGATCTTTAACCCCCCCCCCCATCCAGAGAAAATATAAAAAGTGAATTTTAACTACTACTACTAACACCTCACTGCAGCACCAAGCCGCCTGAGGCCAACACACGCTCCTCCTCCTATGTCAAAGCCAGCCTTCTATCCTAATCTAGTCAAAGCCTCCCTCTTTACACCCTCCAAGGAAGTTCTAATTAAACCTCCCAGGAAGTTCCCATTTGTACGATTTTGTTCCCACTCAACATTCTTCCCAAAAATAATGGCCACCACTGTAACAATTGTGTTCTAGCCTCCCCCCCCCCCCTCCAGCTTCTCCCCAAATGGGGTGAACTTTAGCCCAAGGCTAAACCTGGGTAATGCAAGACTGTGCTGATTTTTCTGAATTGCATTATTTATTTATATTTGGGCTATTTCTCATCAACATTCGATTCATAATGCGAAATAATACCAATTTGAACAAATAAACAAAATCAGCAAAGCTTTGTATATAGCCAATATTTAGCCCCGTTAGACTGAAGGGGATGGGATTCAATTGTCACAGTAATGGCTATTATCTTTGGAGGCGATGTCGAATTGGAAATTGAATCGTACCACTCTTCTTCTATTGTAGTGCTTAATACATAAAACAAATAATGGCAGAAGACTGCCCATGATTAAAACATAAGGTAAACAAACTACAGGTTAGGACCTCCATTTCCTTAGAAGCCCCCAAAACATTAGGAGACTTTTAATTGGAAATAACAAATGAATTTGCATGATGATAATTACAAATAAGTTGCAAATAAATGTCAATTTGGAAAGCTTTTTTTGTTGAGCTTGCCCCTCCCTCCGGACGTAGAGGTTCAATAGAAGATTAATCGGATACAGAAATTCAATTAATGGATTTTTTGCTAATCTGATACAGTAAGATATTTGTTTTTGCAGTGTATAGTTCAGAAGAGGTCAAGCATGTAAGACTGTTACCATTAACCGGTTTTGACCTGAAAATATAGAATTGGGCTGTCAATTTTTTATGGGTTCTCTTTTTTGAAGGCGTGCCGAAGAAAGTGTGGTCTAATGTTTGTTTACAAAAAAGCTGCTATTCAGTTTACTGTTATTTTGAATAAAACAATGGAAAATGGGTTCTATAATTTCAATTGATTCTCTATTTCGGGGGTCTTATAGAAATGGGGGGGGGGGTGTGTTAGTTGACAGGAAACTACTATCATAGAAAATCTACTGTTATTTTGAATTGACAATACAAAAAATGGGACCTCCCTTTTTTATGGACTCTCTATTTTGGGGGCTCCCAAGAAAGTAGAGATCAGTGTTGATTCAAAAAAAATTCTTATCATGCAAATTCACAAAGTCTACTGTTACTTTGATCTAAAAATTTAATCAATGGTATCTCTATTTTCGATGAGTTCTCGTTTTTGGAAAGACCCCAAGAAACTGCGAGTCAATGTTTATTAAAAAAAAAAATGTCCTTGTCCGAATTCTACTGTTACTTTGACCTGAAAATATTAAATTAGGTTCTCGATTTTCCATGGTTTTCCTATTTTTTTTTTTTGGGGGGGGGGGGGTCTCAAGAAAATATAAATGGTTTGCTTTTTTTCAACGGGTTCAGTTTTTTGAAGAGGCTCCAAGAAAGTATGGGACAAAAGACCGTCATCAAGCAATTCTACAGTTATTTTGACGTGAAAAACTAGAAAACTGCCTTGTTTTTTCTATGGTTTTTTTTTCTGAAGAGGCATCAGGAAAGGAGTTAGGATTAACTAAAAAAAATGTTTTCTGATCATGTTTACAGCGGTAGCTGCAACCTAGTAAAAAATGAACCTTGGCTCAGAGTAACCAAAAATTAAAAAACGGGTTTAAAAAGAAAACAAAAAAACTGACAACTGAAAAATATAGTAAAGAGTAATGTTCGTACTTAAAGCAAACACAAATTATTGTTTTACAGCTTATACAACATATACCTGAAAAACTGTTTCAAAATAAATTGACTCGTGATGTATCCCTTTATATGTAGAATTCTGAGAAACTTCCGCTTTACTGAGAACTGAACTTGCTTGAGGCTTTTAGAGAATTAAAGTTGTATGCTATAATTGCTTTCCATACCGTTGAAGGACTATTCAGAGCCTTATGAATTAGTTTTTAATTTTCTGCAGGCTACTTAAAGACTTTTCTGCTTCTAATCCTGTCTTGTTGCGTTGGTTTTGTGTTTTCAGTAAAGCGCTAGTTTTTCAGAATTCTACAAACGTAGGGAAATATAACATGTTAGTTTGTTTGAAACAGTCTTTGAGATATATATTGCATTAATTGGGAAACAATAATTTTTAATCTTTTTGGGTTTACACTTAGCTCTTTACCTTCATAAGAAAAAACTTAGCTTTTATACATTATTAAATAAAAAAACAAACAAGTTTTTTCAACTGAAAGTTAGGAGCAACATTAAAACTTAAAACGAAGAGAAATTGTTACGTATATGAGGGGTTTTCCCCTAGTCAATACCTTGCTCTCTACGCTAAAGGTCAAATTTTGTTCCAATTCTTTAAGAATGACCCCCTGAATCACAAAGGCTGTTTAATTTGAACAGAGAGCTCTTTTGAAAGTACTAAAAAAAAAATTCTAGCGTAAAGAGTGAGGTATTGAGTAGGGAGCGAACCCTCTCATATACGTAATATTCTCTATTCGTTTTAAGTTTTAATGTTGCTCCTTACTTTCAGTTGAAAAAACTTGTTTTTTTTTTTATTTAATTTCTGATCATTTTTTTTAAATAATGCAGGGAAATCCGGAGCCCCCTTCATGGCAATATCCCTTCCCCATGAAAATATTCTCCATGTAAAGATCCTCCCACATAATCCCCTCCCTCTGACCCCCCACCAGAAAAATCCCTCCTGAGAACGTCTGTATACTTCCCCAATAACCAATACTATATGTAAACAATAAACAAAGCTCATAACTTGCAGCCTTTCCCACGGGGACTGTAAGGGATTAAATCCTCCTCAAAGATATATTTATAAAGGTTTTTGACTATGCTGAACAAAATGGCTATCTCAAAATTTTGTTTGGGTGACATTGAAAAAAATAATGAAGGCGGAAGGGGGCCTAGTTGCCCTCCAATTTTTTTAGTCACATAAAAAGGGCACTAGAAATTTAAATTTCTGTTCGAATGAGCCCTCTAGCGACATTCTAGGACCACTGGATCGATACGATCACCCCTGGGGAAAAAACACCAAACTAATAAACACACATCCGTAATTTTTCTTCTGGTAAAAAATACAAAATTCCACTTCTTTGCAGATAGGAGCTTGAAACCTCTACAATTGGGTTTTCTGATATGCTGAATTTGATGGTGTAATTTTCATTAATATTCTGTCACTCTTAGGGGGTGTTTACCGCTTTTTTTCGAAAATAAGGTAAATTTTCTCAGGCTCGTAACTTTTGAGGGTATGACTACCCTTGATGAAGCTTGTATATTTGAAATCAGCATAAAAATCTGAATCTTATTATCTAGCCTATCTATTGTATCAAAATTCCGTTTTTTAGAGTTTCGGTTACTATTGAACCGGGTCGCTCTTTAATTACAGTTCGTTACCGCGAACTGTTTGATTTTTGTTCATTTATAGGTTTTGAAAATGTACACAGTAAAGCTTACAAAAAGATTTTTTGTCTAAACTCACTGAAGAAACTAAATAAGTCAACATGAGTTTTTGTCAAAATAGGGTTTGAATTTTAACTAAAGGTTTTACTTCGCATCTCTAAAACTTTCCCTTCAAAGTATCTGCAATTTTTCGCATAAAGAGTGCAAGGGTTATATTATCCTTGGTATCTTTGAGGAGTTTTAAATAAGGAATTCCATAATTTATGAAATATTGTCCTGTATAAAATATACGCAGATTTTAGAAAACTGAAAGACATTAAAAGAATTTAAGAAGTGTAGTTAATGTAATTTACGGAAATTTGTGTCATTGCAATTTTTTACCAATGGCGCAAAAGATTTAGAAATTTTAAAAAAGTATGCTTTCACTTTTTAGCTTCTTAGACATCAAAATTTTAAGAGGACTGGTCAATAAAATGCTATTATTATATACTATAAAAAGGTTAAAAAAAATACTCCAAATTCAGGGGTAACGCCTTTTTCCTGCCTCCTCATGACATACTTGGCTGTGAATTCAAAACCAGTTGCCACTTCATGCTGTCGCTGACATGGTGGAAGCAGTTAATCCCTAATTACAAAAACTTCGCTAAGTTACACATTTTGACGCTCCTACTATGCCCCAGTGCTCGGGTAGTGCTGGAGGAAAAACAAAATAAATAAAATAGGCACGTTAGGTTTCAAGCTTTTTTGAAATTCCCGAAAATATGCTTTGGCATTTTTGCTCTACTGTTAGGATAAACACAAGCAGTATTAACCATTAATATTAAATAAGTTTTGGATTGGAGTGAAAATATTTTTTGCTAGGCAGTTGTTTTGTTTCAAAAATAGTTTTTTATTTTTGCTTACCAAAGGGACTGGGAGGGGTGGAATTCAAGAGGAATATTTTAAGTTTCTGAGTTAGGATTTTTGGTCATGGAGATTTTAATGGTACTTGACACAAAATTCCCATTTTGATGGCATATGCCACCTTACGCTGGTGTGTCAAGGAAAAGCTATGCTAAGCATGTACATGTAAGTATTAGCTTTCAAATGAGGTATTATAAAGCTTTCTGCAATTTTTCAGTGCCCTGCTAGTGCTTGAGAAAAAAAAGAAAAAAATAAAATAAAAATAAGACATCAGCGTTTCAATTTATTGTTCAAATTTCCGAAAAATTCTTTCATTATTAACTATTATTGTTAAGATAAACATAAATAACAGTTGTTATTCCGAAACAGTTGTTGTTTTAATGTTGTTGTCTTATTAACTTTTTTCAGAACGTGGTTTTTAGATTTCACTTCCTAAAGGGGGCTCGGAAGGGGAGATGTGAACTATCTTTGGGGATTTCAACCATGTAAATCATAATTTTACTGTTTTTATGCTTTTCAGTCTTTCAACTCCAGAAAACGGCACAAAAAGTGTCATTTTCGGTGCCATATTTTTGGCAATCTACGGTGGTGATATCAAGACGAAAAAGTAAAAAAGGATATTGATGCGATCAAGAGCTTTGAATCGAGCCATTTAACATCTCCCTACGATGTTGCAGTAGCCTACTAGTTGTGCTAGTCGGCAGGTGGTTTATGAAACTTATTAAGGAGGTTGGGAGAGGGAACATAAAAGATAGGGGATTGCAAACCTCAGGTTTAGGGTTTTCATTCAAATTATAATGGTATTCTTTTCATGCTTTCAAGCCTTTAAAATCAGATACAGCTCCAAAAAGCGTCATTTTTGGTGCCATATGACACTTTATGATGGTTTTATCAAGTCAAATCTATAAAAATCATGCAGAAATAAGAATTAACTTTCAAACGAGCCCTTAAACATCTTTTTATGATGTTCCAGTGCCTCACTAGCGGCGAAAAAAAAAAAAAAAAAAAAAATAAAAACAGACACATAAGTTTTACCCATGAAAAAAAGTGATTTTCCTTATTGTTTAAGGTGACGGAACGTAATAATCCAGCGCAGGGTTCCGACTGTGGATGTTCTCACAATAAACGAGGGATTTCAGACTCTTTTTTCGAAATTACTATAGATTTGTTTTCGCAATAAACTTTTACTATTAAAAATAACCGAAATAATAGTTATAATTCCTGAATCAGGTTTACATAGAGATTCTCTCTCACTAAACCGTTTTTTTTTCAAAAATCATTTTTAAACTTCCAGTTACTATGGGTCGTGGAATACTCTTTACTAGGTTGTAGTTATCACTGCAACCCATGGTCGATGGCTTCGCACTCCAATTTAGTATCTGGGTTGATCGAGGTGTACTTCTTCATCACTTTTGTTGTCACGATTAATACTATAGTTAGTTTAGAGGTGTAGTATACAGTTACAAATCAGCTACAGTAGAGACTTGGTATGTACAGTAGAGATGGAAATGCCACCGGGTTTTTTGGATGCTCAGAGGTATAGTATATTGTTGGAAATCATACTGACTTTCCGTCATATGGATACGAAAACGATAATTACTATAATGAAATATTTAAGACAGTGGATGAAAACCCAATGACTTGAAAAGCCCAATTGCGATATTCCTCATTTCTTAATTTCTAGATCAGAAACGTATTTTTCTGTTTATAATAAAAATAGATGTTTTAAAACCAATTTTTCTAAATACGTTCACTAATATTCGAATTGATTTCTTCCGCAAAAGTCATTAATTTTTGCGCTTTTGAACTACAAAGCTAAACAACTGGTTTAACAAAAGAAAAATCTTGACGGGGTTTTCGCTTGAAGTAAAACCAAGTTTGAAGAATAAAGTCAAATTTTTCAATGTATCTTTGTTCTTTGGTCATACAGTGCATTAAGTATGAAATGACAAATATAACTGTCTTTTCCTGTGACAGCTTTGAGTCACGTGGAAAATAAAGTTCAACTGATTTTTTTTTTCTGGCACATTTGCCAAAAATAATGTACTGTTTACTCTTGATCAGCAAATTTGACCAAAACATTTCAGCATTTACTACCTACTTCGATTAGTTAAATATCAGCATTCCTCCAAATATTAACCGGCCTCAGTTAAAAATGCTATTTTTCTGCATGAAAAAAAAAGGTTAGTAAATTCTACTACATATCTCAATCAGTTATGGGAAAGGGGCTTTTACCTCCCCGAGCCAGTGCTCTTTCTTATGAAATCTACTATGTAGTTTAATAAATTTCATTCACCTTTTAAAATATAATTTTGTTTCTATGCTAGGGGCGACTTGCCTGAAGGGCAACAGGTTAATGAAGAGTTAGTGACCAGGATTACCCCAGTAGGGGCTACGTAGTAAAGAACGAACCACGGCCATTGTTATCAAAAGTTTAAAAATGTGCTTAGAGGAAAAAACTGTCTAGTAAGAACAATTTGCCATTTGTAGCAGATTCAGGAGTGGGAACTATTGCTTAGATTAGGCGTAATAATAAAATGTTATTTTAAAATCAAATTGATGGAAATTTCGAACTCTTAGCCTAAAACGACCCGAAAAAAGGTTCGGACCGAAACGAAAAGTATGCCATTGGAATCGCAATTTCTGAAAACCAAACACAGGAAACTTACAACCCCCCCCCCCCCACCCACCTTGGACAACAAAGAACGTCATTTTTTTATGGGTAGCACTGATGTGTTCTCCTTTTTCTTGCTGTATTAAAGCGCAAGTCGAAGTTTTTCATATGCAGCGCAATCGCGCTGCCTAAGTAAAGAACGCTGTTGGCACAATGTATTATTATTATTTTTTTTCTTCTTCCATACTAGGGCACTTCGTATCGAAGGAGTTGTCGTAGAAACTTCGAAAAGAGCTCATTCGATTGGAAATTGGAGTGGCTTGTGCCCTTTTTAATAGTCGAAAGTGATTGGAAGGCAACTAACACCCCTTCCACGCCCACCATTTCCCCAAACCCATCCAATCAAAATTTTGAGATAGCCCATTTTGTTCAGCGTAGCTGATTTCCTGATAGAAAAGATGTTTTTGAGGAGGACACTCCCCCACAACCCATAGGGCAAGGGTTTAAAGTTATGCCTGGGGGCATATAAGACCGATATTGGCACGATGTATTTATTTATTGTTTTTTTCCTTTAGACCAGGGCACTTCGTATCGAGGAAGCTGTCGTGGAAACTTTGAAAAGGGCTCATTCAAATGGAAATTGGAATGGCTTGTGCCCTTTTTAATAGTCGAAAGGGATTGGAAGGCAACTAACACCCCTTCCACGCCCACCATTTCCCAAAACACATCCAATCAAAATTTGGGATAGCCATTTTGTTCAGCGTAATTGATTTCCAGATAGAAGTTATGTTTTTGTGGAGGAAATTCCTCCAAAGCCCTCAGGGCGAGGGTTGTAAGCTATGCCCTGGGGGCATATAAGGTTTTATAGAAAGTGTTGTCGTAGAAACTTCAAAAAAGGCCCATTCGATGCGAAATTCAAAGGGCTAGTGCCCTTTTTAACAGTCGAAAGTGATTGGAGGGCAACTAACACCCCTCTCACACGCACCTTTTCCCCAAACACATCCAATCAAAATTTTGTTGAACGCAGTGGAAAGTTCTGGAAATTAGGTCTTTGAGGATGACACCCCCCCCCCCCCCCCGCACAGCCCTCAGGGCAAGGGTTTTAAGGTATGCCCCGGGGGCATATAAGGTTTTTGTAGAACGCGTTGTCGTAGAAACTTCAAAAAGGGCTCATTTGGTTGGAAATTGAAATGGCTAGTGCCCTTTTTCATAGTCGAAAGTGATTGGAAGGCAATTAAAACCCCTTCCGAGCCCACCATTTCCCCAGACACATGCAATCAAAATTTTGAGATTGCTATTTTGTTCAACGCAGTTTAAAGTTCAGGAAATTATATCTTTGAGCATGACAATCCCCCCACAGTCTTCAGGGCAAGGGTTATAAATTATGCCCTTCGGGCATATAAGGTTTTTATTGAAATCTTTGTCGTAGAAGCTTGAAAAATGGCTCATCCGATTGGAAATTTAAAGGGCTAGTGCCCTTTTTAATAGTCGAAAGTGATTTGAGGGCAACTAATCCCCCTCTCAAGCCCACCTTTCCCCTAAACACATACAATCAAAATTTTTAGATAGCCATTTTATTCAACGTAGTTGAAAGTTTTGGAAATTAGGTCTTTAAGGATGACAACCCCTCCCCACCCCCACAGCCCTCAGGGCAAGGGTTGTAAGTCATGCCTTGGGGCATATAAGGTTTTTCTAGAAAGCGATGTTTGTAGAAACTTCAAAAAGGGCTCATTCAATTGGAAATTGAAAGGGCTAGTGCCCTTTTTAATTGTTGAAAGTGATTGAAGGGCAACTAATTCCCCTCTGACGCCCACCATTTTCCCAAAACACATCCAATCAAAATTTTGAGATATCCATTTTTTTTCAACGTAGTTGAAAGTCTGGAAATTGGGTCTTTTAGGATTTGGGTCCCTTAGAGCCCTCAGTGTAAGGGTTGTAAGTTGTGCCCTGGGGGCATACAAGGTTTATATAGAAAGTCGATGTAGAAATTTCAAAAAGGGCTCATTTGATTGGAAATTGAAATTGCGCTTTTTAATAGTCGAAAGTGAGGGGAGAGTAATTAACCCCCCTCTCACGCCCATTATTTCCCCAAAAACATTCTATCAAAGTTTAGATATAGCCATTTTGTTCAACGTAGTTGAAAAATCTGGAAATTATGTATTTAAGGATGATAAACCCCCCAGAGCCCCCAGGGCAAAGGCTGTAAGTTATGCCCTGGGGACATATAAGGTTTTCATAGACAGAGTTGTCGTAAAAACTTCAAAAGGGGCTCATTCGATTCGAAATTGAGAGAGCTAGTGCCCTTTTCAATAGTCGAAAGTGATTGGAGGGTAACTAACCCCCCTCTCACCTCTACCATTCCCCCAAACACATCCAATAAAAATTTTCAGATAGCTATTTTGTTCAACGTAGTAGAAAGTTCTGGAAATTAGGTCTTTGAGGATGACAGCCCCCCCCCAGTCCTCATGGCAAGGGTTGTAAGTTATGCCCTGGGAGCATATAAGGTTTTTATTGAAAGCGTTGTCGTAGAAACTTCAAAAGGGCTCATTTGATTGGAAATTTAAAGTACTAGTGCCTTTTTAATAGTTGAAAGTGATTGTAGAGCGACTAACACCCCTCTCACGACCACCATTTCCCCAAACACATCCAATCAAAATTTTGAGATAGCCATTTTGTTTAACGTAGTTGAAAGTTCTGGAAATTAGGTCTTTGAAGATGACAACCACCCTAACAGCCCTTAGGGTAAGGGTTGTAATTTATTTTCTGGGGGCATATATGGTTTTATAGAAAGCGTGGTCTTAGAAACTCAAAAAGGGCTCATTCGATTGGATATTGAAAGGCCTAGTGCCCTTTTTAATAGTCGAAAGTGATTGGAAGGCTTGAAATTTTTATAGCAAAGATCGATGTGGTTATAATGTATATTTTTTGTTTTTGTTGTTGTTTATACCAGGGCACTTCGTATCGAAGGAGTTTTCGTAAGAACTTCGAAAAGAGCTCATTCGACTGAAAATAGAAAGGGCTGATGCTCTTTTTAATAGTCGAGAGTGATTGGAGGGCAAATAGTCCCCCTACCACGCCCACCCTCCCATTTGCCTATTATGTTTAAAAACTAAATGTTGCCTTAAGATTAAACCAAAATGCACTGTGTTAATGCTAATTCCCAATAAGGCATCTCAGCAGTATCCCAAGAACGACCGAGGGTAATAATGTTCAAATTTTCGGGCTACTTCTACTCTTAAAATTTAACCAAATCAAAATAATGTAAGTGTATCCAAACTATCAAAGAAAGTAAACAGATTTTTTGCGAATGGTATCAAATTTTCTATTTCAGGTCAACTAGAGGAGATATGAAACTAAATTAAACACTACTATTTGTTTCCAGATTTTTAAAAGGCTGTATGTTGTTAAAAATTGCTGAAAATTTTTCTCCAGCATACAAATAGCAGGCCAAACTATAAAGTCTTTTAAAAACGAAAAGGTTTAAAGTATTATTTTCTTTTCACTCAAAAGACTATGTCAATATGAAACGAACAGAAATTAATTAAAAAAACTTTTTCCACAAAATAAGTTTATCAAAGAAAAGTAAAGAACTCCATTAAACCAAAAATGAGCAAAAATACAATCAAATAATCTACCAAGCGTGAAACTACCACAAATCAGCATCGATAAATAAATGAAACTTAAAACGAACAGAAATTACAATAAATAACCGAGTCAAACTCAAAACGAACATACATTATCATAAATTGGGCTCAAAACCCCTATGCCTTCCCAAGGCCCGAACATAATTTGTACTTTACTGAAAAAATACAAATGAATGTGTATTGTCAGTATAATATACATATACTTATATTTAGTAATCAAAATGTTAATATTATTTGATTTAAAGATTACAACAGAGTTCTGGATTTACAGAGTTCATATTAGAGTTGATATGTTCTTCATTTCGAGTAATACTAGGTGAGACCAAGGTATTACCTGATAAATCAATCCATTATTTTATATGCTGAGTTATGAATTTAAACTTATTATTTTTCCGCCTAAGTTTTTAAGATAATTTCAATTGTATACAAAAAGTTCCTGATAGCACAGCTCCTGTAGGACTATGAAAAGCGTTATAGATTAGTTTGAGGTTGTGAGGCTACGTATTCACTTTTTACTCCTAAATCAACATTTTTGTTTTTTATAGTTGGCTTTTGTGTTTTCAGTAAAGCGCTAGTTTTGTGTAATGTTACAAACATAGAGAAATATCACCAGTTGATTTTATTTACATTAGTTTTATTGATATATTTTTGATAGGCTGTGAAGTAATAATTTTTGTTCGTTTTAAGTTTCAACTTCGCGCTTTACTTCCCTCGGAAAAATTTTGTTTTTTTAATTAATCTATGCTCGTTTTTTATTAAAATTTAATTTAGAAACAACACTGCTATGATCTTTTCTGTTTATACGGAATAATTTCTCCTCGCTTTAAGTTTTAATGCTGGTACTTAATTTCAGTTGAAAACTTTTTTTTTTATATAATTTCTAATCACCTCCAATCTAGGGGAAATGAGACGCCTCAACCCTTATTAAGGAGCTGAACTAAGAAGCCACACAAGATTTTGAAGGAAAACATAAGTTTAGATGGGAAAAAAAAAATCAAAACACAGTGTCGTTTCCTTTTGTAAAGAAAAAAAATTAAAATAAGAAATAGATCTTTAATTCTTTGTTTTGAAAATTTAAATTTAGTTACACTTAAGAAAGCAGCTCCAGGTGAGTAGCTTCGACACAAAAGGTTAACAGAACGGGCAGGTTTGTATATCGACATACTTGCGGAAAGTTTTGCTAGCTCAACAGAAATGTGCCTTTAGGCTTAGGGATTTATTTGATCTGCCCCTAAATAAGAAGTGACTCATTGCTCAAAAATGAATAGAAATTTCATAAAAAGTTCATTTCTTGTGTGGGTACGATAAATAGTATTACAAATTAAGTTTGTTTTCATTTCAAAAATTTTTGGAAGAATTACCTGAATTCTCCTACAGAACTGTTTTCATTTGTCTTTCTTCCTGTTTGGATTCAAAATCTTTGAGAGAATATTACGGTGGAATTGTCAAGTAAATAATTTGAATAAATAAATATAACAATACTTTTTTTTACAACTTTGAGTCAACCACATGCCTACACTTCTCCAACCACTTAGTGGCAAGGGGTTGGGGTCAGGGGCGTAACTTACTATGGAGAAGAGGAGGGAAGTAACCCTCCCACACCTCAGTTTTCCTCCTGACCCCAGTTCCTCCCCCTCCCCTCACATCTGAAATTTAGTTTCTCCAAAACAGTTGTCAAAATTAAGATAAGCCAGCATAATTCAAGCATCCATTTAAACAGTTCAGTTTTCTTAAGTACATCTTTACCTTTTTTATTACTACTACGGCTAATTTTTCAGTTTTCTCTGTCCTTTTAACTTGATTAGGAAAAATTGGCTCCAACTTCGACTTCCCTCCACAGGATTCTGACTAAATTACGCCATTCGTTGGGGTATGGATTTAGAGATCTACTCAGAATTGTCGTTGCAAACCATGAACTGGATGATCTCTATTCCCTTTTGAATCAAAATGTTTGACCAAATACCTTCCTGGGTCATGCTTTAAAAAATGAGTCCATCATATTTACAAAAACAGTGGAATTATCGGAAAATTATCTTGAAAAAAAAAAAAAAAAAAAAAAAAAAAAACAAGCAGGAATCGAACGCAAGACACTCTATTTCGAGGTCGAACGCTTTACCAACAGAACGACGCCTCTAATAATGTGATTTGATATATTAGTGCTTGTTCCTTAATTGCGTAGCTTATTAAGGGGGCTTTACGAGAGGTGTTTTTTTGTAAACTTCCAGTTACGGATTTTGGACCATAATTATTACAATAATGATTACGTTTTATACTTTCCCAGCTTTCCTACTTAAGAAGTAACATCAAAAGTATTGTTTTTAGTGCAATATAACACTTACGGATGGTAGAATTGATAAACATAACGTAAATATGAGCAATAACTTTCAAATGAGCCATTAAACGTCACTCTAAAAAGTACTGGTAGCCCACTAGCCCCAGCTTTACCACTTGAGACATGGCCCCAAAAGTGCCGTTTTTTTTGTGGTATTTGGCACTACGGATGGCAAAAAATGATTAAAAGGACGTAGATATAAGCAATAGCTTTCAAATCAGCCATTAAACATCTTACTAAGAAGTTGTGGCAGCCCACTTGCCCCTAGCTTTTCCACTTGAGACATGGCATCAATAGTGCCACTTTTAGTGCCATTTAGCACTTGCAGGTGGTGGAATTTACAAAGAAAACTTAGATATGAGAAATAGCTTTTATTTGAGCTATTAAACATCTGTCTTTTGTAGCCCGCTAGTCTCACCCCTTGAAAAATGGCACATAATGTGCCATTTTGTGCCATATGGCACTTGCAGATAGTGGAATTTATGAAAAGCACCGTAGCTGTGAGAAATAGCTTTTGAATGAGCTGTCAAGCATCTCTCTATGATGTTCAAAAAAAAAAGAAAAAAAAAAAAAAAAACAAAAAAATGGGAGACAGATCAGTGCTACCCATACAAAAAAGTCATTTTCCTTGTTGTTCAAGGTTGGGGACTTTAATTTCCCTCAATATGGTTTTCAACTATGCTTATTCCAATGGTACACTGTTCATTTTGATCTGACGCCATTTTTGAGGGGTTTCAGGCTTTTTTCGAAATTACCGTAAATTTATTTTCGGAATAAACTTTTATTTTAAAACAAACGGAAAAAAAAAGTTACCACTCCTGATACAGTGTCATATGGTAATTTTTTTCACTGGGCAGTTTTTTTTTTCTAAACGCGTTTTTTAATTCTTGGTTTCTATGGGCTGTTGTTTCACTCTTTACTAGGTTGCAGCTGCCGCTGCAACCATGATATGTCAAATAAAACTCTTAGATATTGTCAAAACCATTACAGGATTTTCGCCTTAGGGATATGGATTAGAGTTTGAGCTAAGATTTGAGAGACATCAGGCGTATGTCGCAATCTCTGTTGCTAATTGAAGAGGTTCCCGAATTCGAAATTTAACTTTAATCCAACCTCCAGTAGTCATAAGACAACTGGTTTGGTACGATCATCTGTGGCAAAAAAAAAGTACAAAAAATGGGTATTTTCTGGAAAAATTAGAAAACTAAAGATACGAGACTAACAACCTCTGTTCCAGGATTACCAAAGATTTTGAATTCTGTGGTGTAATCCTCATCAAGATTTTGCCACTTTTTGGTCTCTTTTTTCACCCTTCTTCTTAATTATTCAAATTTGCCATGGCTTCACGTCATGACAATGGCAAGTAACTTCATGGCAATGGCAAGTCATGGGAAGTAGCTTCAAGCGTAAGATTTTTACAAGCCCGGAAGGATAAAAAATATTTATTATATGCATACATTGTTTTGAAATTCGTTGTTTTACAAATTTGGTTGCTATTGACAGTGCCACTCTTTACCAAGTTGGTAGCTATGAAGTACCCTAGCAATAGTTTCTGGGCAGTAAATGAAACTATTTTGCTGTTTAGCGTGTGCTGGTTTTCTTCCTCTCAATTTTTTTTAGAAATGATGGCATAACTATCTGGGAGAGATTTTTTTGTTTTAATTTTCTGTTTTTTGTAAAATAAATGAGTAATTACTTGATATTTATTGATGCATCTGAAACTAGAAAGGGAATCATGAAAACTAGATATTAAACTGTTGGCTTAGGAGATAGAACAGTATTAACATGGAAATCCAATGAAGAACTGGAAATCCAACAAAAAATATGATTGATGGTTCAAAATTAGGAGGAAAAGCCGAATAATAAAACATAGAAATCAACTTGTAGGCCTAATAAATTGAACAACCTTTGTGATGGAAATCAAATTAAAGAACAGGAAATTCAACAAACAAGATGGAAATCCAATAGGATCTTAAAATCCAACATGTGTTTGAAAATTCAATTCGGGTATGGAAATCCAACATTTTTGTTTCTCAACAATTTGGATATTCAATAATGATCAGGAACTCCAAATTGGTCTCTAATATTCAATTTCAGCTGTTGAAATTCCAATTTTGTTGAGGATAAACATTACAAACAATTTTTGTTGAATTTCAAACAATTTTTTTTACAGTGGTAGGAAATTCATATGCTGGTGTTCTCTTACTGGCATTCTTAGAAAATGTCCAGTTCGTACACACTAAAATGGTAAATACTTATTGAATATAGTATTGCGCGAGAAAAATATTTTTATTGAAAGTCAAAAACAAGTTTTTATGTGCCTTTTAGCCGCTAAAATACCTGGCACTCAGAGGATGGGATAGTTACAGCAAAAAAAGGTTTTTTGTTTGCTTTTTTAACTGACACAGACTACGAAAAACTTTCCGGGCAGAAATCGTTGGTAAACAGTCAGCTGAACCATCTATCGTAGGAGTAAGGCTGTAACAATGAGGAACATGTACATTCATCACCGAATAATGGGAGTATTTCCACTTAGTAGCTATTGAATGATTAGAAGATATATTTTGACGACGTTTTGAATGCATAGCTGTATCCACTTCGAAATTTATTGACCCTCATATCAAGCTCTATAAGAAATACAATTAAAATATTCGTTCTTACTTAACAAACCAAAACTGCTGATTTATTTATTTATTTTTACCTATCTTTCACACTGTAATTAGTCAGGCATTCTGCTGGATTATTGAGCCAAAAACAGTTAATGTTTTTCTGTTTCTGTGGGAAGGATTTCAGGTTTATTTATTGATTTAAAATAAGAATTAGCATTTCTTAGCACTTGTTTAATTGGTTCAAAAACCTGGTATTTATGTTCAAAGCCAGCAAAGCAATTCTTGTGGTTGTACCCAAAAATCTTATTTCTGAAAAGAAGTCTCCAAGTGTTGAAAGAAAGAAAGGGTTTGGGGGATGACACTGGTCAGCCCCATAATGCTCCTTAAAATAAATATATATGAAATTGGTCTGATAGTTCTGAACCTGGGTCTAGACCGGGTTTTCCTTGTCACTGTAATTTCCCCCATTGGAAGTTTTTATGCTGAATTCACAAGCATAATTAAGGTTATCGAGTTCTTAAGCCTTGTAAAAACTAGAGCGTCATTTACGGTTTACTGAAAAGTCAAAGTCCCTTAGGGACATGTAGTGTAAAGCTTATTGGCGGGCCGGAGACAAAGCCCCCTCCCACAAAACACTATCTACCATCCTCAAGCCAAAATATGGGGCCAAACTGCCCGCTCCTAGTCCCAGCCCTTCCTCACACTTTTAACTTGAGCCCTCAAGTTGTTCCCGAGATAGATACGCTATTTAGAAAGACTGGGTACATTCAGTGTCTTGTGGCTTGCATAGGTACGTCACCATGAATTGATTCTAAGTTCCAAAGAGAATCTTAGTACAAATTTTTTTTTAGGTTGATCGAAGACAACACTGTTTGGTACATTATACCCCCCCCCCTGACACTGACCATTTTAACTCGATACTCAAAGCCGTTCCAAGTTGTTGCAGATACGATATTCACATATAGTGTATTTCATCTGTCTTGTCCCCTTGCCTCAGGCCAAAATCTGAAGTCCACCTGGCCCCTCAGAACTCTCTGAAAGTTTGAATCCATCCCTCAAGCTGTCCGCCAAATATTGCTGATACGTTATTTTGATGCAAAGGCATATGTAATATTTTTTTTTTTACCTACATCGCTACTTCACCTTGATTAGATTCTAGTCCCACAGGGGCCTATTGTTTCAGAACTCTTAGGGAATTTAAAACAAAAAATTCTAAGTAATCTAGACTTCCGCCAAAGTCAAATTTCGCTAGTAGTGTTAATTTAAAGGGTTAATTTAAAGTTGAAATATGTTTATGTTTGATAGAAAGGAGAAAGGAATTGTACAAGAATTACCTTAGTGATAGATCATATGAAAACAAAAGGAATGTAAAGAAAGTGGAGAAAGCATTAAAATATGAACTAAGGAGGTATGAAATAGAGGCCATGGATAAAATTGCCGAGGATCTGGAAGATGCAGCTAGACGGCATAATAGTAAAATATTGTACTGGCATGTTAACAAATTGAGAGGGAGTAGTCAATGCGGACTTGGCCCAGTTAAAGATAGGAATGGGGGCCGCAATTAGCGATAAGGAAAAAACTAAAGAGAGATGGGCCGAACATTTTGAGAATTTGCTTAACCGAGATAGAGTTGAAGGAAGAGATATAGAGGAAAATGAAAAAATTTGTGATACCTTGGATGTGAAGGAAGATTTGTTTTGTGAGGAGGAATTAGCGACAGTACTAAAAGGACTAAAAAATAATAAGGCTCCAGGTGCTGATAGGGTGGTAAATGAGTTTCTTAAATATGGTGGCTCTGAGGTTAGAAATAAGTTACTGAAAATAATAAATATGATTTTTGAAAAAGGGGAAGTACCTAACGATTTTAGGAAAACTTTAATTAAGCCACTTTATAAGAAAGGTGATAAAAGTGAGTGTGGTAATTATCGAGGGATTAGTCTGGTCTCTGCAGGTAGTAAATTACTTTAGATTGAGAAATGCCATAGACAAAGTTTTAAGAGAAGAACAGTGCGGTTTTAGAAAAGGTAGAGGATGTGTCGACCTAATTTTCACTCTTAGGTTAATAATTGAGAAGTGCCTGTATTTTCAAAAACCTTTGGTCCTCAGTTTTATAGATTATGAGCAAGCGTTCGATTCTGTTGATAGAAGAGCTTTAGTAAAGGTTTTATCCTTGTATTGTGTACCAGGCAAATACATTAAAGTGATTAGTGCTATATACGAGAATAACACTGCTGCGGTTAAGGTAGGAAATGAGATAAGCAGCTGCTTTTGTATTGAATCAGGTGTTAAGCAGGGTTGTGTTCTATCCCCCTTTATACGGATTATTTTGATGGACTTTGTCTTAAGGAGCATAGGGAAGGCAATGGGAGACCACGGAATCAAATGGGGAGGAAAAAGTCTCCTGGACTTAGATTATGCTGCTGATTTAAGCATCCTAGATGAAAGTGTGAGCAAAATGAATGAAGTTTTTAAAGGTTTTGCGAGTTCGGGGTGCTAGAATAGGTTTGAAAATTAATGTTAAAAAGACTAAGTCACTAAGGCTAGGAATAAGTGAAGATGAAAAGGTAAAGTTGGGTAATGAAAAGATTGATCAGGTGAGCAGCTTCACTTACCTTGGTAGTATTATTAGTAAAGATGGTTTGAGCAGTGAAGATGTCAAAAATAGAATAGCCAAGGCTCAGGGTGTTTTTTCACAGCTAAAAATAGTTTGGAAAAATAGGAAGATAAGTCTGCAAACCAAGATTAGAATATTAGAAGCTACAGTGATAACAGTGGTCAAGTATGGCTCTGAAGCATTGGTGCTCCGAAAAGCGGATGAAGATTTGCTAGATGTTTTCCAGAGAAATTGCTTAAGGATTGTTCTGGGTACACGGCTGACTGACCGTATTTCAAACAATAGGCTATACGAAAAATGTGGTGCAATACCGCTCTCTAGGGCTATAATGAAAGAAAGGTTGAGGTGGCTAGGGCACGTTGTGCGGATGAAGGATGACAGATTGCCGAAGATTGTTCTTTCCGGCCAACCGTCTAGGGCTAAACGGAAAGCAGGTCGTCCTCGTCTGGGGTGGGAGGACGTCATAAAGGAAGATTTAAAGGAAATGGGAACTTCATGGGCGGGCGTAAAAAGGGAGGCTTTGAATAGATTGGGATGGAGGAGGAGCGTGCGTAGCTGGGTTGGCCTGAGGCGGCTTGGTGCTGCGGTGAGTTGTTAGTAGTAGTGGTAGTAACCACCAAAGCACTCCCTGGACGCTTCACCTTGGTCCCTATTGCTGTTCCCAATATATTGTTCTTTCGATAACCTGACAGTGTGCAATATCTTTCGAATTATCTCGTTATTTAACCGTGAACTGGTTCTTAGTCTTATAGTACAAAAAATATTTTGGCAGATAAAACACAAATTTTTCAGCTTCTCTCCTACTTAAAATATTCAATAACCTTAACCCCCCCCCCTTCCCCAAAGCTCCCTGAAAGTGTAAACTCCATCTCCCAGGGCAATCTCAGAATATTATAGATATACTATTGTGAAAACCTTGATGTATATAACCCCTTTCGATCTTTCCTTTCCCCTTTCTAAGTCAAAATTTGAGGTCAATTTGCCCTTTACATACTCTGTAAGTTTCAACTCAGTGTCCTTTAACATTCTCGAAGTATTGCAGAAAACATATTCTGAAAACTGGGTGGACATAACGTTTTTGTATGTACCCATGTACACCTGTCATTTCAGGACTATACCCTTGGAAAAACTCTGTCATGAACGGTTGCTAAGCGTTTCAAGATGATGAGACAACCAAGATGAAACTTAACCTGCTTCTTCTACTAAAACCTGTCTGTGAGTTTACATAATTTTGACCTGTTAATTGTGAATTTGCACAAGTAAAGCCATAGCCTGTGAGGGTCATGTTGAACCAAGAGGCACACTTGTTGGACATTTTAACTATTCTTAACAAAACAGCTGTCTCAGAATTTTATTCTGATATCATGGGAGGTTATGGTGGGTACCTAGTGACAGAAAGGTAATGTTAGGGGGCTGATTTTTAATTACTGTATGTCAGCGCCGAAAAGAAAAAGGAAAATTCAAATTAAATGAGTCCGCTCCAAAATTTCCACAATCAAACCTTCTATGCGAGGGATCAGAAAAAAATAATAGAAATACACTGGAGGCACATGATTCTTTAGTAAGGCAACGTTACTGCATTGCCTCTATACGATTATAGAATACTTAACTTTTTTGACATTTTTTTCGAACAAGTTAGAGAGGATAGCCCCCATTTTTCAAAGAAAACTAAACAGCCATATTGAAACCCAAACGAATGAAAAAATACATAATAAGTCACTACTCAAAACAAACAAAATATATTAAATCAAATAATCACATCAAACTTTAAAATAGTAGATATTGCTATGGATGAATAAATGAAATCCAAAAAGAACACAAATAAGAATGAATAATCAAGTCAAAATTAAAAAAAGAGCGAAAATTATTACAGAAAAGAATAGGGTTATCGCGTTCTCAAACCTTCTAAAAACTAGAGCGTCATTTGCGCTTTACTGAAGAGTGAATAGATTCAAAGACCCTTGGGGGCTTGTAGTGCAAAATTTGTTGGCCTGCCGGAGAAAAAGGGTTGTACTGAAAAACTTATTGGCGGGCCGGAGAAAAAGCCACTCCCCCCCAGCCCGCTACCTACCCTTTTCAATCCAAAATTCGGCGTCCAACTGCCCGCCCCCTCACAGTTTTAGCTTGAGCCCCCAAGTTGCTCCCTAGACATTGCAGCTATGATATTTTGATAGCTTGGGCATACATTGTGTCTTGCGACTTACATAGGTGCGTCACCATGAATTGATTATAAGTTCTAAAGAGAATCGATGGATCGAAGACAAATATTGTTTGATCAATTATCCCCTCTCCTTCAAAACAAAATTTGAAATGGTTTTGCACCTTTTCCTCTCCCACAACACTGAATATTTCATCTCGATACCAAAGCCGTTCCAAGCTGTTGCAGGTATGATATTTGCATGTAGTGTCTTTTTAATTACCTCCTCCCCTTCCCTCAAGTCAAAATCTGAAATCCGGCCCCTCAGAGCTCTCTGGTAGTTCCGAATCCATCCCCTAAGCTGTTCACTAGATATTGTTGATACATTATTTGGATGCCAAGGGACATATAATACCTTCCGATTTACATCGCTCGCTATTCCACCTTGTATAGATTATAGTCACATAGGGGCTTATACTACCAGAATTCTTAGGGAATTTAAAAAAAAATGCTTAGACTCCCATCTGCCCCTCCCGCAAAGTCAAATTCTGGCATCAATCTGCCCCCCCCCCCAACACTCACTGAAAGCTTCACCTTGATCCTCATAGCTGTTTCCAAGATATTGCAGGTTTGTTCTTTCCATAGCCTGACAACGCGCAATGTCTTTCGATTTACCTCTTTACTTAACCGTGAATTGGTCTTATAGTGGCTTTAAAGTACAAAAAATACATTTTGGCAGATAAAAAACCAAATTTTCCGTTTCTCTCCTACTTAAAAATTAAGATACCCTTAACTCCCCCCCCCCCTCAACGCTCCGTGGAAGTAGAAACTCCACCTCCCAAGTCAACCTGAGGATGTTATGGATATGCTATCGTGAAAACCTTGATGCATATAACACCTTTTGGTCATTTGTTTCCCCCCTTACATACTCTGGAAGTTTCAACTCAGTATCCCTTGCCATTCTCGAGTTATTGCAAAAAATATATTTTGATAACTGGGTGCAAATAACATTTTTTTGATGTGCCCATGTACACCTGTCATTTCAGGACTATACCCTTAGAAAAACTGTCAAGAACGGTTGCTAAGCGTTCCAAGAGGACGAGACAACCAAGACGAAACTTATCCTGCTTCTTCTACTAAAACCCATCTGTGAGTTTACATAATTTTGGCCTATTACTAATTTGCATAATCAAAGCCATAGGCTGTGGGGTAATGTTGACCCAAGAGGCACAGTTATTGGACATTTTAACTATTCTGGACAAAACAGCTGTCTCAGAATTTTGGTCTGATATCATGAAGGCTACGGGGGTAATTTTGATAAGGAGGGTAGGGTATGGGAGGGGGCTGGTCTCCAATTACTTTTGGCGCATGAAAACAGTGTTAGAAAATTCGATTTCTGATTAAATTAGCCTCCAAAAAAATTTCCACAACTACATCTTCTATACGAGTGATCATAAAAAATAATAACAATGCATGGAGGCACATGGCTCTTTAGTAGGGTAACGTTACTGCATTGCCTCTAATAAGACGATTACAGCATAAGTTAAATTTTTTGGAACAAGTTGGAGAGGAGAGGACAGCCCCCATTTTCAGCAACCCTGTAAGTAAACTAAAAATCGTAAATATTACCATTATCTTTGTTAAATGAGTGATTATACTGTGAAAAGAAAGCTAAACCCGGTAATCCAAGGCGGGGTTAAGTTTTCCTGCTACAAGTTATTTTTTAATTATCAAGGGAAAAAGTGCTTCTTTTGTCATTAGGACAAAGGTTTTTGGCTTAAAATCTCAAAAAAGTAGAAGTTCATGTGACCGATATATTTAATTAGAACTTGTTTCTTTGGCGCTCAATCCTAATGAAATATCATAGGCACCGCAATCGCCCTGCCTAAGTAAAGAACGATGTTGGCACAATGTATTATTTTTTTTTCCATACCAGGGCACTTCGTATCGAAAGAGTTGTCGTAGAAAACTTCGAAAAGTACTCATTCGATTGGAGATTGGAGTGGCTAGTGCCCTTTTTAATAGTCGAAAGTGATTGGAGGGCAACTAGCCCCCCCACGCCCATCATTCCCCCAATCACATCCAGTCAAAATTTTGAGATAGCCATTTTGTTCAGCGTAGTTGATTTCAAGATAAACAATATGTTTTTTGAGGAGGACACTCCCCCACAACCCCCAGGGCAACGGTTTTAAGTTATGCCCTGGGGGCATATAAGAACGATGTTGGCATAATGTATTATTTATTATTCTTTTCCTTTAGGGCAGGGCACTTCGTATCGAAGAAGTTGTCGTAGAAACTTCGAAAAGTGCTCATCCAATTGGAAATTGCAGTGGCTTGTGCCCTTTTTAATAGTCGAAAGTGGTTGGAAGGCGACTAACACCCCTTACAACGCCCACCATTTCCCGAAATACATCCAATCAAAATTTTGAGATAGCCATTTTGTTCAGCGTATTTGATTTCCAGATAGAAATTATGTTTTTGAGGAGGACACTCCCCTACAGCCCTCAAGGCAAGGGTTGTAAGTTATGCCCTTGGGGCATCTAAGGTTTTTATAGAAGGCGTTGTCGTAGAAAATTCAAAAAAGGCTCATTTGATTGGAAATCCAAAGGGCTAGTGCCCTTTTTATAGTCGAAAGTGATTGGAGGGCAACTAACCCCCCTCTCACGCCCACCTTTCCCCCAAAAAAATCCAATCAAAATTTTGAGATAGCCATTTTATTCAACGTCGTTTTAAGTTCTGAAAATTAGGTCTTTGAGGATGACAATCCCCCTCCCCCAAAAAAAGCCCTCAGAGCAAGGGTTGTAAGTTATGCCCTGGGGGGCATATAAGGTTTTTATAGAACGCATTGTCGTAGAAACTTCAAAAAGGGCTCATTCGATTTGAAATTGAAATGGCTAGTGCCCTTTTTAATAGTCGAAAGTGATTGAATGGCAACTAACACCCCTTCAACGCTCACCATTTCCCCAAATACATCGAAATATAAATTTTGAGATAGACATTCTGTTCTACGCAGATCAAAGTTCAGCAAATTATACCTTTGAGCAGGACACTCCCCCCACAGTCTTCAGGGCAAGGGTTATAAGTTATGCCCTGGGGGCATATTAGGTTTTTATTGAAATCTTTGTCGTAGAAAATGAAAAAGAACTCATTCGATTGGAAATTCAAAGGGCTAGTGCCTTTTTTGATAGTCAAAAGTGATTTGAGGGCAACTAAACCCCCTCTCACGCCCACCTTTTCCCCAAACACATCCAATCAAAATTTTTAGATAGCCATTTTATTCAACGTAGTTGAAAGTTTTGGATCTTAGGTCTTTAAGGATGACAACCCCCCCCCCCTCCAGCCCTCGGGGCAAGGGTTGTAAGTTATGCCCTGGGGGCATATAAGGTTATTATTGAAGGTGTTGTCGTAGAAACTTTAAAGGGGCTCATTTAATTGAAATTGAAATGGCTAGTGCCTTTTTCAATAGTTGAAAGTGATTGGAGAGCGACTAACGCCCCTCTCACGCCAACCATTTTCCCAAACACATCCAATCAAAATTTTGAGATATCCATTTTGTTCAACGTAGTTGAAAGTTCTGGAAATTTGGTCTTTTAGGATGATAAAGGCTCAGAGCCTTCAGTGCAAGGGTTGTAAGTTATGCCCTGGGGGATATAGGCTAAGGTTTATATAGAAAGTTGTAGTAGAAATTTCAAAAAGGGCTCATTTTATTGGAAATTGAAATTGCCCTTTTTAATAGTCGAAAGTGAGTGGAGAGTAATTAACCCCCCCTTCACGCCCACCATTTCCCCAAAAACATTCAATCAAAATTTAGAGATAGCCATTTTGTTCAACGTAGTTGAAAGTTCTGGATATTATGTATTTAAGGATGACAAACTCCCAGAGCCCCCAGGGCAAAGGTTGTAAGTTTTGTCCTGGGGGCATATAAGGTTTTTTTAGATAGAGGTATCGTAAAACTTCAAAAGGGGGCTCATTCAATAGGAAATTGAGAGGGCTAGTGCCCTTTTTAATAGTTGAAAGTGATTGGAGGGTAACTAACCCCCCTTTCACGCCCACCATCCCTCTAAACACATCCAATCAAAATTTTCAGATAGCCATTTTTTTCAACGTAGTAGAAAGTTCTGGAAATTATGTCTTTGAGAATGACCCCCCCCCCAAGCCCTTAGGGCAAGGGTTGTAATTTATGCCCTGGGGGCATATAAGGTTTTATTGAAAGTGTTGTCGTAGAAACTTCAAAAGGGCTCGTTTGATTGGAAATTGAAAGGGCTAGTGCCATTTTTAATAATTGAAAGTGATTGGAGAGTCACTAACGCCCCTCTCACCGTTTCCTCAAACACATCCAATAAAAATTTTGAAATAGCCATTTTGTTTAACGTAGTTGAAAGTTCTGCAAATTAGGTCTTAGAGGATGACAACCACCCTAATAGCCCGTAGAGTAAGGGTTGTAATTTATGCCCTGGGGGCATATAAGGTGTTTATAGAAAGCGTTGTCGTCGTTTCAAAAGGGCTCATTCGATAGGACATCGAAAAACCTAGTGCCCTTTTTAATAGTCAAAAGTGATTGGAAGGCCTGACATTTTTATAGTAAAGATCGATGCGGGTATAATGTATTATTATTATTTTTATTTTTATTTTTAGACCAGGGCACTTCGCATCGAAGGAGTTGTCGTGGGAACTTCGAAAAGGGTTCATTCGATTGAAAATAGAAAGGGCTGTTGCCCTTTTTAATAGTCGAAAGTGATTGGAGGGCAACTAATCCCCCTCCCACGCCCACCCTCCCATTTGCCCATTATGTTTAAAAACTAAATTTTGCCTTAAGATTAAATCAAAATGCACTGTGTTAATGCTAATTCCCAATAAGGCATCTCAGCAGTATCCCGAGAACGACTGAGGGTATTATATTCAAACTTTCGGGGCTAGTTCTGCTCTTCTAATTTAACCAAATCAAAATAGCGTAAGTGTATCCAAGCTATCAAAGAAAGTAAGCAGATTATTTTGCGAATGGTATCAAGTTTTCCATTTCAGGTCAACTAGAGAAGGTATGAAGCTAAATTAAACACTACTATTTGTGTCCAGATTTTTAAAAGGGTTTATGTTGTTAAATATTGCTGAAAATTTTTCTCAAGCATACAATAAGCAGGCCCAAACTATAAAGTCTTAAAAAAAACGAAAAGATTTAAAGTATTATTTTCTTTTTCCCTGAAAAGACTATGTCAATATAAAACAAACAGAAATCAACTAAAAAAACTTTTTCAACAAAATAAGTTTTTCAAAGAAAAGTAAAGAATTCCATTAAAAAAAAAAATGAGCAAAAAATAAAATAAAATAATCTACCAAGCGTGAAACTACCACAAATCAGCATCGATAAATAAACGAAACCCAAAACGAACAGAAATTACAAATGAACAACCGAGTCAAACTCAAAACGAGCAGAAATCAACATAAGTTGGGCTCAAAACCCCTATGCCTTCCCAAGGCCAGAACAAAATATGCACTTTACTGAAAAAAATACAAATGAATGTGCATTTTCAGTTTAATATACATATGCTGATATGTTGTAATCAAAATGTTAATATTATTTGATTTATTAAAGTTATGAAAGTAACAACATTTATATTTTTCAGTAAAATGCAAATTTTGTTCTGGCCTTGGGAAGGCATACAGGTTTTGAGCCCTATTTATGTTAATTTCTGCTCGTTTTGAGTTTGACTCGGTTATTTATTGTAATTTCTGTTCGTTTCGGGTTTCATGTATTTATCGATGCTGATTTTTGGTTGTTTCACGCTTGGTAAATTATTTTGATTTTATTTTTGCTCATTTTTTGTTTAATGGAGTTCTTTACTTTTCTTTGAAAAACTTATTTTGTGGAAAAAGTTTTTTTTAATTAATCACAAAATACGATGAAAATATTATGCTTTAGAAACAAATTTGGGCTATATATTTGCACACTAGGGGTGGGGGGGGGTGGGGTAAAGTATTTGGATGGTTTGAAGTTAGAAAACAATTCTTACTTCATAATATGCAGAATCACTGTACCCAACACATTTTGCAGACCCACTATAAACCAAATTATACCGCATACGGACCCAAATTATATATTTCCCTTCTATTCTGTCACTTATCTTTGTCTTGTCTCACGCTAAGCTGAAAGGAACTAACAAAGATACCGGTTTATTTTCAAGTTTCATACAACGCAAACTTGAGTGAGTGGCGTATAATTCACAAGTACCGATGCTATCTTTATTTCTAACTATAAAATTTCTGAACCGCAAACTGTTAATATTATCAAAAGCTTCAGGTAGGAATAATCCTACGGAGAATCTTCCATCACCTATATCTTTTAAGTAAAAAAGCAGTATTACAAAACCGTATAAAAGATTAGATTGTTATTGAGAAATCAGTTTCTTCCCTTTAGGGGGGCGTAAAAAAAACAACTTTCGGTTATTGTTTATAATGGAACAGGTTTTTCATATACAATACAAGGCCGCTCAGAACAATGTAACACACAAAAAAAGGAAATTTTAGTCTTTGTTTACGCACTCAGAAATGGTGCTGCATCCTGAATCGGAATTTTGTGACATTTCTGCGGTTTCAAGGGGTAAAGACTTTATTCAAGTTTACTAGTGACTATTTTTTCGTCAAAGGCATATGGTATAATAAAAGCAACCTAATACAATTTACCTGAATAATAGTTGAAATCATTGGGTTGGAGTAGAGCAAAGGCGGAGCGTAATTTGAACTGAATAAAAGAATTTGAACTTGAAGAAAGAACTTGAAACTGGTACGGATGTGCTGTATTCTGGGAAGATTAAAATGTCACGGGTAAGGGAAATTGTGTTTTTAAGACTTAGTTTAATTCATTATTATATTATAAGTGCATACATAAGTTAGTAGCCCCCACTGAACTATCAGCCATTGAAGTTTGGACACACAGAAAACGATGAAGTAAGGGAAATAAGAAACACTATCGCACTGATATAGGAATGTATTTATTTTATAATAAAAATAAATCACTGATATTTAGCTATGTCGCGCTTACGTTCACGGCAATGATTCCCAGCATCGTGAATGAAAATAAAACAAGCACCAATCAGAAGCGGCACTCGAGCGCTGTATAAGTAAAGAGACCTATGTTTACAATGGATTATTTCACCCCGGGCCTCTTCGTGTGGAAGGAATGGTTGTAGGAACTTCAGATGGGGCTCCTTTGACTGAAAATTGTAAGTTCTAGTGCTCTTTTTAAGAGTCAAAAGTACTCGGAGGACAACCAGCCTCCTGCCTGTGCCTTCTTTGCTACCTACCTCCTGTAATCTCCAAGATATCCTATCAAATTAATTGACAACCATTCGGTTAAAAATAGTTGTAAGTCCGAACAAACGTGTATATGGGATAATATGCCCCCAGGCACCGGGGGCAAGGACCATAAGTGGGTGTAAACTGTAAGTAGTTTAAATATAAATTTAAATAATATTGGGTGTGTGATTGGCTTGAAACTTTCAGGGACTATTTTTGGGGTCAAAAAGATCAAAATTTGGTTGTTGGAGGGAGGACCTCAGAAGTGGACCAAAGCGGTCGTCCCTGATCAGTTGGAAGCTTATAGCCGAATATTCTGGGACCAAGATGAACCCAATGCACTAAAAATTGTCCTGAGGCACAGTCCCCCCCCCAAAAAAAAATAAAGGGCCACGAAAAGCTGTTTTTCCCCGATCGGTTCGAAGCTTATATCATTAAGTCCTGAAGCTAAGAGGACCCGAATCAAGAATTAAAATATTATAAAATTGGTTCCTCCAACCTTACCCCAACAGAGGGCCAGAAAAAGACCAAAAGGCTATTTTACCGGCCATTTCGTACGGAAGGGATGCTAGGAAACATTAGAGGGTGCTCACTCGATTGAAAACTAAAGTTCTAGCATTTTGTTTTAAGGGCCGAAAGTGATTCGAAGTAAACCAGTCTCCCTCTCGTTCCTTTTTCTGCTACCAATCCTCTCTATAACCTCCGAGATATCGGATCAAAGTTTTGATATCGTCGTTTTGATCAGGAACGGGGAAAGGTCTAATAACTATACTTCTGGGTTTGATTTCACCCTCACAACCCTAGGAACAGCAACCCTTAATATTGCGGATTACCCGTTGTTTACAGATGGGTTTTAGTAGAAAAGGAGACAATGTTGGTTTTGTTTGTCCGATCAGCTAGGGGGTCTTTGGGATCGTTTTCTAGGCCCAGATTTCCAGAGTTTCCCAAGAGGTATACTAGGAAAGGGTGTGCCTACTTGAGTAAACCAAAAGCCGTTTTGGCTAATAATATAGATAGAAATTAAACGAACACTCGCATAAAACAGAAAGATAACAAATACCCCTGTAGATGAATAGATGAATGCTTAAACGAACGTAAGTTACCACAAACAGGGTAGGGTAACCGCTGCCTAAATCTTCTACGGGCCAGAGCGTCGCTTGCGCTTTACTGAAAATAAGATGTATTTTAAACATTTATTCTAAATTATAACACTGAAGATTCATGAATTTCTAACGTTTCCAGGAATATATATAATTACGTATTAAACAATCAATTTACTTACATTAGTTCTTTCTGGTATTCTCGATTATTATGGTTATTTTGTTTTTTTTTATTTTGTCGATGTTTTGACTAATAAGAATCTAGCGGTTCAGAATAGTTCTAGGCATTTAACCCCTCGGAAAAACCACTCTCCCCGGAAATTACCCCCCGCGGAAAATACCGGCGGAAAATACTCCCCACGGAAAATAGCCCCGTGGAAAACACCCCCTGAAAAATAGCCCCCGGAAAAAAAGCCCTCGTGGAAAATACCCCTCCCCCCTGTCGAAAATACATCCGCGGTGAAAGGATATTATTCCCAAAAATGTTTTCCCCACTGAAAATTCCCCCAGACAATACCCCCTGCAGAAAACTTCCTCGTGAAAAGTATCCGTATGTTTCCCAATGGGAAATACTATCTGTGAGCAATGGACAAATTACTACTACTACTACTAACAACTCATCGCAGCACCAAGCCGCCTGAGGCCAACACAGCTACGCACGCTCCTCCTCCACCCCAATCTATTCAAAGCCTCCCTTTTTACACCCGCCCACGAAGTTCCCATTTCCTTTAAATCTTTCTTTATGACGTCCTCCCAACCCAGACGGGGACGACCTGCTTTCCGTTTAGCCCTAGATGGTTGGCCGAAAAGAACAATCTTCGGCAATCTGTCATCCTTCATCCGAACAACATGCCCTAACCACCTCAACCTTTCTTTCATTATAGACCTAGAAAGCGGTATTGAACCACATTTTTCGTATAGCCTATTGTTTGAAATACGGTCAGTCAGCCGGGTACCCAGAACAATCCTTAAGCAATTTCTCTGGAAAACATCTAGCAAATCTTCATCCGCTTTTCGGAGCGTCCATGCTTCAGAGCCATATTTGACCACTGTCATCACTGTAGCTTCTAAGATTCTAATCTTGGTTTGCAGACTTATCTTCCTATTCTTCCAGACTTTTTTTAACTGTGAAAAAACACCCTGAGCCTTGGCTATTCTATTTTTAACATCTTCACTGCTCCCACCATCTTTACTAATAATACTACCAAGGTAAGTGAAACTGCCCACCTGATCAATCTTTTCATTACCCAACGTCACCTTTTCATCTTCACTTATTCCTAGCCTTAGTGACTTGGTCTTCCTAACATTAATTTTCAAACCAATACTAGCACCCTGAACTCGCAAAACCTCTAAAACTTCATTCATTTTGCTCACACTTTCATCTAGGATGCTTAAATCATCAGCATAATCCAAGTCCAGGAGACTTTTTCCTCCCCATTTGATTCCGTGGTCTCCCATTGCCTTTCCTGTGCTCCTTAAAACAAAGTCCATCAAAATAATCCATATAAAGGGGGATAGAACACAACCCTGCTTAACTCCTGATTTAATACAAAACCAGCTGCTAACCTCATTTCCTACCTTAACCGCAGCAGTGTTATTCTCGTACATAGCACTAATCACTTTAATGTATTTGTCTGGTATACCATACAAGGATAAAACCTTTACTAAAGCTCCTCTATCAACAGAATCGAACGCTTGCTCATAATCTATAAAACTGAGGACCAAAGGTGTTTGAAAACTTAGGCACTTCTCAATTATTAACCTATCTAACTCCCTTATGTTGGAATGTTTCTCGGGTCTACGCTGATATTCTGAAAGTAAAGAGTAACATTGAACCCAAATTAACAAAATTTATTCCGTATTGGAGGGGATTTGCCCCTTCCTCGTCCACACCCAACACCTCATGGTCGCAGAAACTTCGGAGGTTGCTCATTCGATCAGAAATTAAGAGTTCTAGTCTTTTTTTTATAAGTCGAAAGTGGCTGGAGACCAATCAGCCGCGGGAGGGGGGTGTTTTCCGCCTGGGCTTATTTTCCGTGGAGGAGTTGGTATTTTCCGGGGGGCGCGGAGGGTATTTTCCGGGGGGTAAACGCCGGCCACAATTCTGAATACATACTGTTTTCAATAAAATACAGATGAAACTCAAGTCGTTTAGAGGATTTGAAAGGGATCACCGCTCTATTGCAAACCTTCATTAGAATTGTGATATTTTGCGCCGCTGTTGCAGATAAAAAAAAACACACTGTTCCGAATACAAACTGATTTCGGTAAAGCGCAAACGACACTATGACATTTAGAAGATTTGTGTGCAATTGTCCTACTCCTGTTTGCGGTAGTTTCCCTTGATCTCACGTTTGATTAATTATTTTATTTTTTTTTCATCTTAGGATTCATTAATACATCTATAGCAGTATCTACTGTTTTTGTTTAATGTGATGACATTCATTTTAATTCCTGTTAGGTTTACGATTTGTCAGTTCAAAGCCCGTATCTGATATTTTATGTGTTTACTCTGATTATTAGTTTTAATTTCTGTTCGTTTTGGTTTTCATTTATTGATTGATTGTAGTATCTGTTCGTTTTAAGTTTGAATGGTTATATGACCTTATTTCTGCCTGTCTTAGGTTTTAATATGCTATGTACTTTTCTGTGAAAAACCTTGTTTTATGGAGACACTTTTAATTTAATTACTTTTAATGAGCATTGCACACAAGGTTATGTTGGATAGCGTAGTTATAAGAGTTTCTTAAACATTCTGATAGTTTTGTAGCATGTCATCGAAGTTGCCGTCCATGTTATTGTGTACCATTTGTAGCATTTTTTTGGGTCTAAAACTGAAAATTGTACCACACTTTTGAATGCTCAAAGTTGAATGTAGGGCTACCAGCCCCTCTCCTGTGCCCCATTTTGCCACTAGGTAGAGGTACTAATTGTGGGCAGTATGGAGGGGCAGGTGGTAACCAGCCCCTTTTGATTTTGAAAAATACCTTTTTTTGCATTTTTATTGCCAAAAAAAATGTGTGGACTCTGTATGGTAGTGACTCTGAGAAAATGTTTTTTTTCTATCATCATTTAAGAACAGGTTGAAAAAATTCTTCGTCCCCCCCCCCGCATTTTTGTTAACTGGTACCACCGTCAGAGGTCGCCCTCGTTACTCACCAAGGATTCGGATAAAAATCGAGAAAGCCATTCCAATTAGAATGATAAAACAAGAAAAAAAAGTGCCTCCGAGGTTGTAGGAGATGGCAGGAGAACACTGCCCCAAGGCTAGTGACCCAAATCGCAGAAAAATAGCCAGTTTTTCGGGAACACTTTAGTAAAGAAAATGTGAACGCGATGCAGGTGGCTAAAACCAAAATCATGTGAAGAACTCGATACTGCATGGTTGGAGGTAGAAAATATACTCCGTAATCCTCCAAACAACCACCTCCTCCTGCACTGCCAACGTTTCATAGAAAAGTATATATATTATGTCCTGTTTAAAGTGAAATCATGCAAGGATTCACAATTTTAGCGTAACAATGAGCCAAGTCCGAGCTCTGGACTGAATCAGTGTAGGAACCTGGTAGGTCCTAACTCTGTTCAAAACAAGCTAAGTATTGATTGGTGTAAAGGAAGGTAAGTGCTGATACAATAAAAAAAGAATCTAAGCCCAAGACATAGATAGATACTGCCTCATGCAAAACTAGTCGAATCCTGACTCGGTGTAAACTAGCCTAGGCCTAATTATATACGAAACAGGGTGACGACCACCCTTGCTAGCTAAATCCAATTTACGAACAGACTTGGTAGGTACCAGAAAAGCGGGCGCGCTTCACCTCTTCTTAATTGGAGTCACGCAAGAGTTTTGCAATCTGTATGATTGAAAAACTAAAGTGGGCTTCCAACGCTCACAGCTCCTTACCTTGCCGATAACTTTTAAAAAAGCTGGAGGGCAGTAAAAGAAAGTAGTACTAGGTATGTTTGCTTCACAGCTGTGCAGTGGTGTCGATTCCCAAAAATTAGGGGGAACGTATTTTTTAAAAACTTAGGGGGGCAATTTGTCGTTTAAAAAAAAAATTCAATGAAAATACCCAAAATAAGCCATTTTTCAATGAAATTAGCGAAAAGGAGCATTTTCCAAAATGTAGGAGGGCTGCAAAAATTTTGGGGGTCCAAACCCCCTCGATCTGACGCTGCTGCTACTATGGAAGGAAATCATAAGTGTTATTTATTACCCTTGGATTACTGAAGATGTATCTTTGCTAGTGGATGAAATAGAACTTAGTTCAAGATTCAAGAATCAGAAATGGATCGAAGACTTTAGTTTTCATGCATATCAGTGTATTGATATATGAGTAAATAAGAAAAACTATCTTATTTACATCAAATAAGTAGTAAATAAGTAGTCATATTTATATAAAATAAGTAGTGATGGAACTAAGTAGTAAAATGGAAGATGTGCTTGTATCTCTTTCACATAATATATCGTCCCTAATCATGGTTGTTGAGAATGACGCATAGAAATATTATGCTTAGAAAGTTTGTATGTGAAACTGGCTTATAATTTTAAACATTTTTTCCAAGTTCCAAACTACTACAAAAGGGCCCATCTGCTTCTTCGTTTGTCAATTGTAATGTTAAGTGAACATCCACTGGCCATAGCGAATTTAAAATTTCTGGCGTTTGACATATTTACTTCATCCTTCTTAATATTTTTCTTTGAAATTTTGTTGCTCGTTCCCATAGTGCCTGCCAGGGTCTTAGATTAAGTAGATGGTCTTTTGAAATATTAAGATTTGAGTCAGGCCCCAATTTTTTTGGCATGTAATTTTTAACATTCATAAGAATTCGTCAAGCAAGAAAAAGATGAAAAAAAGGCTCGGAAGCTGAAATGCTATGTTTAATGTATTTACGTTCGGTGATTAGAATTGAAGATCATAACCATTTGTTTTTGATCAGCGAAAGCTTTAAAGCTTTAAGATCCGCGAACCAGAATTAACAACAGGTTCGTTTTTCTTTACTAGTCAAACTAAAGAGAACGGGGGACTTAGAAATTCTTGTGCTCTTTGAACAGTGGCCTCAGTCAAGGGGGTATCCAGGATTCTTGTTCGGAAAAAATTCGTTTATATGTGTTTTTGTCACGTTTTTACGAGTTGAACATTTTTTTTTTTTTTTGGGGGGGGGGGGGTAAAAACAAGTAGCATTCCCCTTTATACGGCCTTGGTGTCAATTCATGGAAACTTAGAGGGGGGCAAAATGTACTTTTCAAAATCAAGGGGTGTGGCGAATTTGTCCTTTTTGTTTATCTTTTTTTCAATGAAAATTTCCCAAAAAAGGCGTTCTTCAGTTAAGGAGGGGACTTATGCGTTTCCCTGCCCCCCCCCCCCCCCCCCCCCAGTTCAGGACACTGTCTTTGCATCAGATCTCTAAAAACTTGCTTCTCAAATCCAAGGCCTATCTTTCCTGATTTTCGGTTCTTTAACCTTAGTGCTCAGTTCTCCAATATGGATCCAAAAACACAAAGAATCGTCATAATAGGAAAATACCTGGGCTGAAGATTTGGATAATCTTCTCGTCAACGCCCTTTCGTTCTGTTCAGAAAAGACCAATGCGTGAGAACTTACCGCTGGGTAGTCGTTTGCGCTTAATATCAGTCTTATGTTCCATTTGAGGGACAGTTTTAGGCAAAAATAAACTTAATGTTCTGTGTAGTTTGCTTATGAGGTGACTTCATATTCTTGCCAGAAATGATCTTGCAGTTTTCTTCCAACCTTTATCTTTAACTAGTAAATTGTTTAAGTGAGGCGTAAAGCTAGTTTCACTAAGTCATTTGCCCATTATTTGTCAAACTTTGTTTTTATTTTCTCTCTTATTTAAATTGGCTCAAGGACATGATTTAACATTTTTCATTTTTTTTAGATTGTATTTCAAGTCAATTATGCAAATTTGAAAGTTATTTGAAGTAGTCATGGATTTTTTCAAACGGTCCGATAAAACCAACAATGAAAAGACAAAAAAACCGAGAAGAAATTGGAAAAGAAGAAGGCCAAATCTGGAGAAAAAGATGGAATTAATGATAAAGTGAAACAAGAAAAAAAGAAGTTGAAAGTCTCGGGATGGGCTCGAATAAAGAAAGATTTCTGGTTCGAGAATTTTGGCCACTAAAGCCTCTTTTCTTTCTCCTTTTCTCAAGTAAGTATGACTTTTAACAATGTCTGATCATATACAGTTTATTAATGTTGTCATTTAACCTTTGCGCTAGAAATCTTATTGCCGCCAGTAAGCCTGACACAAAGTTGTAAATAATATTTGCCGTTGGTCCAGACTCTAAATATGACTACAAACATTTCAATGTACATTGGATCTGTATGGAGTTGTCATATCCAAAAACTCTTTTTCTCATGATAGGCATAATAAATAAATATCTCTTCACAATTCGATCTAAGGTTTTTTTTTGTTCAGACATAGACTAAGACCATTCACAATTATTTCTCCGGCAATTTTCAGGTTTTGTTTTCTACTTTTGTTTTTCGTTCGCTGTTGTTTCCTTCTTACTGCTCTCTCTAAGTCTGAATTGGTTACTGTCATCCCTATATTTCCGTATAATTCTCGGACAATGTGCGTACTTTTAGGGTTTTGATGAATTTGCCCCAGACCCCTGAAATTTGAGCCACCCCCAAATAACAAATCCGCACACGGTTTTCTGCTACATAGACCTGGGCTACCCTAAAAAGTGTCTGTCACTACTTCACAGTAGCGTCATTTGGGGGTGAAGGGCATGTGCCCTCTATATTCTGTTGCTCCACTAAATTTTGTTTCGTATTTTTGTCGAAAAAAATTACGAATTTGCCCCCCCCCCCATAGATTTTAAAAGTAATTTTTGCAACCCTCCCCCCCCCTACCCCTTCCTAAGTTTTTGTGAATTGATACCACTGTTCACATACAAGTTTGGAAAGCGAATGAGCGATCGCAAAAAAATAAAGCTAATAAGGCTGATAGCCTCAAAGAGCATTTGGAAATTTAACAAAGAGAGAGCTTAGATATATTTTTGTTTTTTAACACTTACGTGACATACGGAAAATACGTAACCACTCTACCTGTATATTAATTATTGTACGTCATGTACCTCTGCTGTTAATAATTTTACCTACCATTTTGTTTTTTTTATCTCTTTTTTAATAGGCCTATAAAATGTACAGACGTCAAAAATTTTTTTTAGTATCTGCGTCCTTCCAAAATAAAAATGTAACTTAAAGTAATATTTCTAAGTGGTCTAGATAAGTAAACAACTCTCCACGAAGTTTCAATACCCTGTTAGGACCAGGGTAATGAAGGGATACCAGGGTAAATATTTAGGGCTGAAAATCCCTGGTAAAGTTTTTTCGACTGTAATATATTCAATGGTACACATTTTCTTTTGATCCGCCGCCGTTTTGAGGATTTTCAAGCTCGTTTTCGATTTTCTCGTGTATTTATTTTTACCATTGGTCTTTAGTTTTATTACCACGGAGAACAAAAATGAAATTCGATCGTTTGAATTAGTTAAGTGGAAGCTTACATAACAATACATATGTTAAGAAAATAGAAATTGAGAGTTCATTTTTAATGAATAAGGTCTCCATATAAAACCTGAAAGAAATAAAAATTACTACTTTGCAGTTTATACAGTGAATTTTCAAATTTTATTTGATTATTGTGACATATATTTGATTATTGAAATTTGTAATTTTACCGAACAATTTTAAATCTCTAAGAAACTTATGCAAGCTTGGTTTTCAGTAAAGTGCTAGTTTTTCATAATTCTAAAAATATACAGAAATATCACGAGTCGGTGTATTTGAAACAGTTCTTCAAAAATACGCTGAATAGATTGCTTAGCAGTAATTTTATTTATTTAAGTTTTAACTTTGCGAAAATGAATTTTTACGCGATTTTAGGGTTTTAACACTACAGACAATAACCCTTATTAAAAGATCTTTTTCCAAATTGGGCAAAGAAACTTCAAGTCAACCTGAGTTTTTTGCTAAAATACGGAATCAAACGCAGGGGACTTTGGCATTGAGGAGGGGACAGCCCCTTTCATATACGGAATAATTTCAGTTCGTTTTAAGTTTTAATGTCGCTACTTACTTTCAGTTAAAAAAACTTGTTTTTTTTTTTTATTTAATTCTGAACCTTTTTGAATTAATGCAGCTTTGATTTTGGCTCACCGTACATGAATAATAAAACGAAATTCGCATATTAATGTTCCTTTTTTTGGCTAAATGGCTTTCTCGAAATTTTGTTCTGACGTAACTTACGAATTAACTTACGTAACGAATTTCTATATTCGTATGTTTTTATTACGTATATTAGGGAGTTCACCTCTAGTCAATCCCTCGCTTTTTATGCTAAAGTTTGAATTTTGCTCGAATCACAAACCCCTGAATCACAAAGGCCGGTTAATTAGAATAGAAAGCTGTTTTGAAAGTACTAAAAAAGGGAGCAAACCCCCTCATATACGTAATCATTTCTGCTCGTTTTAAGTTTTAATGTTGCTCCTTACTTTCAGTTAAAAAAAAACTTTTTTTATTTAATTTCTGATCGTTTTTTTAAAATAATGCTGGGAAATCCGGCGCCCTCTTTATAGAAATGTCCCTTCCCCCTAGGAAACATCCTCCATGGAAAGATTCTCCCCCGTAACCCCTACTCCGCCCCCCCCCACCAGAGAAAAATTCCTCCTGAAAACGCCTGTATACTTCCAATAACCAATACTAACTTGCAGCCCTTCCCCCGGGAACTGTGGGGGATTAAGTCATCCTGAAAGGCATGTTAATTTGATTTTCGACAATGCTGAACAAAATGGCTATCTCAAAATTTTGATTGGGTGACTTCGGGAAAAAATTAGCGTGGGCGGGGGCCAAGTTGCCCTCTAGTTTTTTTTGGTCACTTAAAAAGGGCACTAGAACTTTTTAATTGCCGTCCGAATGAGCCCTCTCACGATATTCTAGGACTACTAGGACTACGATCGATACGATCACCCCTGGGGAAATTAAAAAATAAAACAAAAACAAATAAACACGCATCCGTGATCTTTCTTCTGGCAAAAAATACAAAATTCCACATTTTTGCAGATAGGAGCTTGAAACTTCTATAGTAGGGTTCTCTGATACGCTGAATCTGATGGTGTGATTTTCATTAAAGTTTTATGATTTTTTATGGGTTGTTCCCCCCTTTTTTCGAAAATAAAGCAAATTTTTATCAGGCGCGTAACTTTTGATGGGTTACGCGTTGAAACTTGATGAAATTTATATATTTGAAGTCAACATAAAAATTTGATTCTTTTGATGTATCTATTGGTACCAAAATTCCGTTTTTTAGAGTTTCGGTTGCTATTGACCCAGGTCACTCCTTACTTACAGTTCGTTACCACGAATTGTTGGATACCAGATAAATACGTTAAATTGATTAGTACTATGCACGAGAATAACATTGCTGGGGTTAAGGTAGGAGATGATGTTAGCAGCTGGTTTCTTTTCAAATCAGTAGTTAAGCAAGATTTTGTCCTATCCCCAGTTATATGGATCATTTTTTTGGACTTTGTCCTAAGTAATGCAGCAAAGACAATTGGAGAACACGGATTCAATTAGGGGAGTAAAATGTTCCTAGACTTAGGTTATGATGATTTAAGCATTCTAAATGAAAATTTTAGGAAAATAAATGATCTTTCAGAAGTTTTGCAAGTTCAGTGTACAAGAATAAGTTTAAAGATTAATGTTAAAAAGAGTAAGTCGCTAAGACAAGGAATAAGTGAAGACGAAGAGGTGACGAAGGGTAACGAGAAGATCGATCAAGTGGACAGCTTCACTTGTCTAGTTAGTATTATTAGTAAAGACGGTGGGTGTATTGAAGATGTTAAAAGTAGAATAGCCAAAGCCCAGGGTATTTTTTCGCAATTGAAAAAAGTTTGGATGAATAGGAAGATAAGTCTACAAACCAAGAATAAAATATTGAAAGCTACAGCGATGGCAGAGGTGAGGTCTGGTCTGAAGTGTGGGCACTCCAAAAAAAAGAGGAGGATTTGTTAAATGTTTCCCAGAAAAATTGCCTACGGATTGTTTTGGGTACCCGATCTCAGACAGTAAGCTGTACGAAAAATGTGAGTCTATTCCGCTTTCTAGGACTATGATGAGAGAAAAGTTGAGATGGCTCGGAAACGTTCTGGGGATGAAAGATGACAGATTGCCCAAGATCGTCCATGTCGGGCAGTCTTCTAGGGCTAAATGAAAAGAAGATCACCCACGAATGGGGTGGGAGGATGTCGTAAGGAAAGACTTAATGGAAATGGGAACTTATTGGTGGTGTGTAAAGAGGGAGGCTTTGAATAGATTGGGATGGAGGCGGAACGTGCGTAGCTGTGTTGGCCTCAGGCAGCTAGGTGCTGCAGTGAGCTTTTAGCAGTTGTAGTATTAGTAGTCAATATATTTTACGAAAACTCGTGTTATTATTGATGCAATTTTTCTCCTGCAATGCTGCGAAGAATTTGGAATTCTCATCAGAAAGTATACTATCTGCTTTTTGGACTTTAACATTTTAGGAAAACTGGTCATTAGAAATGCGTAGTTGTAACAGAATGCGTATTAAAAAAAAATCATCATATTTAAGATTCAAATCTAGGTTACCGCGGCCACAACGAGTTGTCCTCAGCGTTATCCTATCATATCTTGTTTATTTTGTTTGTTTTATGGTTTTTGTCGTTCCCAATCACCCGTTTATTATATGCTAAAAATTTATGACAATGAGATAACCTAGACCTCAAAGTTGTATCACCACTCGATGCAGCTTTTTTATGCTCCTTTCAGGTATAAATCCACAAAAAAACACGCTGAAATAATTAATAGCTTTGAATTGAGCCATGAAAACATCTCTCTACGATATGAATGTTAGTTCCAGTGACCCCAATTGGGAAGGAGGTGAGCAGGGGTACCAGCGCCGTCTCCCCAACTTTTGCCACACATAGGTTTCGAAAAATACCTTTTAGTGTATTTTCATCGAAAAATGTTCTTTTTTTGTATTATCATTGAAAAAAAAAACAGAAAAAACAACAAGTTTTCTCCCCCCACACGACATTAAAAATATATTTTGAACCCCCTTCCCCTCCTGCCCTAAATGTTTGTGAATTGGCACCAATAGCCTAGCCTAGAATTGGCCTACCCACTAGAACTACCATAGTTATGTTAGTCAGCAGAGGATTTATGAAAAATACTAAGAGGACAGGGATGGGGAGTATACTAGAGCGGAGATTCTAACCTCAAGCTTAGAGGTTTTTACCATAGAGATTATGATGATAACATTTTCATTCTTCCTATCCTTTTTATTCAAGAATTAGCACCAAAAGTGCGTGTTTTGGGTACCACATGGAGCTTTTTGATGGCGTTATCAAGTCGAATTTATAAAGAGCAAGTAGATATAAAAATTAGCTATCAAAGGAGCCCCTAAACAGCCTTCTATGATTTTCTATCAATACTTTTCATGCAAAAAGTGGTTTTCCTTGTTCTTCAAAGTGGGGGCTGTAACTCTCCTGCATTTGGCTTTCAACCAAGGTAATTCCAACGGTACTCTTTTTATTTGATTGGACGCCATTTTGAAGGGGTTTCGGGCTCTTTTTCGAAATTAGAAACATTTTTGTATTTAAAAAATATTTTAAATAAATAAATGATTATTTAAAATATTAAAATAGAATATATTTAAAATTAATAATTATAAATAATAAAAAAATAAAATATTACTAATAACAATAACAAAATATTATGTTTTTAATTTTTTTGTTATATTATATAAAAATATTTTATTGAAATAATAATAAAATATTAATAAATAAAATAATAAATAAAATGTTAATAAAAAATATTTAACATGAATAATAAAAAAAAATTATATTTATATTTATGTTCTGGCACTTCAACCTTAACATGGATAATAATAGCTACCTTTCCTTAACCAGTATCGAACGGCGATTTTGAAATTAATTTCGAGTAATGTGGCATTTTCCATACGGAGAGGAGGTTGGGAGAGCGATTACGTAAAATATGAAGCTGTAAAAGTGGGAAGAGTCGCATTTGTTAAAAAAGGTTTTAAAAATCCTAATCTATGGCGGGGACTGGCACAAAAAATCCCTGCGCATATGCAAATGGGTGTCAATAAGCAAAATAAAATCTTTGCTACATTAACTTTCTTCATTTGGTTTAAAATACCACTTTATTCGAAGTTTGATTCTGCTCGAAAACACTGATTTGCATTTTGGTTCTACAGTAATATTGCTACTTACGTGTTATAGCGACCACACTTTGTTCTTTAGTGAAACCGGTTTTATGTGTCGATTCTGAGGCAATCAGCTTAGCCTGAGCGAGATAAACGGTATCTATGCAGGTATATTTCAATTAAATATTTAATATATAGAGGTGGTTAGGTTAAGTATTTAATTTAATGCGTTCTGGGCGGCTTGTTTTCCATAATTTTCTGTTGTAGTTTCCATAATTTTATTACTAAAGCATTGTATTTTCATTATATTTTGGTATATTAATAAGGCTTAACCGAAATTCACTTCTTATGTGTGGTCGCTATAACACGTAAATACCTTAATTTTTATAATGGGGTTTTGCTTCGGTTCGTTTGTACGTGAAAACTTTGACTTGCTTTTCTTGTTATTGTTACTTTAACTTTTTAATTTGGCTCGATTCCGATTCAACAGGGACGCATAAAGCTCTAATTCGATTCAAGTTCCCCCTTCCCAAGCTAAAAAAGTTAAAAATCCGAAAATTTTATTTACGAATTAGAAGGTCAACCACCTTAGCTCCAACTCCTCCCAAATGAAATTCAGACTGCGCCTGCGTTTTTTTTTTCTTAATTGATTTATCTGAATGAGCTCGTGAAAAAGACAAAAAATCCTTTAACTCAAGCGGAAAAGCGGTTGGTTAAAACTGGATGCTCAGTTTAAAAGACCGGATAGGAAATTATAACGAGTAGTAAAAAAACAACAACAAAAATACAATAGAGAACAAAAACTAGTTTCTGGATGCTAATCAAGATTTTTAAAACAATTTGCGAAAGGAATTTTCTAATTTGGGTTCATAAATGAATATTTAAACAAACTATTTTTAAGAATATCTATTAAACATATTTCATACTTTTGCATGAATAAGCCTGATACTTATATCTGTAACTAGTGGATGATATAGAGGAACCCCAAGGAAATTATGTCAGGGTTGACACTAGAAACTCTCGGTTTGGATTCTTCAAACACACCCTAATCATAAGATATACAAAATTTGAAGAGATATTAAAGTGGCATGGAATATTACGTGTAATATAAAAAATTAATTCAATAACAGTTTTTTTTTTTTAGTTTACCAGCAAAAAAAAGAACTTCAGAAACTTAAAGATATGAAAGAAAACTACCGAACTAACATATAAATATGACGAAATATCCAATTTAAGGCTGATCAGATAATTAAAGTTTCAGAGAAGCTTCCTTTCTTGGAAATCATTCTAAAGTGACTTCCAACCATGAATCTTCTGTTTACAGGAAGGTGACTCAAAATGATCGCTCTTTACGCTTCTCTTCAAACCACCATCTCCCTTTAGTAAATAGAGGCATAACAGTGTCTTTAATTCATACAGTTTCAAGGATTTGTTCAGACAGTCGTGTAGCCCAGGGTTGCCACCGTCAGTAGGATTTTACTAGATCTAGTAAAAAAAATCTAGTAAATTTAGAGGATCTAGTAAATTTCCCGAAATCTAGTAAAAAGTCATGATTTGTAGTAAAATAAAAAATTTTTGAGCATTTAGTAAAAACAGATTCGATTTAGTAAATTTTTTCCTCTCAGATTTAGTAAATTCTTCCAGGCTAGGGTGGCAATCCTGATGTAGCCACTGAGCTAAATTATACAAAAGATATCTTATTCTGTAGACCTCGTAAATCAAAACATAAAAAACACACAACAAAAAGACAAAAATCAACGTATTCCCCAATCTTCTGCATATATCGTAAAACAAAACAAAAATTTCACAATACTACCGTATGTTCCTAGGCTTAAATAAGAGCTTGGAAATTTTGTACGGAAATATAATATTTCAACTTTCTTCGGAAAAAGATTTATGGTTGAACTTTTTCTTTTTTTATTCCAGAAAAGACAAAATGGTCCCTATTCTTGTTAGTGGTGAGTATAGAGTCCTGTGTCTCGTGTGGTAAATTTTCTATTGGTAATGCTCATTATCAGATAAGAGAAAGGTTATGTGAATATAAACTATTAATAGATCAATGTTCAGAGTCTAACAGTAAAAATAATACTTTTGACTCCCATGGGGCTTTCCACCTTTTTGAAAACACAGATCATTCGTTTTTTTTTTTATGAGACAAACTTAGTACCGACAAATAAATGGTTTACCGTAATCTTTTAGGGAAGAAATAATTCTAAAAAAAAACAACAAACAAACACGCACAAAGGACTTGCTTTAAACTGAGATAATTTGAACAAAACATAGCTTTTCTAATAGAAGTAAAGAGCTAAGTTTAAACTTGTAGCAAACAAAAATTATACCTTCCTAGCTTGTGCAAATATAAAACTAGCTATAAAGCTTAGCTTGCGCAAATATATCTATACAAATAATAAACATAAAACCACCTCAAATAAACCGCCTCATGACATTTCCCTTTTTCGTAGAATTTTGAAACACTAGAATTTTGGAAAACACAAAGCCCATGCCAAACAGCAGGAAATTGCTTTTGGAGCATAAAAAGTCTTTATAGGCCTGCAGAAATTAAAAGACTTCTTTATAAGACCATCGATAACCTATTGCTGGCCTTGATACTGATAGTTTTTAGTGTAAAATTTAAATTCTCTAGAAAACCTAAGCAAAAAAAATTTATAACTGAGAAATCATTATGTAGCATAAAGAAATGAAAGACTGATTTATGAGGCAATTCATTGGTGTTACTACCCAAACTATCAATAGCCGGAAATATAAATTTTCAACTGTGGAAATGCACTTTAGTATTATTAGACACCAAAGACTAATAAACCATAATATAAACTCTAGAAACATTATTTCTGCCTATAGTACAGGGAGTTTTAAGCTATGATGTGAGTCTGAGCTTAGGCTACAATCCTCATACCACCCAGACACTTTCACTTCAGGTCTTCTGCAAAATGATTAATCAACAAGTCATGTCAAATAAAGATGGAGATCGTCCGAAGACACGACGGTGCACCGACGTTTCATTTTTTTTTCTGGGACAGGTTGCAAGCCTGTTGCTCCACCTTGTGGTGGGCGGGAATCGATCCTCGGGCTCCGTATTGCCAAGCATAGCATCAATCTAATGTGCTAACACAGGGAGCACTGAATTGCATACCGCTCGATTCGCTTTCCCTTTTTAGCATTGAGAAAGCTCGTATTTCAGTTTATTATTGTTATGTTTTTTAGGTATTGTTGCCCTATTGCCATTTATGACACTTCACATGCGGATGCTGGGGATAACAGACGAAGAGACAGGCTACATCATGGCCATGTTCGCCATTTTCTCCCTTCTCACGCCTTTTATTTTCACAACAATCGCTGACAAAGTTGGGAACTTTAAGGTGACTATATTGTCTTTCGTTTGTTGACATGAAAGTTTGTCTGTAAGAAACTAGCCATATTAGAATTCATTAGATAATTCTACTAATCAGAAGACTCCCTTAGAAAGGGCATAATCCATTGAAGTATTTGATTAAATATATGAATGACCTTGCCCCAAACTGAGGCTTCATACCCCAAATATAGGGTTTCAGTCTGATGCCCCTAATCCGTAATAATAGCAAAGAAAGCTTTGTGATTGTTGACGTAAGAATTGAAATATGCCGTAAAAACACATCGAGTTCCATTGAATTCAATCATAGTTTTTTTGTCAGTCATGGCTTTGCTATATATTTTGGGGGTCATATTTCTATTTTATCCGAGATTAAACAAAAAGAATGTATTCTTTTTGCGTAGCGTCCATAGTTTTTTGGTATAGTTAATATTTGACAATGTTTACGTTTGAAACACCGAATGTTCAATGAAAAATGGCAAAAATTAACATCACAAAATTATTAATGATAAAAGAAAAAGTGCACGCTACATTTATGCGCTACTTTTATAAACACTGAGTCTAAAGGCATTAAATATTTTGGTGTTTGATAACCAAGTTCAAAACTGTCGATATTGTTAAAAAATATCCGTCCAACGCTTTGGCATTGCTCAACAGAACTGAATGCTTGGAGTTTATATCTTAGTTTTTGTAAGCAAACTATTATTTTGTGTATTTTTTGTAATTAATTACTTTTTTCATTTTTGTATAATTTTACTTTAATTGACATACTTTTTCTATTGCTTTTAGAAAATTTTTTGTCTCTAAGCTTCATTAAATAAAATGAAGTATTTCAACTGAAAGTAAGGAGCAACATTAAAAATAAAATCGAACAAAAATTATTACGTGTATAAGGGGGGTTGCCCCTCTGCTTAACACCTCACTCTTCACGATAAAGATTTTTGGCACTTACAAAAAGTTACATATTGTTCAAATTAAACGACCCTTGTGTTTCAGGATTTTTTTTAAAGAATTTGGACAAAATTTAAACTTTAGCGTAATGAGCGAGGTTTTGACGAGGGGGAAACCTCCCTCATATACCTAATAATTTCTGTTCGTTTTAAGTTTTAATGTTTTTCCTTATTTTCAGTTGATTATTTTTTTTAATTTAATTTTTATTTTTATTTATTTTTTATTTTTTTCATAATTTCTGATCGTTTTTTGAATAACGCCAGGATACCTGGCTCCACCTACACGGGAAAATCCCCCTCCCCACAGAAATATCCTCTGGACAATTCAATCCTGGCAAAAATTTACCCCGGACAATTGCCCATAACATCTCCACGCGTAAAATTGAATCGGTGAAGAGAAAAAAGCAAGCCATGTAAAGAAATTTTGGTACTTGTATGCACTCAGGTAAACACAGTTTTGCCACCTCGTGTCATTACTTCTTTTGCAACTGGGAAGTCTAAAAAATAGTTATTGATACTTTTAAATTGTTTAGCTTCTCAGAATTTTAAATTGATTGCAAATTCGTCCTCTTCGGGGTAAAGTCGTAGTTTAGTGCCCTAAAATGGCAGAAAACAAGACTTTCCTCTGGGCCAATCTGTATGGTCACTTAAAAAAGAGCTTCAAAATTTACGTTTGAATGAGTTCCTTCCCAATTATCTTGGACCTTCGGTTTGATGCAATCACCCCCTGGGAAAAAACAAAACAAATAAAAACATATTGACGATATTTCTTCTGAAAAAATAAAAATGGTAAATTCCACATTTTGAATATTGGAGCTTGAAACCTCTATGGTAGGGTTCTCTGATATGGTGTATCTAATAAAGGAATATACAATAAGATCGCTCGATTTTTTGGGGGTGTTTCATCAATCGGGCAAATTTTCTAAGATTTTTGGCTTTGGGTGGGTAACAATAAACTGAAAGAATTTTATATATTTAGAATCAGCATAAAAAGCCAATACTGCCGGCCTAGCAATTGGCATGAGAATTCCATTTTTAGTTTTGGTGAATATTGGTCCAAGTCACTTCCAAGTCACTTTTCACTTCCAGATTTTTATCACAAACTATTTGATAAGATTCTCTTGTGACAGAAATTTTTTTCAACCTGTTCATTTTATTTAGTTGAATAGGACAATAAAAAGAAAACGGAACAATTTGACAGCTGGATAGTAAGTTTAAATTTTGTTTTTCTTTCGCTATTCTATTTTTATTTTTTAGTCTGAATATATAAGGGATTTCAGTTCAAGGGGTAGAACTGTCCTGTTATGAAAGAGGTACATTTTACATGGCCGTTATAAAATCAAAAAGTGGTATCTATGCAGGCAGGAGGATTTTTGAGTATCCCTTCTCCTTTTGTAAACTATTCTAAGACATAGGAAATTGCATAAAGTCAAGTCTACATCTGTTATAATCTACGGAAGCAATAAATCTTTCTGTAATTTTGGTTTGATTTCGATTTTTTAAAAGATTAAATACATAACAATTAAATATATTATTGATTAAATAAATTGATTCTTTTGCCAGGAATCCTTGTCTTTTAAAATTTACTGTGTTTTGTTTCATTTTGCATGCAATTTAATTGCTCTTTTTATTTGAGAGTTTTTCCCTAAAAGTATTTAAAAATAAGCTTATTCCTAGAAAAAAATCTCCTGAAATATATTCCCTGAAACCCAATCCAACCACTGCTATTTTGGCGTTTTTCACCCCCCCCCCGTGGAAATTTTCTGCTGGCGCCCTTGATTAATCCCGACCCCTGAATAAATTACTCTGTTCTTGCTTCTTTTGGTTGTAAGAAAAAACTGACTACATTTTTGGTTATTCTATAAGAAACTGCATTTTTGGTTATTGTATAAGAAACTGCATGGTGGAATTTGCCAAACTATAGAAAAAAAATACAATAAATGTAAACATTTTTAGAAAAAAAAAGTCTAAAAATTATTCCTCAAAAACCATGATTAAAGGAAAGCCATACTTGTTTTTTAATATTTTCTTAGATATTTTCGAGATATTTGAACTTTAACCATATAACACTAGAATCGCAAAACAGCTTTCTTGATCCAGAAACCGTGTTTCCCAGCTGAATGGGGATCATAATGAGGGCTGAAAAGTCGGTCTTTTTTAAATTTTGCATTGCAGGGTTTTTATCCCTAATTTAAGAGTTGTATTCTAAATAAAGCAATAGGCACTGCAATTTTTTGCCCATTTACTTTTCTCCAAAGTAAATTACCTAATTGTATTTGAAACACTATAAATACAAGGATTGATTGTGTAAAGGCCCCTCAAGTCTGGGCCTATAGGCTACAGTTTTCACCGTCCTGTTGGGCTGTACAGTCTTAGTCATAAGCCTATATGTTGAACCTGTATTTGCTGCGCTTATCTAGCTTATTTTTTCAAACAATTAACTAAAAAAAACTTTTTCCTCAAAATAAGTTTTTCAAAGAAAAGTAAAGAACTCCATTAAACAAAAAATGAGCAAAAATAAAATCAAATAATATACCAAGCGTGAATCTACCACAAATCAGCATCGATAAATAAATGATACCCAAAACGAACAGAAATTAATATCAATAACCGAGTCAAACTCAAAAAGAGCAGAAATTAACATAAGTTGGGCTCAAAACTCCTATGCCTTCCCAAGGCCAGAACATAATTTGAACTTTACTGAAAAAATATAAATGTTTTTACTTTCATAACTTTAATAAATCAAATAATATTCACATTTTGATAACTAAATATCAGTATATGTATATTAAACTGACAATGCACATAAACTGACAAAATACATTTATTTGTATTTTTTTCAATAAAGTGCAAATTATGTTCTAGCCTTGGGAAGCCATAGGAGTTTTGAGCCCAACTTAGGTTAATTTCTGCTCGTTTTGAGTTTGACTCGGTTATTTATAGTCCAAGACTTTTAGGGTTTGACCCGGACAAAATTGCAATATAAACAAAAATGGTACCAAAATGATCAGAAAAAAATTCTGTACAACATACTAAAAGTCCTCATAAATCCGAGTGGGGCGAGAACCAGAAAAAAACAGGGGAAAAGAGGGAAATGCGGGGGAAATTGGGAAAAATGCCGAACATGCCCAGAAAATAGTTCAAAGTGAGTTTTCTGGGGCTTTCCCATACGCTGATCACGAAACTGACATCTAAAATTCAGTATAGAATAAAAGTACTACGGAAAACGGGGGAACAGGGGGAAGAGGGGAAAAAAATTTAAAAATACAGGGTAGGGGTAGAAATCTCTTTGAAATACGTTTTTTCTGGGGTCTTTCTATCTGCTGATCCCGAAACTGATATCTAAAATGAAATAAAGAACATGAGCCCCACCATAACGGGGGAAAAGGGGGAAAGAGGGGAAGAAAAGGGACAATTGAAGTCAGGGGTAGAAATCAGTTTGAAATGTGTGTTTCTGGGGTTTTCCAATCTGCTGATCACGAAACTGACACCTAAAATGACGGAAAGAAAACGAGAACCATGAAAACCGAACAAAACTGGAGGAAATAACGGAAAAGGGGAAGGGAAGCCTGACTCCTGAGCCAGCTGCTAATGGCTAATAAGTAGGCCTATGGACAAAATAATTCGCTTAAGTATCAAACTTTTACTTTCTTGAATCACAGACATTTCTTACAACCATTTGAATTACTAAACATAAAGAAAACAACCGCTTGGCAGTGATCACAGTATAAAACTTCAGCTATTATAGGTAAAATTTGTACTTTCGAAGGCAATATCGTTGAATAAAAAACTAAAAAAAGAACTTCAGTAACTATAGGTAAAATCTGCACTTTATAAGGCAGTAGAGTTGACTTGAAAAACACAGCATTGATGTCACTAGTCGAGCTCCTCGTCTTCGACAATCTCGTTGTCCCTGTTCAAACAGTTGATACCCTGACATTCTCCGCACGCGAACGTACACGCTAATCCATTTTTCTTGCAGCTCCATCGCGAGTTCTCGCAGCCTGTCTTACAGTTGCATCTCACGACACTCAAAAGAGTCTGAGGTGTGGGCAACAAATCGGTCATCACAGGTGAGTATTTATTGTCTCTGAGGACCCAACCCCAGTCAGCCGGGTCGAAGTCAGCTGGTTCCCCTTTCCAACGGGATACCTGGAGGCGCACTCGCTGGGAGTGGAATGAAGCTGCAGCTTCGGTTGGCGGAAGCCTTTCAGGCTTAACAAACGCCGTAGTATTTGACGAAGAAACTTTTTCCAAGAAAATTCGATGTCGCAGCTTAGTGAGATCTTCGTTTGGTCGTGCTTTATACAAGCTGAGGAGAAGATATTCACCCGCTTTCACAATTTCATCTTTAGACGATGATTCACCCAGAAACACTTTGCATGCTACCCACAACCGACGGTGTAAGGGAAGCCAGCATCAAGTAATCGATTTCAGTTTAGGGATGAAGCTCCAAAAAAGAAGGAAGAGTTTTTGAGCAACTCTCAGAACAAAGAGCGAATTATGAGCTACATCTCAGAGCCAAACTCAGAGCCAAAGGATTTGAAGTCGTCCATGCGAAGGACGATGCTGACTATCTAATCGTGAAGACTGCCGTAACGAAAGCAGAAAACTCTGAAACAATAGTTCTTGGCAACGACACTGACCTTCTGATTCTACTCTTGTATCACCTCCCGCCTAATGCAAAAAACACTTTACTTCGAATCGTCAACGAACGCAAAAGAAGCGATAACACGGTTCTGGTGCCTCAACGAAGTTCAAAAAAAAATGGGAGGAGTATCCAGGCTACTTCTGGTAGGGCACGCACTCTTGGGATGTGACACGACCTCACGAGTTTTCGGACTTGGAAAGCAAGCTGTGCTACCTCTTTTGAAGAAAAGCGAAGTGTTCAGAAAAAAAATGCGAAGTGTTTCTGGATGAATCATCGTCTAAAGATGAAATTGTGAAAGCGGGTGAATATCTTCTCCTCAGCTTGTATAAAGCACGACCAAACGAAGATCTCACTAAGCTGCGACATCGAATTTTCTTGGAAAAAGTTTCTTCGTCAAATACTACGGCGTTTGTTAAGCCTGAAAGGCTTCCGCCAACCGAAGCTGCAGCTTCATTCCACTCCCAGCGAGTGCGCCTCCAGGTATCCCGTTGGAAAGGGGAACCAGCTGACCTCGACCCGGCTGACTGGGGTTGGGTCCTCAGAGACCATAAATACTCACCTGTGATGACCGATTTTCTGCCCGCACCTCAGACTCTTTTGAGTGTCGTGAGATGCAACTGTAAGACAGGCTGCGAGAACTCGCGATGCAGCTGCAAGAAAAATGAATTAGCGTGTACGTTCGCGTGCGGAGAATGTCAGGGTATCAACTGTTTGAACAGGGACAACGAGATTGTCGAAGACGAGGAGCTCGACTAGTGATATCAATGCTGTGTTTTTTCAAGTCAACTCTACTGCCTTAAAAAGTGCAGATTTTACCTATAGTTACTGTAGTTCTTTTTTAGTTTTTTATTCAATGATATTGCCTTCGAAAGTACAAATTTCACCTATAATAGCTGAAGTTTTATGCTGTGATCACTGCCAAGCGGTTGTTTTCTTTATGTTTAGTAATTCAAATGGTTGTAAGAAATGTCTGTGATTCAAGAAAGTAAAAGTTTGATACTTAAGCGAGTTATTTTGTCCATAGGCCTACTTATTAGCCATTATCAGCTGGCTCAGGAGTCAGGCTTCCCTTCCCCTTTTCCGTTATTTCCTCCAGTTTTATTCGGTTTTCATGGTTCTTGTTTCCTTTCCTTCATTTTAGGTGTCAGTTTCGTGATCAGCAGATAGGAAAACCCCAGAAAACACATTTCAAACTGATTTCTACCCCTGACTTCAATTGTTCCTTTTCTTCCCCTCTTTCCCCCTTTTCCCCCGTTATGGTGGGGCTCATGTTCTTTATTTCATTTTAGATGTCAGTTTCGGGATCAGCAGATAGAAAGACCCCAGAAAACATATTTCAAAGTGCTTTCTACCCCTACCCTGTATTTTTAAATTTTTTCCCTGTTCCCCCTGTTCCCCCCGTTTTCCGTAGTGCTTTTATTCCATATTGAATTTTATATGTCAGTTTCGTTATCAGCGTATGGGAAAGCCCCAGAAAACTCACTTTGAACTATTTTCTGGGCATGTTCGGCATTTTTCCCAATTTCCCCAACATTTCCCCTTTTCCCCTGTTTTTCGGGTACTCGCCCCACTCGGATTTATGGGGACTTTTAGTATGTTGTACAGAATTTTTTTCTGATCATTTTGGTACCATTTTCGTTTATATTGCAATTTTGTCCGGGTTTGACACTTTTTTGAGCTAAAAGTCCTGGACTATTATTGTAATTTCTGTTCGTTTTGGGTTTCATTTATTTACCGATGCTGATTTGTGGTAGTTTCACGCTTGGTAGATTATTTGATTTATTCTTGCTAATTTTTTGTTTAATGGAGTTCTTTACTTCTCTTTGAAAAACATATTTTGTAGAAAAAGTTTCGACTATTAAAAAGGGCACTAGCCCTTTGAATTTCCAACTGAATGAGCCTTTTCTGAAGATTCTACGACAACACCTTCTATAAAAACCTTATATGCCCCCCAAGGCATAACTTACAACCCTTGCCCTGAAGGCTGTGGGGGAGTGTAATCCTAAAAAACATAATTTCTATCTGGAAATCAACTACGCTGAACAAAATGGCTATCTCAAAATTTTGATTGGATGTGTTTCAGGAAATGGTGGCGTGGAAGGGGTGTTAGTTGCCTTCCAATCACTTTCGACTATTAAAAGGGGCAAAAGTCACTCCAATTTCCAATTGAATGAGCCCTTTTCGAAGTTTCTAGGATAACTTCTTCGATACGAAGTGGCCTGCTCTAAAGGAAAAAAATGATAAATAATACATTGTGCCAACATCGTTCTTATATGCCCCCAGGGCATAACTTAAAACCCTTGCCCTGAGGGTTGTGGGGGAGTGTCGTTCTCAAAAACCTATTTTCTATCTGGAAATCAACTAAGCTGAACAAAATGGCTATCTCAAAATTTTGACTGGATGTTTTTGGGGTAATAATGGGCGTGGGGGAGGGGGCTAGTTACCCTCCAATCACTTTCGACTATTAAAAAGGGCACTAGCCACTCCAATTTCCAATCGAATAAGCCCTTTTCGAAGTTTCTACGACAACTTCTTCGATACGAAGTGCCCTGGTCTAAGACCACGAAAAAAAAAAAATACATTGTGCCAACATCGTTCTTCACTTAGGCAGCGCTGTTGCGCTGTCTATGATTAAGGGTATGACCTTAATTCTTAGACAATATTTATCGACCAAAATTACATGGGAACTTGTCTTGGCAGATGTTGTTGGGACACTATATTTTTTGGAAGGGTTCACCATTTTCAGCAAGTCTTTTTCCCTACACATTTGTAAAGTTCCGTGCATGTTAGTTTGTAGTTAAAATGGCAATTTAGTTTCACACAATATTAAGGTGTTTATCACATAGGTGTCTTGTATTATTAAAAAGTAAAATGTTTTCTATTAATTTGTAACAAAGGATAGAAAAAGCATACGTTTTATGAAACAATGCAAAATTTTAAAGCTTTTATTTTTGTTGTTAAGCTAATTTCTATTGTTTTTGTTAAATAGGACACTTGGCGTAATCCATCATCACCATCATATAAGAAAGAGGATAGAAAAATATAGTTGGTATCTATGTCTTTGGACAAATATTTGTTTATGAAACAGTATTCTATCTATGGGTCAGAAGTCCCAATTTAAGTGTTATGAACTGTCTTACTAATTGAACAGTGACAAGAGCATAGATAGAGGGATTTCTACATGGAGCCATGAATCCATTGTAAGAATTGGTGCATTGTATTTGTTTATTGAGTTTTTCTTATCTTTGATTCATGGCCAGAATCCTATTTCGGAGGGGGCCCAACTTGAAAAATGATCTTTCTGTAGCCATTACATCGTGAAATAATGCATATATTTACATAGATAGATAGATAGATGGATAGATTTATTTTCTATATATCAGTAAAATAATTACATAACGATCTACAAATCCCCACAAAGGCTCCATGGCCTGTGTTTCTTATTTTGTTTCCTATGTTTGTATAGTGTTTTCTTATTTTAAGATGTAATTGAGCCCCCCCCCTCTGCACACTCCCAAAATCTTTAGTCATATCGCTGAAGAATGATAAACATGAGTAATAGAAGATTCATAAAATAATTTCAACATCATTTTTCAGGGATTTGCAACTAGAAATCGAATTTTTAACGAATAAAGAGCCATGATAATAAAATAGACCACAACTATTTCCAAAGGTGGCCACTGCATGAATGTTTTTTTCGTTGAAAGACCGAAACAAATTGTAAGAGTTTAGTCAAACACATAGATAGATGCATGCACATACAAACGCTTGAGTAAGCAGCGACTTTTCTGGTTCCGTCAATGACCAACCCGAGAGAGGGCTAAAGGTGCTATCTGCCCAGCACAGCTCACGAGGAACAAAGCTTAAAGCGAGTGGAAGAAGGCTAGGCCAAAAGCCTATGTTACCCTTTCAAATTTTAAAATAGCTGTTTTAACCCTTACAGCAAAGGGTTTCCTCACTCCTGCCGCAAGAATCACATACATTGCTCATTGCGCATGTGCATATTGAAACAACAAGTATACCGTAAGACTAATCTTTTAATTTAATTAGGTTTTCTTTTCTTTCAAATAAGCTAATCTGGTACTTTTATGATATACGCCCTACCAAATGTTCTTCTAATATGTTTCTCTGACGCTCAATCCTAATGAAATATACCAAAGTTAGATAAAAGATAACACTTTAGAAACAAATTTTGGCTATATATTTGCACATTAGGAGGGGGGGGGGGATAAAGTATAGCGGGCCTGTAGGCCTAATGTGTTAGGTACAATTTTTCTGCATATTATGTAGTAAGAATTGCTTTCTAACTTCAAAGTGTCCATATACTTTACCCTCTCCCCTCGCCTAATCTGCAAATGTATAGCCCAAATCATATATTTTCCATCTATTTTGTCACTTCTCTTTGTCTTGTTTCACGCTAAGCTGAAAGAAACTAACGAAAAAAAAAACGGTTCTATAATGCGTCAATGAATGAACAACTTGAAGGGTTGGGCGCATATCATACAAGTACCTCTTATCGTTTTCAATCCTTTTTTTGAACAAGTTGGCCCAAAACTAATCTGATCGTGAAGACACTTTTTGTCCAATTTGTATCCAATTATATTGAAAGTTCAGATGTGCACTTTAATCTCTTTGAGTATAGTTTTTAGTCAAACCCACTTTAAATCGGATTAAAAAACACACAATTATCTAACTTCATCTGTAATGCGTTGGCATCTTATTTCTCACGAAACTTGGGTATTATTCCGCTTAACTTATTCTAACTTTGCCTTGGCATCCGGATTAAAGCATATATACATTCTTAGGTAATTGTGTTTCATCTTCTTTTTTCTCCTAGAATTCATATGTGTATTTTTCAGCTCTATTCCACTTCAGGTACGTCTTCTATTCAATTGATTGGTGTTCGTTCAAGCAGGAAAAAAATTATCTGCAGAACTAGTCAGGCGTCGTTCTTTGATTGCACTTCTTTGTCCTCCCTAAGGGCAATGTTTTTTCCTTAACTTTCGTGATTTACCGTTTCCATAAGCAGTTCAAATAAAAAGTAATAACCATTTTTTAAGCATGGCCGCTGGCAGGGGGGGGGGGGGCAGGGGAGCCATGGCCAACCCTGGAAATTTGGGACTATAAAGTAATTATAAGGAAACCGAAGGAAAGAGAGCAGAATTTTGAAAAACCATGGAAAGAATGTGTGTTGCCCCATTGTTGGCTGCCTGCCAATAGACTTTGACCATTAAGAAGGAAAAGAAAAGTTTTAATTTGTGACTGAGTGGCCCCTTTCGAGTTTTCCACAAACATTTTTTCTATATGATTTGGTTGGAGTAACAAAAAAAAAAATCAAATTCGTCATAGTAATGAATGGTAAGTGAATAACGATCCTTGTCAATAACAAAAGTATAACAGCCTAACTATTGATAAAATTCAGTCAAAGAATCAGCTTTTTATGGTGATCCTAAATATGATTTTTTTTTTTTATTAGTAATTAGTGTGGTTATTAGTACACAACAAAGTTCGTTTAGGCCTAGTTATAGAAAACACAAGGAAAATAACTTAATGAGGGGCAATTTCGGCAGAAATATGCCGTCAACTTTTGTTTGCACTGCAGGAGTAGCCTGCCTACCCATGAGCTGATATATGAAGCCACTTTAATCAGAAATGTTTCCCCTGAACGGAATGCTGGGAATTTCTGTATTTTCCCCCTGAACGGACACGTTTTTTGTGTTTTATTAACATTTTTTCCAGGAGTGATTGTGTTTATCTAGTTGTCACTTTGAAAAAGATTTAATTTTCTACAGTTATGAAGTATAAAGGTGGCATTTATATTGGTTTTTGGTATTCAAAATTAAATTAAAAATACTGACTTAAAAATTTTTATCCGATTTTCTTAATCTTAGTTTTAATGTTTTACTTTCAACAAATACTTTGATAATGCGTTACTTTTTATAAACACTGAGTCTAAAGGCATTAAATATTTTGGTGTTTAATAACCAAATTCAAAACTCGATATTGTTAAAGATATCCGTCCAACGCTTCGGTATTGCTCAACAGAACGAAATGCTGGGAGTTTATATCTTAGTTTTTGTAAGTAGGCTATTGTTTTGTGTATTTTTTTAATTACTTACTTTTTTCATTTTATATACTTTTACTTTAATTGACATACTTCCTCCATCGCCTTTAGAAAAATGTTAGTCTCTAAGCTTCATGAAATACAGAAAAAAACAAGTTTTTTCAACTGAAAATAAGGAACAACATTAAAATTAAAGCGAATAGAAATGATTACGTATATGAGGGGGGTTGCCCCCTCCTCAACACTTTGCTCTTCATGATACAGTTTTTGGCACTTAAAAAAAAGTTACTTATTGTTCTAATTAAACGACCCTTGTGTTTCCGGAGTTGTTTTTTAAAGAATTCGGACACAATTTATACTTGCGCGCAAAGAGCGAGGTGTTGAGGAAGGGACAACCCCCTCACATATGTAATAATTTCTGTTCGTTTTAAGTTTTAATGTTGCTCCTTACTTTCAGCTTAAAAAACTCGTTATTTTCTTAATTTCTGATCGTTTTTATATAACGCCAGGATAACTGACTCCAGTTCCACGAAAAAATCCCCCTCTCCATAGAAATATCCTCTGGACAATTCAATTCTAGCGAAAATTTACCCCGGATAATTACCCTTAACGTCTCCACGCGTAAAACTGAATCGGTAAAGGGAAAGCAAGACACATAAAGAAAATTCGTGTATGAAATGTGGCAAGTTCAGCCAGTGTAAAATTTTCCCTGAAAAGTTCACCCCCTGGAAACCTCCCTCTCCATGGAAAATTCTCCCAGCAGAAAATTTATCCTCCCCTCCCACCCGAAAAATACATGCATACGTCCCATAAAAGATAAAACAATGGGTAAATTTTATAACTTAAAAACCTTTCCCCAGGGGGATCATTTTTATGTCCAAAGTCATTGTTATTGGGCCTTAAAATAATGCTAAACAAAAAAAACTATCTCAAAATTTTGATTTTACAATTTTGGGAAAAAAGTGGCGTGGGAGGGGGCCTAGTTGCCCTCCAATTTTTTGGTCACTTAAAAAGGGCAGTAGAACTAGAATGAACCATCTCCCGACGTTCTAGGACCACTGGGTCGATATGACCACCCATGGGAAAAAAAAAACAAATAAACACGCATCTGTGATCTTTCTTCTGTCAAAAATTACAAAATTACAAATTTTTGCAGACATGAGCTTGAAACCTCTACAGTAGGGTTGTTTGATACGCTGAATCTACTGATGTGTTTTTCATTAAAATTATATGACTTCTAGGGGGTCTTTCCCCCTTTTTTTGAAAATCAGACAAATTTTCTCAGGATCGAAGCTTTTGATGCCTAAGCTTAAACTTAATGAAACTTATATATTTGGAATCAGCATAATAAGCCAATTCTTTTGATATATCTATTGGTATCAAAATTCCGTTTTTTAGAGTTTCAGTTACTATTGAGCCGGGGTCGCTCCTTACTTACAGTTTGTTACCACGAACTGTTTGATTCTCCATCAAAATCACAATAGAGATCACTGAAATATTGATAGTTTTTTTTTTCTGCGCTACCAAAAATATTGTATTCATAAAACTTTACAGTTTCATGAAATGTAATTAAACAAATAGAAGGTTTTTCAACTAAAGTAAGGAGCAAGTTTAAAACTTAAAATAAATATAAATCACTCTGTATGTCAGCGGGACTGCCCCCCTCTCAACACTTTGTTCATTAAAAAGATTTTAATGCTTTGAATTTTTTTTTCCAATTGCATATTTTCTTTAAAATTTGGTAAAAAAGCCAAACTTCACAATAAAGAGTAGGGAGCTAAGGAGCAGACAGCCCCCTTCATACAAAAATTACTCTGTTCAAACAGGTTCCAAATCTGTTCCTTGCTTTCAGTTGGAAAGCTCTTTTTTTTATAATTCTGATTGTTTTCCAAATCATACCCAGACCTAACCAAGATATAATTTGAGGTACTGGTTCCTTAAATCCCTGGTTAATTGCTTTTCAAATGTGTAAATCAGTAATTGTACGTTGATTAGTACCGTCCTACGTTTAAGTTTGCAATTTCAATTTTGGATAAAATTTGAATATACGTAAAATAATGGCGATTATTAGTAATTTTGGTAAAAAATCCTTGTTAATATTACTACTAAAGAATTTTGGTTGGATGAAAACGAGTATTATTTTTTGTGCGAATTGAAATTATGTGAGATTTTTGATCTTCTACATAACTGAAGCCATCAAAACCTCTACAATAGAATTTTCTTATCGATAAATACATTACATACATTCGTTTAAATACATTGAAGTACTTCATATAAACAGAAAAAGCAAAATATTACCATTTAAAATTGTTGAAAAACTAAGTTCTTAGCAGTATTATCAACCCCAAAGAAATTTCCTGGCGGGGCTGATGATGACATGCCTTGCCTTTTCACCTATTTGCTTTTAGATATGGGAATTTAACATTTTAACTGTGAAGAGAAACACATTTTAATTAATTCCTACTCCCCCTACCTCTTTAAACATTTATCTGAAGCCTCAGGAAGAGTAAGCAATTTGTCCATTAAAATGTAATTTTGTAGGAATCTACCCTACCCCCACCTAAAAAATGACTCCCCCCCCTTCATTACAGCTGATACGCAATTACAGATCACCAAACGTAGCCTAATAACATTACGAAATAAAGCGAACTTGGTTGAATCCAGTACTGGCGTCGTTTGGCATTACTTCTTTTGCAACTGGGAAGCCTAAAATATTATTGATACTTTTAAATCAATTAGCTTCTCAGAATTTTAAATTGATTTCAAATTCCACCTCTTTGGGGTAAAGTCGTAGTTTGGTGCCCTAAACCACCTAAACTGTCACCCAACCACTACTGTTATTTTGGCGTCTGGCCCCCCTGGAAAATTTTCTGCGGGCTCCCTTGTTTTTAAGTTAGCGCTGTCCCTCATTTTGTAGAACTAAATTACTTTTTTTTTTTTTTTTTTTTCTGGGCAATTACAATCGGAACTTTTCTTTAGAAAAAAGTATCAAGGAAATTATATGAAACTTGAAAACTTTTCGCTTATGTTGGTTATTTAGGGTTGAAAAGGGTAGTTATTTGGGGTTGTTATTATTTAGGTAGTTATTTTAGAGTTGAAAAGGGTTATTTAGGGTAGGCCGGCCTGACCTCTTTTTGGGTGTTCGTTTTTAATGAATTTTTTTTTTTTTTTTTACGGAGCCCTGTAGGAATAATCCAGGGAAGGAATTTAACCAGGGAAGAGGGGAACTGAAGAAAATTAGAGTTTTAATCTAGTTTAGGTAGCCTAATCTCTTTTTGCTGCATAGAAAATTATACACATTTTTTTTAGATAAGATATATTTTAACCTAAAATAACACAAAAACATTCAATATTAGAATCTCAAAACCCCATAAAGGTTCCATGGCCTGTAAGGAAAGGGATCATGAAACAAAACTCTTAACTTTAAACGTTTAAACACATAATATGTAAAAACATTTGCCCATAAAAATAGAGAAAAGGAGAACAAGAGACGAGGAAAGAGAGAAAAGGAAAGAGAGGAAGAGGGTTTATTAAATAAGCTTTACTGAAGTCGATGCCAAAGTCTTCAACTATAATAATAAATAAATAAAAAAAGGTTAAGGTAAATTGATAACGTCAACATACAGATCTTTGTAACGAACTGTCGAAAAGGAGTGACTATGGAAATAGAAAAAAATTCTTTTGAAAGTGCCAAAAGATTTCAGCCGAATCAGGAAGGGTGTTCCATATGAAATGACAAGCAATGAAAGGACTCAACTTCGGGTCCTGACCTACCCCCCCCCCCCCCCCCCCCCCTAAAAACCTTATACATTTTAATAAATATTTGAAGTAAGTTTACTCAATGAACTAATTAATTCGTCCTACTGTAGCCGTCATTTAGATAATTAAATTAGGGCATACTGTGTACATTCGCAGTGTTAAGTAAATTTCGCTTTCCATTTTTACTAAAAACCGCGTTGGTTGGATTCACCAAATAAAATTTTTTAGAACAAAGATACACAGACATAATAACCAAGATTTAATTAAAGGTCAAAGCTATAAATCCTGTCTCATTTTCTGGGGACCTTCCTTATAACACCAATATTCATTTTTTTTTTTTTTTTTTTTTTTTTTTTTTTTTTTTTTTTTTTTTTTGTGTGTAAAAACTAATTTAATATTCAAACGCTTTTTTAGCATGATCCATATATTCTTGTCTATCAAATGCTAGCCTCTTTAAATAACCTGTTTTTCCTGTATTTTTTATAAGATTCTTTTTCAGTGGTTGCTATTTGGACTTCTGATAACAACAGCAGTAAATGCTCTCTTCTTTCTTGCAATCCCAAAAGGAAGATTAATCACAAAGATGCCACAAAATATAAGCTTTGATGCTCCATGTTCGACAGATTTTCCGCTCTTTTTTGACAACTCCGTTGAACACTGCAACCTAAATATTTCTGATAATGCAACACTGGAATTTGGTGCCTGTGGTTATGAATGTGATTTCTTTTTAATGGAAGATACTCTTGAAACAATGAATTTAGTAAACGAGACTTTGAAAAGAAACTCAATATTTTATAAAGACTGAAAGATGTTGGTCTTTTTTGCAGCGGTGGCTTCTGTGAAGTTCGTCCAACTTCTGAGAAGGCTTAACTCCATGGAAGGCAAACAATATAACCATTTTTGATAATGGTGAAAGAATAGAGATTGAGACTTTTATATTTGATAACCAAAGCTATACAAATTTTAGTCTTAAATGCTCTCCTGAATTATCTCCAAGTCTCCAGAATCTGCTCGATCAAGCTCGATGCCGCAAAAAATGCTTTATCGAAGGGGCTCGCTCTCAATTTTGCAGCAATCCCAATTGGATAGTTGACTTAGGTGCTAGTAACACTTTTTGGTGGTATACTGTTACTCGAGTGGCATTTGCCATAACATTAGGAGGTTCCATGATATTATTTGAAGGTGCAGCTATGTCAGTAATAACTGAATTCAAAGGAGATATAGCATTGCAACGAGTTTTTTGGAATTTTTGGAGCCATGGGTTTCGCTGCTTTTTCTGGATGGACAATTGACAAAGCAAGTGAAGGTCAACCAGATAAGGATTTTACGTAAGTACCGTTTGTTTAGAACCTAATTGTTTTGTTCCTAATTTCAGTACTTGTCTATTATCCTGACCATAGTGAAGACCTGAAGTTAGGTTAATGGTTATGAAATATACCAAAATCCGATGAAAATATAATACTTTAGCAACAAAATTATGGAAAACTATAACAGAGAATTATGAAAAGTAGGCCGCCCAGAACGCATTATATGAAATACCTAATCTAACCAAACCAACTCTATGTATTAAATATTTAATTAAGATACACCTACATAGTAGTTTATCTCACTCAGGTTAAGCTAATTAAAACCCAATGCAGACAGAGAGACCGGTCTAACTCTGATCAAGAACTTACGTTTGGCCTAAGAACCTTAAAGTGATTGAGTCGAATTGACTTCTAAAACTATCAAATAAAATTTTTTTTTTTTTTTTTACTGAAAGTAAGGAACGACATTAGTAGTAATCAAGGTTATACTTTACTCGGAGGTATAGGAATTCCCATGTTATTTGCTTGCTTGTATAGGACCATGTTATTTGCTTGCCTGTATAGGACCATGTTATTTGCTTGCCTGTATAGGACCATGCTATTTGCTTGCCTGTATAGCAATTTCAACGTTATTCTATAGAAGCTTTGCATAACATGTTATGAAGGACAAGTTTTTCTGACATAATTACCGGATTTCTAATTCACGGTATACATGTCTTTTTAGGATAAACCCGTGTTAGAAAACCAGCGTGTCTTGTTTCCCGGTACATTGGCTTACCACGGGTCAGTCACCTATTACTACGAACGGTACATGCCTTACCAGACGGGTTTCTGGGCTAATAAACTTGAGACACGTTTGGTGGGTATAATCTGGTTTGGTGGGTATACTCTGGTTTGATGGGTATACTCTGGTTTAGTTTTTCAAAGAGAGTGAGTATTTGACATTTTTCAAAAAGGGATAAGGAATTCGCAAATTGAACACTATGAACGATATTAATTAATGTTTTGAATAATAGGAGTGTGAATGATTCTAATTAGTGATTGGATAATTTTTAACAAGAAATGACTGAAAAGTGTTTTGGATGAGATGGGATGATTGTGTACTGTATAATACACAAGTGATGGTTTGCACAGTGTTGTCAATTTTAAATAGTTTAGAAATAAAAAAAATTAACAAGAAATGGCTGAAAAGTGTTTTGAGGGAGTTGAGTTGCACGAGGGTTGAGTTGCACGAGGGTTCAGTTACATGCGGATTCAGTTACACGGGGATTAGTTAAATGGGGTCGAGTTGCACGAGGGTTCAGTAGCACGGAGGTTCAGTTGTATGGGGTTTCGGTTATACAGGGGTTCAGTTACATAGGGGGTTCAGTTGCACGGGGGTTTAGTTAAGTGAGGCTTGAGTTGCACGGAGGTTTAGTTGCACGAGGGTTCAGTTGCACGGGGGGTTCAGTTACATGCGGATTCAGCTACACGGGGATTAGTTAAATGGGGTCGAGTTGCACGAGGGTTCAGTAGCACGGAGGTTCAGTTGTACGGGGTTTCGGTTATACAGGGGTTCAGTTACATGGGAGGTTCAGTTGCACGGGGGTTTAGTTAAATGAGGCTTGAGTTGCACGGGGGTTGAGTTGCACGAGGGTTCAGTTGCACGGGGGGTTCAGTTACATGCGGATTCAGCTACACGGGGATTAGTTAAATGGGGTCGAGTTGCACGAGGGTTCAGTAGCACGGAGGTTCAGTTGTATGGGGTTTCGGTTATACAGGGGTTCAGCTACATGGGGGGTTCAGTTGCACGGGGGTTTAGTTAAGTGAGGCTTGAGTTGCACGGGGGTTGAGTTGCACGAGAGTTCAGTTGCACGGGGGGTTCAGTTACATGCGGATTCAGTTACACGGGGATGAGTTAAATGGGGTCGAGTTGCACGAGGGTTCAGTAGCACGGAGGTTCAGTTGTACGGGGTTTCGGTTATACAGGGGTTCAGTTACATGGGGGGTTCAGTTTTGACGATATGTTTTGACGATATTTTCTATATTTTCATCTGAAAAATAGGAGTTCACGCTTAAAAAGTTCTATTAAGAGCTATTTTTATGAAAATGCTTTTACAATCGGAAATGTTCGATTAACATTTGCAAAAAGGGGTAATGGGATTTGCGAATTGGAGGAAATGGGGTGATTGTGTACTGTATAATACACAAGTGATGTTTTGGAGAGTATTGTCAATTTAAAATAGTTTAGAAATAAAAAAAAATTAACAAGAAATGACTGAAAAGTGTTTTGAGGGAGTTGAGTTGCACGAGGGTTGAGTTGCACGAGGGTTCAGTTAAGGGGGTACAGTTACACGGGGGTTTAGTTAAATGGGGGTCGAGTTGCACGAGGGTTCAGTAGCACGATGGTTCAGTAGCACGGTGGGGGTTCATTTGTACGTGGTTTCGGTTATACAGGGGTTCAGTTACATGGGGGATTTAGTTGCACGGGGGTTTAGTTAAATGAGGCTTGAGTTGCACGGGGGTTGAGTTGCACGAGGGTTCAGTTGCACGGGGGTTCATTTACACGGGGATTAGTTAAATGCGGTTGAGTTGCATAGTCTCGTTGGAAAAAAAATTGGAGTTCATACTTAAACAGTTCTATTAAGAGCTATTGCTATGGAAATGGCTCATTTTTGAATCAAAACTATGCTTTTCCGACTGAAGATACACATTTGAATCAGAAAATGTGAAAATGTATATACAATTGAAACAGAGAAGTGTGTTTTTGACGATATTTTCTATATTTTCATCTGAAAAATAGGAGTTCACGCTTAAAATTCAAGAATTTATGAAGGAATTGTAAGTAGGTAACACACTCATTCTTGAGGTCACCTCTTGTATACACAATGCAGAAATTTCATTAAGAAATTATCAAAAATTGTAAGTAAGTAGCAAATTCTTTCTTGAATTCGCCTCCTGGATAAATAAAAAAGACATTTCATTCATAATTTCTTGAATGAAATTTCAGTATTGTGTGTCCAATAGGTGAAAACAATAAAGACTTTATTACTTGCTTGCGATTTTATTATGATTTCTCTAATTAAATATCTGTATTGTGTCCAGGAAGCGAATTCAAGAAAGCTATTGTTACTTACTTACAATTTCTTCATAATTTAATGAAATGAATAAACTATTCTAAAGAATAAACCGTGTAACTGAATCCGCATGTAACTGAACCCCCGTGTAAGTGTACCCCCTTAACTGAACCCTCGTGCAACTCAACCCTCGTGCAGCTCAACTCCCTCAAAACACTTTTCAGTCATTTCTTGTTAATTTTTTTTATTTCTAAACTATTTTAAATTGACAATACTCTCCAAACCATCACCTGTGTATTACACAGTACACAATCACCCCATCTCCTCCTATTCGCAAATCCCATTACCCCTTTTTGCAAATGTTAATCGGACATTTCCGATTGTAAAAGCATTTCCATAAAAATAGCTCTTAATAGAACTTTTTAAGCGTGAACTCCTATTTTTCAGATGAAAATATAGAAAATATCGTCAAAACACACTTCTCTGTTTCAATTGTATACATTTTCACATTTTTCTGACTCAAATGTGTATCTTCAGTCGGAAAAGCATAGTTTTGATTCAAAAATGAGCCATTTCCATAGCAATAGCTCTTAATAGAACTGTTTAAGTATGAACTCCAATTTTTTCCAACGAGACTATGCAACTCAACCGCATTTAACTAATCCCCGTGTAACTGAACCCCCGTGCAACTGAACCCTCGTGCAACTCAACCCCCGTGCAAACTCAAGCCTCATTTAACTAAACCCCCGTGCAACTGAATCCCCCATGTAACTGAACCCCTGTATAACCGAAACCCCGTACAACTGAACCCCCACCGTGCTACTGAACCATCGTGCTACTGAACCCTCGTGCAACTCGACCCCCATTTAACTAAACCCCCGTGTAACTGTACCCCTTAACTGAACCCTCGTGCAACTCAACCCTCGTGCAACTCAACTCCCTCAAAACACTTTTCAGTCATTTCTTGTTATTTTTTTTATTTCTAAACTATTTAAAATTGACAACACTGTGCAAAACCATCACTTGTGTATTATACAGTACACAATCACCCATTTCCTCCAATTCGCAAATCCCATTACCCCTTTTTGCAAATGTTAATCGAACATTTCCGATTGTAAAAGCATTTTCATAAAAATAGCTCTTAATAGAACTTTTTAAGCGTGAACTCCTATTTTTCAGATGAAAATATAGAAAATATCGTCAAAACACACTTCTCTGTTTCAATTGTATACATTTTCACATTTTCTGATTCAAATGTGTATCTTCAGTCGGAAAAGCATAGTTTTGATTCAAAAATGAGCCATTTCCATAGCAATAGTTCTTAATAGAACTGTTTAAGTATGAACTCCAATTTTTTCCAACGAGACTATGCAGCTCAACCGCACTTAACTAATCCCCGTGTAGCTGAATCCGCATGTAACTGAACCCCCCGTGCAACTGAACCCTCGTGCAACTCAACCCCGTGCAACTCAAGCCTCATTTAACTAAACCCCCGTGCAACTGAACCCCCCATGTAACTGAACCCCTGTATAACCGAAACCCGTACAACTGAACCTCCGTGCTACTGAACCCTCGTGCAACTCGACCCATTTAACTAATCCCCGTGTAACTGAATCCGCATGTAACTGAACCCTCGTGCAACTCAACCCTCGTGCAACTCACCTCCCTCAAAACACTTTTCAGCCATTTCTTGTTAATTTTTTTGATTTCTAAACTATTTAAAATTGACAACACTGTGCAAACCATCACTTGTGTATTATACAGTACGCAATCATCCCATCTCATCCAAAACACTTTTCAGTCATTTCTTGTTAAAAATTATCCAATCACTAATTAGAATCATTCACACTCCTATTATTCAAAACATTAATTAATATCGTTCATAGTGTTCAATTTGCGAATTCCTTATCCCTTTTTGCAAAAATGTCAAATACTCACTCTCTTTGAAAAACTAAACCAGACTATACCCATCAAACCAGAGTATACCCACCAAACCAGATTATACCGACCAAACGTGTCTCAAGCTTATTAGCCCAGAAACCCGTCTGGTAAGGCATATACCGTTCGTAGTAATAGGTGACTGACCCGTGGTAAGCCAATATACCGGGAAACAAGGACACGCTGGTTTTCTAACACGGGTTTACCCTAAAAAGACATGTATACCGTGAATTAGAAATCCGGTAAATTATGTCAGAAAAACTTGTCCTTCATAACATGTTATGCAAAGCTTCTATAGAATAACGTTGAAATTGCTATGCAGGCAAGCAAATAGCATGGTCCTATATAGGCAAGCAAATAACATGGTCCTATACAGGCAAGCAAATAACATGGTCCTATACAAGCAAGCAAATAACATGGGAATTCCTATACAGGCAAGCAAATAGCATGGTCCTATACAGGCAAGCAAAATAACATGGGAATTCCTATACCTCCGAGCAAAGTATAACCTTGATTACTACTGACATTTAAACTTTAAAACGAAAAGAAATTATTCCGTATATAAAAGGGGCTGTCCCCTCCTCAGTGTCTGGCTCTTTACGCTAAAGTTTTTTATTGTTTTAAAAAATAGAGTTGTGAGAAAGAGTCAAGGTTTTTATTTTGGCTCACTGTGCATGAATAATTAATACGAAATTTGCATATTAATTTTACTTTTTTTGGTTAAATGGCTTTCTCGAAAGTTGTTCAATTTTATTTACGAACGTTTTTATTAGTAATAAATATACGTAACTTTCGAATTAACTTACGTAACGAATTTCTATATTCATAATAGTTAATACGTAAATCAGGGGGCTTGCCCCTAGTCAATGCCTCGCTCTTTACGCTAAAGTTCAGATTTTGTTCCAATTAAATAAAAATGACCCCTTAATCACAAAGGCCGTTAATTAGAATAAATAGCTCTTATGAAAGTACTAAAAAAAACTTTAGCGTAAAGAGCGAGGTATTGACTAGGGGCCGAACCCAATCATATACCTAATAATTTCTGTTCGTTTTAAGCTTTGATGTTGCTCCTATTTTTCAGTTGAAAAACTTTGTTTTTTTAATTTAATTTCTTATCTTTTTTAAATAATGCTGGAAAATCCGGCGCCCCCTACATAGCAATATCACTTCCCTCATGAAAACTTGCTCCATGGAAAGATCCTTCCACGTAACCCCCGACCCACCCACTACCAGGAAAAATCTCCCCCTGAAAACGTCTGCATACTTCCCAATAACCAATACTCTATGTAAACATTGGGCAAAGTTCATAACTTGCAGCCCTTCCCCCGGGGCTGTGTTCCAGTTCTATGAAAATGACCCCTTAATCACAAAGGCCGTTAATTAGAATACATAGCTCTTATGAAAGTACTAAAAAAGCCCTTCCCCCGGGGACTCTGGGAGAATAAGTCATCCTCAAAGACATAACTATTATATTTTTCGACCATGCTGAACAAAATGTCTATCTCAAAATTTTGATTGGGTGACTTTGGGGAAAAAAAAAGGGCGTGGGAGGGGGCCTAGTTGCCCTCCATTTTTTGATAGCTCAAAAAGGACACTAGAACTTTTAATTTCCGTTCGAATGAGCCCTCCCGCAATATTCTAGGACTTCTGGATCGATACGATCCCCCCTGAAAAAAAAAACAAATAAACACGCATCCGTGATTTTTCTTCTGGCAAAAAAAAAAAAAATTCCACATTTTGCAGATAGGAGCTTGAAACCTCTACAGTAGGGTTATCTGATACGCTGAATCTGATGTTGTGATTTTCATTAAGATTCTGTGACTTTTAGGGTGTGTTTCCCCCTTTTTCCGAAAATCAGGCAAATTTTCTCAGGCGCGTAACTTTTGATGGGTAGGATTAAACCTGATGAAACTTATATATTTGTAATAGTTTGATTCTTTTGATGTATCTATTGGTATGAAAATTTGTTGTTTAGAATTTCGGTTACTATTGAGCCTGGTCGCTCCTTAATTACAGTTCGTTACCACGAAGTGTTTGATTATTAAAAATATCTGATGCCATAAAACTGTGTTTCGTATCTTTTTATTTCCGTTTTGGGATAATGATCTTGATTTTAAGAACCTTTTTCTTATGGAAGGGCAGTTTTAATTTAATTGCGTTTTAATTTCAAATTAGCAGCGAAGCCTGTCGGGAAACAGGCATAAATAAAATAACTATAGCGTATACTCTGTGTTGAGGATCAGAGAATAATTGCTTTGGTAAATCTCTTCTATCAACAGAATCGAACGCTTGCTCATAATCTATAAAACTGAGAACCAAAGGTGTTCGACAACTCAGGCACTTCTCAATTATTAACCTAAGACTGAAAATTTGGTCGACACATCCTCTGCCATATCATAACGACAGAACAGAGGTGTTTATCATATCTTGAAGTAAAGCAGAGAATGGAGGACGGAATCTGGATGGGAAGGTTGTTTCTGGGAAAATATTTTCCGCGCTAGGGTTTAGTATTTCATTTTTCGGAAAAGCGACAAATAACGTAAATCTCCTACACGTCAGCATTGCTAGCCTAGCTTTTTCCTAGAAGAAGAGAGTATAGGACTCTACCTTCTTTGAAATTATCTGCCTGGCTCGTTTCTGGAAGGATTCAATTTTGTTCGATTCTTCCTGGAAAGCGCTAGAGTGCCAAACTGGACAAGGATATCCAAGTAGAGAGTAGTAAGGCCCCAATTACTTAAGGATATACATGCACTTTCACAAGCCTGAGGCATGGGTATGCGTGTATATTTTCAAGTAATTGGGTTACCATGGCCATTTGCCTATTACAATGAACGATACTTACCTTACCAGACGGGTTTTTCTATTATGACACCCATTTTTTGGAGGTCAAACAGAGAGAGAGCGACGGTCACACTAACTACTTGATTAGTAGTTGGATTCGGATATAAGGTGTAATTTTCATTGTAGTTCATATTAGTAAGAGAATTGAATTCAGAGAGAGAATAGTTTATTTGAGAGGATATTAGTGGAGAAAAAAAAAATGAGTGGTGCATTTACACTATTGGAGATTAATGATGGAACTGACAGCAGCAGCAGCAACGATATACGAGTACCTAATGTAGTGTGGAAATAACCGCTGGCTGTAGACTGTGTCTTGAATGGGACATTATGTATGCTAGATACGTGATATCATTAAGCAAATTTAAGCAGGAGGAGCAACTATGTTTTGCTGGAAAAGTGAATATTCTCCATATAAATAAACTTCGGTCTGCATTAGATGTCCTATCGAAATATATTGATGAGAACAAAATGCATCAGTGAATATTATTATTATTGTAAATATGTTCAATAAAAATGTTTCTAAATCAATGGTATTTTTTCTTTCTATAGTAGACTAGCGTATATTTTCTAGAGTAGAAAAAAGAAATTCTGGTTAGTCTGAAGTTGGTTGTGAGAGAGTTAGGACTCTAAAAATGGATAGATTCGAGAAAGAGCGAATCATGAGGAATCTAGTTCTTATGGAAAAACGTTTGATTCTAGATGATGATTTTCTAGAGTTGTCTATTCAAAGGAAGATATTTTCTCGGGGAATGCTTGTAGATACAATGAAAACTGATTCTCCATCATTAGATTATTGTATGAAGCTTCTACATCGTGGTCCAAATGCATTTACACAATTTATTGATATATTGATCACGACACGGCAAAATGATATTGTGGATATGCTTTTAAACATTAGTTTTGAAATTTAGGACTTTTTTTCATGAGAAAGATGGTGCTCAAGGATGATTTACTCCTCCTCTCTCTCTATCTCAGACAATTTTTGTTGTTGCTAGCTCAGTTTCATTGTGGTAGTGAGAGTGTCAACACATGACAAAATGTTCCATACATGTCCGTTATGTATGTACTCACTGGGCAGCTGGTCATCATCATGTGAGAATTGCACAATGACTGAGGAGTATGATGAAAAGTGTAGATTGTGCAACCCGTGTAAATTGCATAGAGGATATGCTGTACATATTAAAGGTTGTAATTCCTGTCTTGAAGAGGTGTGTGACTCTCATCCTAGAGGCCACCTATGCTCCAATTGTCATTATGATAAATGTAATCAGTGGGAGAGTACATATCCCGGTATGATTGGAAAGAATCCTAACCGTGATTTTAGTTTATTGCTACGAGATTGGTATCGTCGTGGTTTTAGATTGTTCTGGGAGGAGGAACCGGGTCAACGATTCAACTGTTGGAACAACAAAAGAATATGGTTTCTACGTCATCGTTGTGAAGACACTGGGTGTTATGATTACAAGCCCACTGATTTTTATTTGGCAGTGACGGAATGTGATTCGACACTTGAGGACACTGTTTGTGAAATTGCTTCAAATAAGCAAATTGAAACATGTGAATTCTATAGAATGAATGAGAATAGTATCATTGACTATACAAAGAGATATGACAAGAGTGAAGTCACACTCTACTGTAGAAAATGTGACCCTGACATTGCAGTACATCAGGATCAGTACACTGTGAATTCAGATAATCTACCTGCCCTAGTTGTTCTCGACAAATACCTAGTAGTGGATGAAATCTAAAGAGTAGAAAAGTCGTTTTTATCATGTATATAATTTTTTTTTTTTTTTTATTAATAAACAATTTCACATACATCTTTAGAACATTTTATTCTCAGGGCACTAAAATCAATATTAAATACACTTGTAAGTATATTCTCCACTAGAAAGTCGTTCAATCGAGGTAAGTCAACGTAGATGTCGAGAAACTGCTTGTGGGTGTAGCCACGACATCTGAACATGAAAAAGAGTAGTGCATGAAAGCCACATGTCTTAGTTGCTAAATCCTGTACTCTTCGTTGATTTTGAATAATGGTTTTCCCCCTGCTTTCGATAAAGTTGCTGATATATGGTGCGTAGAATTTATACGATAGACCAAGAGGGTCAAAAAATTCAATATTCTTCGCTGTTTGAAAGATGCATAGCCAATGACCGGTCTTCAAAGTCGACGGACTGCTATTAACAATGATTAGGGTGTTGTTAACACTTGGAATTTTTTCAATGAAGTCCGAAGGTATGCAATTGGACTTGTACCGGGACATGTATGGATCCATACTAAATACGTTGATTATTTGGTTTGTGTTCATGGTGCTAGGTCTAGTAGAACACTGCCGTCGGGCGTGATTTCCCAATAGGTTTCAAATTGACTCAGTGATATTAGCGTGATACTCTGGGTCAGAGCATTGGCAAATGTACACTCTAAACGTACATTCCCTGTTCGTACTATGGTCATATCCTGTGTGCCAGACAAATCCAAAACAATAACCCCATGATTTTTTGAAAACATTGAATCGGTTTTTCCATTTTCAAATAGTTGAGAATCATGATCTAGGGATTGCATAGTCAACTCGTACAGAGTTCTATAGGATTTTTTGTCAAATGATAGAGTGTACAGTGGAATACCATTCACTTTGCACACAAGGCTAGATAGACCAAAAAAATTAAAATCGTGGGGGGATTCAGTCCAGGATCCAACGGCACTGCCACTCTTCACAAAGGCCAAAGCCAATTTTGATGGGATTTCTCCATTGATAAATGATGAATCGCTATAGCTACGAGAACCGGTGGCAATGTGACGTTGATTGGTGATCGTATGGGGAACAAGAAGTTTAATGTTGTTGCCATTGGCTCTTAGCTTTTCCACTGCCAATGCAACAGAGCTCATAACCTGTTGTTTTCGGACGTGGAGAATTGCCGATGTGATAATAACATTTGCATCGGGTGCTGCAGGAAGTGTTTTTCTCAAAATGAAATTTGATGGGGCCATCTGTAACTTTATGTCAATCTTGACATTGGGGGGGTAACCATTGGGATATATTGAATATCTCATGATTTAATTTTCCAACTAGATGATACTCCTGGGTTACTGCAGTAGTCAACTCACCGTCAGTATCAACACCTGATCGATATTCATAGCCTAATGATTGTCCTCTCAACTCCTTGTAAGCCTTTGGTGTCATCATCATAAATTGTATGTAGTTTGCATAGTTTGATAAATTATTGCTAGTGCTCACCAATGTTCCATTAATAAATACATTAATTTGTTTGAATAGGTTGTGTAGAATACAGTTTTCATAGGAGAGACCCATCACCGGCATTTGGAGTTGTATTATCTGACTTTTTCTTCACCACAACATTTAAATCAATAAATGTTGACGACAAATCAATGAAATAGTCTTCATTGGAAAAATATTTGAAAGTGTATATTTTCCGAGAGGGGTTGTTGGGGTGAAATTGTTCATAGTAGCCATACTTGACACTGACATCAACATTTTCAGCATTGAATAGATTCAATGAGGAACTAATTGATGGATATGATTCCTTGTGGGGGAGATAAGTCATCTTAAGAGAAGAAATCCTTCTTTGATCTAACAATCTTTTTCTTCTTCTTCCGCTTATTGGTCTTCCTTGTTTTATTCCTCAAAGTCCTTGTTGATGTCCTTTGCTTCCTGCCTGGGTGGAGACTGATGAGTGAATGACAAAACGCATCCTTTTCAATCCCTCCCCATTTTGTCGAGATTTTAGTTGCTCACCAACGGCTCTTGCTGAAGATCTAATATTTTCCTTAACACTCTCCTTGAAATTCTTGCCCGACCCCCAGTCCTGTAGTGTGGAGGCAGCAAAATTTGATGCAGCAGGTACAAGATATTTTCTGGCAAGGGGTAGTGCAGAACGAAATAGCCTAGCAAACCAACTACCAAGACCATAGCCAGACATTGTAGTACGCCCCTTGTAGTAGTCCAATCCATTGCCTATTTGACGTGGACTCAAAGCACCAACATAACAATCGATATCGGGACAGACAAATGGAATTCTCCTATTGTTCATTTTAGGTGATTGTGCTGTCGTTAACAATGGGTCGAAAATGACATGTAATCACTGCTAGGCCTTTTGTTATTGCTAGAGGATCACCCAATTCACTTCTTAGTGTTAACCGACAGAGTTCCAAATACGAAGTGTTTACAGGAACATACTGAAGATGCTTTATATTATAGTGATGAACAAGTTCATGAGTTGTTTTTCGTTCAAGAACACGTAGGAGGGGGACATTTGAATTACCGACTCTCGATGTTTCCACAAAGGATGCATAGAGAAATATGCAAGAGTCCGAGGCAAAACCAGGTGGATAATCAGCAAAAATAACTTGATCCATCCCGTAAACGGTGCCAGCATTTTTCCCATTGATCATATTCTGTTTAAAGCAAGAACATCTCTCAGATTATCATTGAGAACAATTGTTTCAGTGTCAACAGGTGAGGTAATGTATATCCTATCTTGTTCCAATGAATAATTAAAATGGAATGTACCATTCCTACGATATGAGATTTTTCTATTGATTGCACGACACAAATCTCCCATATTATCATATTCAATGTATTTCAAACTGACATATAAATAGTCACTAGATTTAAGTGCTTCAACCCATTCATAGTCGACAAAGAGTGTCCAATCGAATGGTATAACTTTTATATCATACACACGATCCTTTCTCAGGATGTCATAGATATTTTTTGAGAATACAGTCGACAAGAGCCACTTCATATGCACCGTCAAATTTGATGGTAGGGGAGAGTTTTGTCCAAAAATCACTTGTCGTATTCAAGTCATTGTAGAGAGGATCGGAAACGTTGGACATGAATGTTACATAGAAATCATTGGGCATTGTCAATATCTTCAACACCGATCCAAGAATCAAAATCAGAGTTGTATCCTAGCCACCGAACAAGTAACTGTTTCTTACCCCTGCGAGTACGTCTCTTTAATATCTTTTCAATTTGATAGATTTCACAAGCATTTTTAACTTTTTGTAGTTCATAGTCATAAAAGCCGCCGAGAATCTCCTCATCTTTGGTATCACGCAGGCGATAAGTTATGGGTTTAGTGTCTAGGCTTTTTGCCACCTTAAAAAGTTCTGTGGACCACAAGTAATTCCCCTTTTCAAAAACATTAGTTGTTCTATTAATTCGAACAGTATCACCAACATTGAATTTATTTTTCATCTTCTTGACAGCCGACGATTCATTGGAATACTGTTTAAGAAAGGTGTCAATTGTATCATGATCAGAATGATGAACTTCCGTTTGGCGTAGAGTTGGACAATGATCGATGAGGTCGTTGATTGTAAATCAACATGATTTTATCAAGATCATGAATAAAAGCCGATGTATTTTTGATCTTGATAAAAATCATGTTGATTTATAATCAACGACCTCATCGATCATTGTCCAACTCTACGCCAACGGAAGTTCATCATTCTGATCATGATACAATTGACACCTTTCTTAAACAGTATTCCAATGAATCGTCGGCTGTCAAGAAGATGAAAAATAAATTGAATGTTGGTGATACTGTTCGAATTAATAGAACAACTAATGTTTTTGAAAAGGGGAATTACTTGTGGTCCACAGAACTTTTTTAAGGTGGCAAAGATCCTAGACACTAAACCCATAACTTATCGCCTGCGTGATACCAAAGATGAGGAGATTCTCGGCGGCTTTTATGACTATGAACTACAAAAAGTTAAAAATGCTAGTGAAATCTATCAAATTGAAAAGATATTAAAGAAACGTACTCGCAGGGGTAAGAAACAGTTACTTGTTCGGTGACTAGGATACAACTCTGATTTTGATTCTTGGATCGGTGTTGAAGATATTGACAATGCCCAATGATTTTTGGGCATTGTCAATATCTTCAACACCGATCCAAGAATCAAAATCAGAGTTGTATCCTAGCCACCGAACAAGTAACTGTTTCTTACCCCTGCGAGTACGTCTCTTTAATATCTTTTCAATTTGATAGATTTCACTAGCATTTTTAACTTTTTGTAGTTCATAGTCATAAAAGCCGCCGAGAAGCTCCTCATCTTTGGTATCACGCAGGCGATAAGTTATGGGTTTAGTGTCTAGGATTTTTGCCACCTTAAAAAGTTCTGTGGACCACAAGTAATTCCCCTTTTCAAAAACATTAGTTGTTCTATTAATTCGAACAGTATCACCAACATTGAATTTATTTTTTTCATCTTCTTGACAGCCGACGATTCATTGGAATACTGTTTAAGAAAGGTGTCAATTGTATCATGATCAGAATGATGAACTTCCGTTGGCGTAGAGTTGGACAATGATCGATGAGGTCTTTGATTATAAATCAACATGATTTTTTTATCAAGATCATGAATAAAAGCCGATGTATTTTTCAATGTACAATATCTTGAAATTAAAAGTCGAATAGTTCTTATCAATCGTTCGGCCAATGCAGCCTTTATAGGACTGTGACTATGATAGAGCAGTATACTATATTTCTCTAGTACTTTTGCAACATGGGGATTAACAAAATTCACTACCGCGATCCGTTTGAATTTTTTTATATGAATCCTGTTGGAGAATACTTTCAATGGCCTGAGCAACTTCAACACCTCTCTTTGATCGCAATGGAATTGCATATGCATAGCGACTATTAACACTGATTGCAAGTAGAATGTACTTGTACGGTGTATTGTGACGTCGTTGAAGCTCATCTAGAGTCAGGAGATCTGCTTGCATTATATGCAGTGGGTAAAAGGCTTTAGTTTTTCGATATTGATTGGCACGAAGTCTATGATTTCTATGCAGAGTGTAACTTGATTCATTTTGTAGATAGTCTTGTACACTTTTAGTGTGAACACCAGTGACTTTGGAAAGAGTGGTGGGGGAACTTAAACTCCCCGCCTCACCAATATTTTCATAAACACATTTCAGAACTTCAACCATTTTGAACGTAAACACGTTGTGTAACGACCGCTACCCTTTTGTATACTGGCCGTTGGTGGTGGTGGGTGGTGATGATGACTTGATACGTCTTCGCTTTTGTCTAGCTATCAGTGGTGTGCTAGTATTTTCCAAAATTGATTTAAAATCTTCTTCTTCAAGTTCATTTTTTAATGGTGTCAATGTTGTTGTTGTTGATGATGATGATGACGATGATGCATGTTCATTTATTTTTTTTAGAATTTGTCTATTGCCAATAAGACTTTTGGGGAAGTTTAATGTATTTAGAAAGTTGTATAGATGAGTGTCAAATGATAGTAGTCCTTTACGATTTGTAACCATATCATAGATTAAATCAAGTAGATTATAGCTCTTGCCCTGAATTATAATCCCTTTTCCATTGCTCTCAACTTGAATGTGATCACTTTCCAAGAGATAGGCTAGGAGTCGTTTACTTTGTTCACGATATGAGTGGGGCATTAGATTTCCAATTTTCATTACATCGAATCCAATTCCTCCTTCTTCAATTGTGTTCCCAGCAGCAGAATCCTGAGGAGATGATTCTTTTTGGGGATCAGCAGCAGCAGTGGGCTTCGACCGATAGGACTTGTGTTTGTCCACTCGGCGAAGTGCATCTTGAAGTAAAAGCAGTTTTTTGTCATCCTCAATATTTTCATTGTCAAGGAATTTACTCAGATTGTTCTCAAAGTGTTCGACGGGTGAGAGAGCGAGTTCTATTGGAGTCAATTTATAGGGTTTTGCCATTATCTCTCTCTCTCTCTCTCTCTCTCTCTTTAGAGAAAACTGTTTACAAGTCCTGCAACTATTGGCAGTAAAAGTGTGAAAAAGCTACCGCCCGCCTGAAGAAGTCGTTTCCTTTTGAAATTCTTTCCTTTCTTTTTAGAGGCCAATGTACGTACAATGGAACGATGTTGCTTTGCCTGTTGCTTAACTACTTCTGGCACTTGAACATTACCCTCGGTCAAATTTAAACAATGTTCGGATATTAGATTAATGAAATCGTTGTCAATACCATGTTTGAGTATTGCTTTCCTGAGCGGAGGTTTTGAAGTGCTTAGAACTGAAAACAAATGTCTATTTTCATGTAGTTTCTTCAGTGTCATGATAGCAACTAATAGGTCTTTTTAGTGTTCACGGGGAGATATACTGTAATTTCATTGTCAAAAATATCTGTGACTACACGCAGATCCTCGGGTGTATTTTGATTAAGATCCAATAGGATGTAGCCGTAGGGTTTATTAGTTGCCTGATTGTATGCTGAGAGCAGAAATTTGGGGGCTCCCGGATAGATTTGTTTATTTAGAGTTATTAGCGAGCTAGAATCACGAACAACTCTGTAGATGATATAGTAGGTGCAGTTCAATGCAAGTGTTCGCACACATTTGCTCTGATGAAAGAGATTGTGTAGAACCAGAGTAACGGAAATCTGTTCATGATGAGAGCGAACAGTGAACAGTTGTAGCATTTCCTGGGACCATTGTTCAATAGATTCAGCCAGATCGTCAATGATCAACCAAGAGTTTTGTTCAATAATGCTGAAAACATCAAATCCCTGTATGAATTGTATCTGCACCAACCCCATGGTGGTGGTGGCAATCGCTTTTATTTTATCATATGACTCCTGCCAAATACTATAGCAATAGTAGATTTTTTTTCGGCTTTTCCACAAACATTTTATCACAATTTTTAATTATTTTAGTTAAGAGTGTTGTTTTGCCCGACATTGACAGTCCACACAGAAACGATCTGAATGGTGTTTTAAATTGATACATGTTCCCTTCAACAGTTCACCTGGACATCTAACTGTAGACTATGGCTGTCTAATGACTAAATAATTTCCCTATTACTACTACTACTCCGTTCAAGAATAATAACGAGAAGAAGAAGAATAAAGAATAATATTTTCTTTTATTATATACATAAAAAGGTAACAATACTTTAAAAAAAAAAAAATACTACATTGAAAAAGGCACATTAAACATGAATAAAAAAAATACATCTTTTTAATTTATTTATAATAAAAAAATACAACATTTACATAGCCACTAGAAAAAAAAAAAAAACACTTAAATAAATACACTTTTTTTTTATTTATTTATTTATAAAAAAATACAACATTTATTGGAATAATGTACTTGAAATATCACTTTTATTTACAGAGTTTTAAATTTTTGGGGTCCCCCCTCCCCCCCGGGGGGCGGCCGCTGCGGCGACCGGGGGCGGCCGCTGCGGCGGCCGGGGCCGGGAAGCGCCGGGCGCCGGGGGCCCGCTGCGGCGGGCCCGGGCCGGGGCTGGCATTAAATACTGGAAATTGATCTGCCTTGCACACACACACACACACACACACACACACACACACACACACACATTGAAAATTGATTGTGATAGAAAAAAAAAGAATTAAAAAAACCTAATTACCAAAAAAAATTCCTCCCACCCAATTTATATTTTTTTTTTAGTGAATTTAAGTTAATTTTTTTAGACCGAGTTGTTTTCTGTACTCTGTACATTCAACTCGGTCTGAAATTAAATAATGACCGTGTGGTAGTACCTTCACACCATCCTCAAGTACATAGACTTTGTCCGATATGGTAGACATGGCGTTTTTCTCAACTCTAACTGTGTAGTTTTTAAATTGTAAAGAGCGAATCGCCATGACTTTCGCCCTTTGCACTAAACTACGTTCCACACAGTTTCTATACACACTCATGTCGAAATTATTTTTTACAAAGTATGTAGGTACCCCCTTGCAAACTTGTTTGATATCCTTGCCGTGCGTTTCCACACAGTATACCTTCGGTCCAGGAAACACACCACTGGATATCAGATCGCTACCCGTTTCAGATTTTAACATTAATAATTGATTTGGGGCCTGGCGTTTCACTAGCTCTGGGTAGAGGGATTCGTCCCAGTTAGTGTAGTCCATTCGTGAGCTAATGTACTCGCCATTTTCAAAATCATTCAATAGATTTTCAGTTTTGACTTTTAACAGGAGTGAATCAGTGTCCCCGTAGTACACTTGAACTTGTCCCTCAATCGGCCACTGTACCTTGCATACATTATAATAAAATGACAACATGAGTTTCTTGGATATTTCAGTTATTGCACTTCCGCCTGCAATACTTTTATTTAATACAATGTTTCTTTTCTTGCGATGTAGGAGCACCATATTGGAGTCTATGATTGTGAACGATGTGAAGTTTGGATTCGCAATGATTCGAGCACAATCTTTGGGGTTGGTTACAATGTCACATCGACTTCTGTGTCGTACGCTCTCGCACATTTTACCGAAAGCTGAGTTCAAAATGAGTTTATAGGCTTCTTTTTCAACTTTCGTTTTCGCTTGTGAACGCTTACTGACAAAGGTGTCAATAAACGTTTTCATGTAAGGCTTTTGATCAAATTGGAGGGCTCTATGAATCTTTGTGACCTTGAAACCATTGGACACCATCCATTTCAATAGCACGTGATGAACAACGATATTCTGTTTCGGGTTGAGATCGGCAATTAGTTTTTTGTTTTGAAGGTACCCAGTGCATACTCCCGTCCTTTACTAAAGATAAATTGTAGGGGCTCAGAGAGTCCCTACCCACCGGTCTATTTATGCACGGAAAAAAACAAAGTCTTTTACCGAGTCATGGATTTCCATGGGTATTTCACCGTCAATTTCAAAAAACCATCCCTGTGCCCCATTCTCCTCAACACTGGCAATGTCGGGGAAATTCGAAGCACAGGGATTGTCAAGCCATTTATAATTGCCACACGGCAAACAGTAGTGAGACATTGCCGATGGGTAAAGAGAATTCATATCCAAAAAAACTGCGTCCGACTTTTCATCGGTGTGCTGTCCACTCGGATCAGTTTTCATGATACAATCCCCGTGAAAAACATACCCACCCCTCATTGATCTCTCTACAAACAGATGCTGAGCCACATCGGCGATCAGACCTATTTCTTCTTTGCTGATTTTAAGTATCAAGTCCATCACCAAATGGGGAGTGGAAAAATAATAACCTAAATCCAACCCAAATTCCCCATAGATTTTATCCGTATTTTTGCACACAATATCCAGAAGAGTGAGTACGTCACTGGCCAAGTAAAGTTTACAATAATCCACCCATTTTTACATCCGCCCTTTGCCCAAACCCTCTTAGCAAATTCGTAGTCGCTAGTGGTGCACTCACTCTCAGTAAGAGAATTGTAAAAAGCTTCAATGGGCGGTAGTGACACCTCATCTAGCCTCGAGCCAGAGTTGTAATAATCATATGGATATATACCCTTACACGTTAATAAATCATACATTTCATCATCGGGGAAGCGCTGTTTGAGGAGGGGGAAGCTATCAAAATTGTCACTTTTCTGCACCTGAATCAATTGACTTAAAGATTTGGGGGAAGAATCTGAAAGAGTCTAAAAAACGGATTTTATTCAGGCACGTGTTACCCTTGTCAACTGTTTTCCACATGAATTCTAGCAGCAGTAGCTTCTCCGATGATTTGGGTATGATATTATATGAAAAAGAACCATCTATCCATGCGTCATCTACAACTCCTCCCTTGGCAATGCGGGCCAATGCCGGAAGAACAAACTTTAAGTCGTAATTGGAATTGTGTATAAAAACAGGTACGAAATATTGTTGTCTAACGTTTAAATTGCATGACTGGTGTGCTACCCCTCTAAAGTTACTCCCTCCCGATGTAATTTCCTGCCACAAATGATCATGGTCGATCACCTTCCTCCTCCCCCCATTCCCAACACCATCATCAAATTCTCCCTTGCAAACCCAACACATTTTACCAATTTTAATGGCCACTATGTCATCTGTGATAGGAGCATAGGATAGTTTGTATAACGAAGGCGCGAAATTGCACCGTTCGCTGTTTTGATTAGACTGACCAATGCCGAGCGCATGCAGTCTTCACCGTCACTCAACATCTCAACTACCTCCAACACTTGCATGGTATTATTGGAATCTCGTTGCGCGTGAGCGTAAGAGACCCCTATGGCTTCATGTATTTTAACATGATTTGAATTTGACGGATCGCACACGTCTATCAGCTTAGCCTCGCAGTCCAAAGCGATCTTATTGCTCTGCAGGAGCGTGTTTTGAAAATTTTTAAACGTAAGATCGCTCTATCTCCGCTTACCGTCTCCACAGCCTGGTATCCATGACGTTTACAGTGTTTCATGTGATGCTTTAACTTTAAATCAGAGCGAAATCTTGAGAGACATGTTGGACAGTAATAGCATACACCCCCACGCCCCTTTTTACCCTCACTTAGAACCCTACTAATATCCGTAATCGGATTGAAGTGACCAATCGAATTGGAGTCTGTGGGTGGGGTGTATAGAAGCCACACCCAATGTTGTACTGATTCAATTGAAGGAGCCCGCACTGGAAATAATACACCCTTCTTATTGGAACGCTGACCCTCTTCAAATTCTGGTTCATACTGTAACACCGTGACACCAATCTTTAAATGTGCATTAGCCCGCTCAAAAATATCTATTCCTTTTAGTGTCACGGGATATTGACCATTTAAACAATTAAAATTTACTTTGGGGAACTTTGAACCCTCCCTACCATTAACTGCCATTTTATCCAACTTCTTCTTAATGGCATCATTGTGCAGAGGTCTGTATGCCGCAATTAAAAATGCATACTTGAAACACTGCAGCCTCGTATCGAAACAGATTCGTTGTATCCCCCTACTCTCCTCTAAATCTGAATGATATTTTAAAACTATAGCCCTCTCCCCATGCAAACCTCTTACAATAAAATCCTTTTTAAACCTACAAATATTAACATTTAAATTTTCAATAAATAAAACCACAGATCCACTACCCCCCTCATTATAATTTTCCCACTTACTTTGAATACTATTAGCCCAATTTAGAAAAACCTCCCCATAATTTGATAAATGCGGGTGTATTGCCAACATCTCTGTGTGCAAGTATTTCGAATACATCTCACCCGCACTTTCATTTAAAAAAAATTTTTTAGTGCTATTGATGCTTTTAAACTGACCCCCACTCCCCACACCCCCATTTGTTGTTCAAGAATGGCTCGAATCTTATCAGTATATGAATGTGTAATGGCCAGGGGATCTGTTATTATATCCCCCGACACTAGAGTGTTGAAGGGGTCACCGAATTTGGCGCTGTAGACAATGTGTGATGCAAGGCAGAGTTGGAGAGAAAAAAATCCGGAAGAGGGGATACTGTTGCTGTTGTATTACTACTTCTATCTATAGCATTAAGTGGAATGGTGGCGGGTGACAGAGAATTGTCAATAACACCACTCCCAGTCTGTTCAATCACATTGGGGGGATGTGGCATGAGGTCCCCTAGTACATATTCCAAGGTGTTTGGGGACAATTGGTCGAGCCAGCCTGTATTGTCCTCTGATGGAATTTCGTTATGAGGACTCGGTTCAGATTTACTTGTAACATCACCTAAATATTCACGCATGAAACTATCTGTCCACCCCGGATCCTCAAGCATGTCAATATCACAGCTTAAGTCATCCAGGCTGGCCATTTCCCCAAAAACATCGTTAAGGAACCCTCTATGCCACTCCAAATTCTCTAGAACCAGTGTAGCTCCATCCCTTAACTCTGCTGGTGGTGACAGAATTGGTCCTGTAAATATACTCGCTTCATCACTTAATGGTGTCGCTGGTGGTGCTATATTTTTAATCTGTAGAAAAAAAAAGTTTTATTTTTTATGTAAATTTTTTATAGTTAATAAACTTTGTCAATTTCTCATAGTCATTGTCCCACCACCACCACCACCACCACCTGAACAATTAAAAGAAGAAGAAAAAAAGTTACATTGCCTTATGTCTTTCATAATGTCAACTGAACATGTTAAAATATATATATATTTTTTTTTTTTAGTCAGGAAAATATAGTCTTATTCTTAGAAGGGTAAGTTAGAACAAGAGAATGATAAAAAAAAACTAATGGTTTTATTCCAAAAATTTTTTAAAATAAAAATGCAAAATATGGGTCCAATTCGACTGTTTGACCCTCTTCATTATAACTCTCAATGAAATTTGACCATCGTTCGACTGATGTGGTATGCTGTATGAACACTTGCTCCACAGCGCCAAATTCGGTGACCCCTTCAACTCTCTAGTGTCGGGGGATATAATAACAGATCCCCTGGCCATTACACATTCATATACTGATAAGATTCGAGCCATTCTTGAACAACAAATGGGGGTGTGGGGAGTGGGGGTCAGTTTAAAAGCATCAATAGCACTAAAAATTTTTTTTAAATGAAAGTGCGGGTGAGATGTATTCGAAATACTTGCACACAGAGATGTTGGCAATACACCCGCATTTATACATTAAAAGAATTAACATTTTATTCTAACCCCAAATTACCGATCGAGAGCTAAGCACTTTTTCAAAAAAATCCCTAAAAGGGTTAACTGATCTTGATAAAAATCACACCGTAAATGCAGACTGGCCTGGAAGTATTTTCAAAAACACCCCTAAAAAAAAAAAAAAAAGCCGCTGATCTTGATAAAAAGGAAGCTTTTGTAACAATTAATACATTAAAAGAATCAACATTTTATTCTAATCCTAAATTACCGATCGAAAGCTAAGCACTTTTTTCAAAAACATCTCTAAAAAGGCCCACTGATCTTGATAAAAATCGCACCGTAAATTTCAGCCTATAAGAGAAGTATTTAGAGGTTTCAGCTCCTAAAAACAATAGGCTTCTAAGTACATAAGTACCCTTAGTTCTAGTGTGAGGAAAGAATTTCTTCCTTAACTTAATGACAAGACAATTTCTTTTTTTTATTATAATAATGAGAGAATTTTTACTCACCAGAAATTGCTTAGAATTATCCATTTTCTATGTAAATGCTTACAAAAATGTCACTAGTGCTATGTTCAATAAACTATTCAAAACTGTTGAAGAATCTAATTTGAAACCTGAATATATACAAAAAATAATTGGCAACTAAAAAGACGCACCGGTTTTTCCGACACGGATTTAACCTAAAAAAAAACTTGTATATCATGAAATAGAAATTCAGTTAATTGTGTCAGAAAAAACTTGAACCAAAACAGATTATACCCAACCTGTTTGGTACGGGGGCGTACGCAAAGTATATAGCTTCAAGCAAATTCCATATGATATTTCAAATTGCTATAGCTTCTATAGAAATGGTACCTCTTTGCAAATGACCCTGGTAACCCAATTACTTGAAAATATACACGCATATCCATGCCTCAGGCTTGTGAAAGTGCATGTATATCTTTAAGTAATTGGAGCCTTACTACTGTAGAGGGCGAACAAAGGAGGTATAAGTCCTTAAAGAATGAGAAGGGGGACTCAAAAATCAATTAGGAGTTTAAGGTGAGAGAACAGAAACATTAGCTTTGTGGATGGTGTTTGCAACATTGGTGTTACGCTTTAAGTAATAGGAAATTTTGACGCCAAGTAATTTCAAGTAGGACGCAGACACGTCAGGAGTAATAAGATTAAGAAAGAGAGGTTGGGATTTAAGGATATTTACTGCCCTATCATAGAATAAAAGGCTTAACTCTCATGTTTAAGTCCTAACCATTACGCGCTTGTCATTGAGGCTGCTCATTAGGCTGCTCGTTAATTTGTTATAGCAGATTTCAACAACCGTTAGGTCATTGAAAAATTTCCATCGGCTCGGGGGATTCCTGTTAATACTACTACTACTACTAACAACTCATCGCAGCACCAAGCCCCCTGAGGCCAACACAGCTACGCACGCTCCTTCTCCACCCCAATCTATTCAAAGCCTCCCTTTTTACACCCGCCCACGAAGTTCCCATTTCCTTTAAATCTTTCTTTATGACGTCCTCCCACCCCAGACGGGGACGACCTGCTTTCCGTTTAGCCCTAGATGGTTGGCCGAAAAGGACAATCTTTGGCAATCTGTCATCCTTCATCCGCACAACATGCCCTAACCCCCTCAACCTTTCTTTCATTATAGACCTAGAAAGCGGTATTGAACCACATTTTTCGTATAGCCTATTGTTTGAAATACGGTCAGTCAGCCGGGTACCCAGAACAATCCTTAAGCAATTTCTCTGGAAAACATCTAGCAAATCTTCATCCGCTTTTCGGAGCGTCCATGCTTCAGAGCCATATTTGACCACTGTCATCACTGTAGCTTCTAAGATTCTAATCTTGGTTTGCAGACTTATCTTCCTATTCTTCTAGACTTTTTTACTGTGAAAAAACACCCTGAGCCTTGGCTATTCTATTTTTAACATCTTCACTGCTCCCACCATCTTTACTAATAATACTACCAAGGTAAGTGAAGCTGCCCACCTGATCAATCTTTTCATTACCCAACGTCACCTTTTCATCTTCACTTATTCCTAGCCTTAGTGACTTAGTCTTCCTAACATTAATTTTCAAACCAATACTAGCACCCTGAACTCGCAAAACCTCTAAAACTTCATTCATTTTGCTCACACTTTCATCTAGGATGCTTAAATCATCAGCATAATCCAAGTCTAGGAGACTTTTTCCTCCCCATTTGATTCCGTGGTCTCCCATTGCCTTTCCTGTGCTCCTTAAAACAAAGTCCATCAAAATAATCCAAATAAAGGGGGATAGAACACAACCCTGCTTAACTCCTGATTTAATACAAAACCAGCTGCTAACCTCATTTCCTACCTTAACCGCAGCAGTGTTATTCTCGTACATAGCACTAATCACTTTAATGTATTTATCTGGTATACCATACAAGGATAAAACCTTTACTAAAGCTCCTCTATCAACAGAATCGAACCCTTGCTCATAATCTATAAAACTGAGGACCAAAGGTGTTTGAAAACTTAGGCACTTCTCAATTATTAACCTAAGAGTGAAAATTTGGTCAACACATCCTCTACCTTTTCTAAAACCGCACTGCTCTTCTCTTAAAACTTTGTCTACAGCATCTCTCAGTCTAAAAAGTATCATATTACTAAGCAATTTGCTACCTACAGAGACCAGACTAATGCCTCGATAATTCCTGTTAATCCTAGTTAAAATAAGGGGAAAACCTAGGAGAGTACCATGGAGAACATCATTGTCGAAAGAGAAGGGTTGGAATAATGATTCAGATAACTGAACTCAATTAAAAACCAACATTTCTTTCTGAATTTGGCCAAAAGTATAAAAGATCAAATTTACCACATGAAAATGAAGATCACTGGTCCTTGTCTTCTTGAAATCTTATGATAAAATACTAAAGCCAACTATTGAAGGTATTTTCTATGATAAAAAGTATTAATATTACCCTATACTTGACAGTATCTACCCGTTTTGACTGATTGGGCCAATTTACCCATCGCCGTAGAAATGCACCTCTCTAAAAGTTCTACTGTGTGTGTCTGGAATTCATATATGAAGAAGAAGAAAAAGTCACGGTAAGTCTTGGTAAGACCGCTACCTCTGAAGAACAGGATTTTGGGTCTAAAGCCCTCTTATAGAAGGAAGGTTTGGGTGCACTCCTACAGGCAGTATGATCAAAAGCACTGGCTAATTTCTTCTTTCTTTGTGCTCCTAGGTTTTGACATTTGAATTATATGTTGGCTATATGTTATCTAATAAAAAAGAACCTGTTTTTATGTGCCAGCAACGAGCAGAGAAAAAACCTTGATAAATGACATGTCATGTAATGGGAATTCCCGATCAGTTTCGTTTCGGGTATTTTTCTCCCCCTTTTTTGGTAATTCAATCTGCTGCACGGAATATAATATGTCAACATCGGGGCTATGACATGCAAAATCAATTCGACTTCTGGTGGCAACGGCATTGTGACAACATCATATCATTTTTCATTGTAATTATTATATGCAACAGCTTTTTAGCTTGTCATAATTATGGACAAGTTAAATAACTAGTGTTTTTTTGCTGTTTAATTTTTTTTTTTGGGGAGAGAAGAGCTTTGCAGTCATACCGGCTGTGTGCAAAGAGAGGTTTCTGATCTGTTTTATTGTATAAAATTCGTTCATGATAGATGTAGTCAAATTAAAAATGACAAAGCTGCCCCTAGATATTGGGAGACCCCCCCTCCAATTTTTGTGAATCAGCGATACTGGTCATGCCTAACTTAAAAGACGTAATAATTTGAACAAAATAAAACTATTTGAAAAAGCTTATTTAATGTTTAGCAAAGGCTACTAGACACATATAATATAAGTACCGTTACATTCCGGTTCATTTGCAGAAATTTAGTTCGTACTGGAATGGGATCGATATCCCGAGAGATTAAGTCTAGAAAAAGTAGGGAATTTATATGGAAAATATTGAGGTTGTAGAAAACTTAGTTAAAGAGTTGACAATTTTAGGGGCCAGGATAGGAGAATGACCTGAAGAGAAAAAGGCACTCAGAAATTTTACTCGGCAAAGCACAAATTTTCCAAATTCATTTATGTACGTGTGCAGCGTACAGGTTCATTCATTAGGAGATTTTACTAATGCCGAGATATAGCTAGTTTGAGCCAATCAGGTTCTCATTTAATTTTCTAATTGGCAACCAAATAATTCGGTGAAATTTCTGATTGGCTCAAATTAGCGCCAGCCAAATCTTAGTATTAATAAAATGTCCTTGTGAATTGGCCTTAAGTCAAAATTGGATGTCCCAATTTTTTTTTCTATAATTAATACGAAGCTCAGTTCAACAGTGCAAAGTAAATTGGAAAAGGGCATGCATGTGAGATGGATAGGAACTAACGCAGGACTTAAATTCGTTGTATGTTTAGAACCAATAGTACTTAAAGAAAAGGGGGCACGAATATTTAAAAAAAACACAAAAATAGGCGAAACGAATGGACAATATATGGAAATCGTAGGAAAAATATTGGAAGCTTGTGACCTCAGAGGATAGGGGCCAGGAAGCAACCCACATACACGTCTGGTGGTTGACGAAGTTACTAAAGTTTCAAACAGTTCGTGGTAACGAACTGTAAGTAAGGAGCGACCCGGCTCAATGGTAACCGAAACTCTAAAAAACGGAATTTTGATACCAATAGATACATCAAAAGAATCAGATTTTAATTCTGATTTCAAATATATAAGTTTCATCAAGTTTAATCATACCCATCAAAAGTTACGCGCCTGAGAAAATTTGGCTGATTTTCAAAAAAGGGGGAAAGACCCCATAAAAGCTATAGAACCTGAATGAAAATCACACCATCATATTCAGCGTATCAGAGAACTCTACTGTGGAGGTTTCAAGCTCCTATCTACAAAAATGTGGAATTTTCCATTTTTTGCCAGAAGAAAGATCACGGATGCGTGTTTATTTGTTTTTTGTTTTGTTTTTTTCCCTAGGGGTAATTGTATTGACCCAGTGGTCCTAGAATATCGTAGCAGGGCTCATTGGAACGAAAATTAAAAGTTCTAGTGCCCTTTTTAAGTGACCGAAAAATATGGAGGGCAACTAGGCCCCCTCCCACGCTCATTTTTTTTCTCAGAGTCACCCAATTAAAATTTTGAGATAACCATTTTATTCAGCATAGTTGAAAATCTAATAAATATGTCTTTTAGGATGACTTAATCCCCCACAGTTCCGAGGGAAGGGCTGCAAGTTATGAACTTTGCCCATTGCTTACATATTGTATTGGTTATTGGGAAGTATACAGACATTTTCAGAAAGGATTTTTTTCTGGTGGGGGGATGGAAGAGGAGGTTACTCGAGAGAATTTTCCGTGGAGGATGTTTCTTTGGGGTGAGGGACATTTCTATGAAGGGGGTGCCGGATTTCCAATCATTATTTAAAAAACGATCAGAAATTAATTAAAAAAAAAAACAAGTTTTTTCCAACTGAAAGTAAGAAGCAACATTAGAACTTAAAACGAACGGAAATTATTACGTATATGAGGGGGTTCTCCCCCAAGTCAATACCTCGCTCTTTACGCTACAGTTTTTTTTTTTTAGTGCTTTCAAAAGAGCTATCTATTCTAATTAAACGGCCTTTGTGATTCAGGGGTTTGTGAATAAAAAAAAATTATTAACTTTTAACGTAAAGAGCTTGGTATTGACTAAGGGGAGAAACCCCCTCATATACGTAATAACATATACGTAATAAAAAAACAATAAAAAAAAACAAGCGATACGGCTCAATAGTAATCGAAACTTTTAAAAACGGAATTTTTATGTCAATAAATGTATCAAAAGAATGGGCTTATAATGCTGATTCTAAATATATAAATTTTTATCAAGTTTAGTATTCCTCATCAAAGGCTACGAGCCTGAGAAAATTTACCTGATTTTTTAAAGAGGGGGGAAACATCCCCTACAAGTGAAAGAATTTTAATGAAAATCACACCGTCAGATTCTGCATATCAGAAAACCCTATTACATACGTTTCAAGCTCATATCTGCAAAAATCTGCAACTTTGTTTTTTTTTTGCCAGAAGAAAAATATACGAATATAGAAGTTCGTTACGTAAGTTAATTTGTAAATTACGTCAGAACCAAATTTAGAGACAGCCATTTAGCAAAAGAAAAGTAAAATTTTTATGCAAATTTTGTTTACTTATTCAATGACGGTGAGCCAAAATAAAAGCTGCATTAACTAAAAAACTATCAGAAATTAAATAAAAAAAAAACAAGTTCTTTAAACTGAAAGTAAGGAGCGACATTAAACTTAAAACGAACAGAAATTATTCCGTATATGAAAGGGGTTGTCCCCTCCTCAACGCCTCGCTCTTTACGCTAAAGTTTGACTCTGTCTCACGACTTTATTTTTTAAAACAATAAAAAAACTTTAGCGTAAAGAGCGAGGCGTTGAGGAGGGGACAGCCCCTTTCCTATACGGAATAATTTCTGTTCGTTTTAAGTTTTAATGTCGCTCCTTACTTTCAGTTTAAAAAACTTGTTTTTTTTATTTAATCATGACAAAGATTTACTGTGTACGGGCCAATCTTTCCATATAATTATTTTTTCCACTGTGTAGTTGGAATGAGCGGAAAAAGGTACTTGCTTCTACGTTATAAACTTTGTTTAATCAGTAAATTATTTTTAGCAGTTCATCCATTGCTCAATTTCCATTGCTCAAACACATCTCAATTTCCAGTGAATTCAAAGGGCATTCATAATTTACAGTTATATACAAAGAAATAGGCATTCACATGTTGGAACTATTTGAGAAAACTCCATCCTTTTGAGCCAGGTCAAGAGAATTATGTAAACAATAGAAAAATTGCATTTTTTTACATAATTGGTTTTTAAATAAGTCTGTAGGCTACTGTTTTAAAGCCCTTTTACCCAAAAGTTTCACTTCCAGTAGATACAAACATTTTTGTAGGGTAGCTGCGGTATTAAAACTCCGTTAGTATAGCACTGGAAATCTAACACCATAATACAAATTAAAGATTGTTTTAAATTTCAGGCCGGCGGCTTTTTACATGTATTCAATTATGATGGGGCTAGGAGCATGCCTAGTACTACTAGTTAACCTTGACATCAAACCACCAGCCACACATTTCTTACAAGATGTCAAGATTTTGATATCGAAGGTAGAAATGATTGCTTTGATCGTTGCAACCATATTTTCAGGTAAGATTGGCAATACATTAGTGTATCTTACTTTATATAACCTAAATGGTAATTGTCCTTAAGTTCCAGCCAATCCCTAAAATTCCTCTGAAAATAGCCAATCATCTGAAAAAATCATATGACGTTATTCAGCTCTTCCTGAAGCTTTTCCGAAAAGGCAACAACGAGGCCTGAATTGTCAGTTAGTTTTGCAATCCTCACATGAAATTCACAGTATAGATATTAAATAGAAGCGAAAATGTAGGTCAGAAATAGGACACATCAAAGCGCACGCAAAGGGAAGTTTCCCTTTGCGTCACAGCAATAGTTTCAGTTGCTATCACAGTGAAAATATTAAAAGAAATGGCCGAGTCAAGAAGAAAGGTGTGACTGATGTGTCCCAATAATCTTTAACGGAAAGTATAGGAATTTTGCTACTGTTTATATATTTACACTTTGATGAAAGTGCACTTTTTTTCTTTTGGCATGCTGTCAGCCTGAAACCAATCGATTTTTTTCCCGTTATAGAGATTTCATACCGTCAGTAGATTCCTTTAAAGGTGATCTACCGTATTTAGAACATAGTTTGGCGGCAGCAGGTAACCTGCTCATGGCTGGGAATTAGTTGAAACTTCCAGGGAAAGTTTTTTTTTTGGGGGGGGAGTGAGAAAAATTTAATTTTCCTTTTTGGAGGAGAGGGGTAAAATATTTTTGTCCAGACTCACCAAGGTGTGAATGCTATAGTTTTTATCTTTTTTTAAGCCAGTTTTCCGACAGGCTTTTCGGTATTTGTCTGCATAAAGTTTGATTAGGATTTCATGTTGTCTATAAGTAAAGTTGTTAGAGTGAGCGGATAAACCAAGGTATTACATAGCTCTACCCCAACTCATATTTGTGAACCTCTGCGATTTGATGAACCCTGTTATGGAAACTCCTGCAAATTCCACTGAAATTCTCGCGTCAAGAAGCCTCGCTTTAGGGGTGCTACCATTTCGGCGAACCGTCACAAGCACAAAACGTCATAACATCAATCCGTCAGAACCTCGAACCGTCATAACATCTAAAAAAAGTTTATAAGTTTATTTAATAGTAATAAGTATATAATAGTTTAGAAACAAATCACCGCTATATATCTGCACATCAGGGGGGTGGGGGTAAAGGATAGCATATATTAAATACGTAACCTAACCTATCCTAGGTCCCTTTTCCCCCCTAAGCCCAAAAAAAAAAAATTTTAAAATTTTCGATGTTATGACGGTTCGAGGCTCTGACGGATTTTTTTGTCGATGTTATGACGGATTTTGTTCTGCTCCTGACGTTTGTGCTCATGACGGTTCGATGTTATGACGCCTTCTCCTCGCATTATACATGATGTTGTGTGTTGTGTTTGATTTGTTGTCCTTTCAACTTTGAATTTCGGTGAAAATTAGCGCAAGCACTCAAAGGCGAAATGCTTCCAAAATCAAACCAAAAAGACAAGTGTGTATGGGGGGGGGGGTTCAGGGTATTTCCTTACGATCTTTTTTTTTGTTTCCTAGATGTTTCCTTAGATTTGTTGTGTAATTCCTCTGTTTGGTGTTTTTTGTTTGCAAAGCATCTGGTAAATTAAAAATTTATATTCTTCTTCTTTGAAGCTGTTTTTTAATTTTACCTTTATGCAGGAGCTTGAAGTTTGTCTAGTTAATACTACCTAAAAGTTGATGGAGACCGTTTAAACAGCCCAAATTTTGCTCCATATTTCAAGATATCTGATTTTGAAAGATCAGATCGGAGTATTCTGCCGACAGTGGCCGAGCAAGGGAGTCCCAGCCTCCTATCAATGTGGAAAATTGTAGAAAAATAAAGATTGTATGAAAATAATTTCTTAGACCACACTGATTTTCCAATTACAAAAATTAAGAGAGAAAAACGGGCTTAATTTAAATAAAGCACTGTTTTTAAACCACTGCTTTATTTAAATTAAACCCCTTTTCTCTCTTAATTTTTCGTAGATCGTATGAAGTTGATCTCTCAGAACATGGAATTTCAACTAAAACGACTGTTTGCTGTGAAATTCTCTTTCATAAATCAGCGTTCAGATGTGGAAGTACAATATAGAAAATTATTTAGTACCTTAAGCTCAGTGACGTCATATGTTGAGCGGTTACCAGTTTACCACTTTTGCTTCAGAAAATATCATACTCTAAACGAAGACCAATTCGCACCATATTGTATCAGGTAAATAATTCACTGTTTTAACTGGTTGTCATATACCGCTTCACAGGCTTTTCAGGTGGGTATACTTTACGGGCCAGATCACTTCCCTTAGTTCAATTGGCATCATTCCTGCAACATTGCATATGAACCTTTGCTTAACTTGGGTGGCAGCTCAAACCTTCAGCCATCTCCAATTGATATCTACCTTTCTTTGGAGGGGGACTTGGACCTTTTGTTCCTGTCCATCCTTTTAAAAAACAATATGTATAATAGCACCAGCAATTAGCAAACATTAGCTCCAGTTTTTTTTTCTTGCGATCAAGAAAATAGGCTGGTATAAATTCCCTTTTTTGGCAGGAGAGGAGAAAACTGCATAAAAGTTTTCTATTTGAAAATATCGATATTTTCATAATAAAATATGGCATGAAAGTATTATAAGGATGTATAAATCTCTTGCTTGAAGCTTTGGCGGAACCTGAACCAAACTTCAATTATTTCTGCAGTCGAACCGAACCAAATTTCACATATCCATGCCAAGCAGAACTCGGAACTGTCAAACTGAAGCTATTTTCAAGAAAAGTTCAAGATTCCAACCGAAGTGTTTCAGCCTGATTAAATAAATTTTGCTTGAAATTCACAAATTACACGAACTCCTGGTACACCAGCCGAAGTGCTTGAATATGTATTGACGTTGTGCGGAAGTGCTGTTTTATTTTTCCCGCATCATACTGCAGTAAAATGTAACTGCATTTATGCATTTATATTTTTCCGTACTCCGAATATTCAGAGCAAGAACATTCGCTTTTCTTATTGGCAGTCTCTAGGACTCATTTTCATCTTCTCTAATGACAAAGGGTTTCTCGTCATTCAGTATCAAACCTTAAATCTCGTCCATTAACAATGGCCCGAATTCCTCGGCATTAGTCACATAAATTGAGTCACATAAATACTCACCAAATCTCCAATGAGTCCAATCATAGTATGTGAATGACTATTTTATGCTTTGTAAATATTAAATAAAAAACAAGTTTTTTTAACTGAAAGTAAGGAGCGACATTAAAACTTAAAACAAACAGAAATTAGTCCGTATATGAAAGGGGCTGTCCTCTCCTCAACGCCTTGCTCCTTACGCTAAAGTTTTTTATTGTTTTAAAAAATAGAGTTGTGAGAAAGAGTCTAGCTTTAGCGTAAAGAGCGAGGCTTTGAGGAGAGGACAGCCCCTTTCATATACGGAATAATTTTTGTTCGTTTTAAGTTTTAATGTCGCCCCCTACTTTCAGTTAAAAAACTTGTTTTTTTATTTAATTTTTGAACGTTTTTGAATTAATGCAGGTTTTGATTTTGGCTCACCGAACATGAATAATAAAAACAACATTTGCATATTAATTTTACTTTTATTTGGTTAAATGGCTTTCTCGAAAGCTGTTTAATTTTATTTACGAACGTTTTTATTAGTAATAAATATACGTAACTTACGAATTAACTTACGTAACGAACTTCTACATTCATATATTTTTAATACGTATATTAGAAGGTTTGTCCCCTAGTCAATACCTCGCTCTTTACGCCAAAGTTCGAAATTTGTTCCAATTTTTTAAAAATGACCCCTTAATCATAAAGGCCGTTAATCAGAATAAATAGCTCTTATGAAAGTACTAAAAAATATTTGGCTTAAATAGCGAGGTATTGACTAGGGGGCGAACCCAATCATATACGTAATGCTTTCTGTGCATTTTAAGTTTTGATGTTGGTCCTTACTTTCAGTTGAGAAACTTGCTTTTCTTTTATTCAATTTCTGATCGTTCTTTTAATTAATGCTGGGAAATGCGGCACCCCCCTTCATAGCAAAGTCCCTTCCCCGATGAAAACTTCCTCTATGGAAAGATCCTCCCCCACATAACCCCCAACCCCCACCCACTACCAGAAAAAATTCCCCCCTGAAAACGTCTGTATACTTCCCAATAACCAATACTATATGTAAACATTGGGTTAAGTTCATAACTTTCAGCCCTCACCCCCGGGGACTTTGGGGATTAAGTCATCCTAAAAGACATAGTTATTATATTTTCGACCATGCTGAACAAAATAGATATCTCAAAATTTTGATCGGGTGACTTTGGGAAAAAATGAGCGTGGGAGGGGGCCTAGTTGCCCTCCATTTTTTGGTCACTTAAAAAGGGCACTAGAATTTTTAATTTCGTCGAATGAGCCCTCCCACGATATTCTAAGACCACTGGGTCGATACGACCACCCCTGAGAAAGAAAACTAACAAATAATCAAAAAAACAAATAAAAACGCATCCGTGATGTTTCTTCTGGCAAAAAATAGAAAATTCCACATTTTTCCAGATAGGAGCTTGAAACCTCTACAATAGGGTTCTCTGATACGCTGATTTGATGGTGGGATTTTTATGACCGGTTCTATAACTTTTAGGGGGTGTTTCAGGCAAATTTTCTCAGGCGCGTCACTTTTGATGGGTAGGACTAAACTTGATAAAACTTATATATTTGAAATCAGCATTAAAATTTTATTCTTTTGATGTATCTATTGGTATCAAAATCCCTTTTTTTTTAGAGTTTCGGTTACTATTGAGCCGGGTCGCTTCTTACTTACAGTTCCTTAGCACGAACTGTTTGATTATAAAAGAAAAAAAAAACCGAGGGGCTAATAACTGACTGTCGCAGATGTCCCTTCCTTGGTTTCTCCGGCTGTGCCTCTGTGCCTCCGACACACCTGAAACAGCGTATTCCTGGAAGCGAAGGAACACAGTTTTATCTTTGGCTTATGGAAAGCGTACGGCGCGTTTTTTACGACGGCAAACTTTCTCCTCTTGAGAGGTTATCTTTACTTGGTCGTGTTGTTTACTGCGTTCGACATTGGAGATCCTCGGTCCTAAAAAGTGGACATTATGCTTTGAACGAGAATTTTATTACCACAAACCTTTACCATTGCCTAGAGATAAATATGCATTCCCTAGTGCTTCTCATTCGTCGATTCAAACGGCTTGGGCTCGAACGTCTTTTCAAACTCTCCGACATGAATAGCAACCGTGTGAAGATTTTTTTAGGAAGATGCGGTCTCAAACCAGCACTTACAGTACTGTAATAAACTTTTCGTTCCTCCAACTTCTACATCGAATTCGTCGATATGAAAGTATAAGGGATTTTGAAGCTCAATATTCTAATGAACAGTTGTCCTTGCCCAAGGCCAAGCGAGTTAGATCCATTGGTGTTGTGTCCGTCAGTTCCGATTTTTCTTTGCCCGGGGACGATGAAATCAAGCTCGAGCCAGGGCGAGCTCGTATTGAAAGCCAGCGAATAATGAAAGCCTTGATACCCAACGACGTACTTTCTGCTTTCGGTCACCAAGTACCGAATGTTCGTCTTTCTGTGCTTCACGACAGTGACTCAGACGATGACTCAGAGGAAAATTCTCTGTCCGATAAGCAGGAAAAGGCTTCCGCGACTGACACTGAATCGGGCTCGGAAAGTGACGGCATCTTTGAAGATTTGCCAGTGATTACTCACTGTGTGAAACACCAAGTTGAGAAAAATTGGGTTAGTGGGCCTGTGACGAACATGAAGAATTCTAGGTTTTGTCTTGTCAAGACTTCTGACGGCTCCATAACACCAATAAAAAAAAAATCCACGCTGTTGTGGCTTCTGAGGGAAAGCTCTGAGAAGCTGATTAGTGACCGATTAAAACGGGTGATGGTCCAGGTCCGACGAGTAGGACTACGTGAGTCGCCACAAACCAATGCAGAGGTCGGTGTGAAATCGGAATTGCGTATCGGTGAATGGTGCGTTTGCAGACCGGTTGGCAGGGGAAAGAGAGTATTAGTTGGGCGGGTCATACAGTTTGGCTACTTGTCTGGGCGAAGAAGCCACTCTGTTGACACGCAGAATATGGTGATGCCGTTTCCTGACGACATAGGAATTCTATGCCAGTGGTTCCGGCTGAATGCTGATCTCACATTAACTGCCGCATTGGTAGACCAGGGTTACTGTGACTCCAGCCTGCAAATCATGCATTCAGCAGAACCCGTTTCTATGGAAATCGGCACTAACATTGTCTTTGGCTTTGACTCAGACGTCTTCACAAAGCTGAATTCATTTATCCAGAAGAAAGGATTCCACTTTTTTGATGTCTCGTCAGCATCGCAATCATCATGTTAAAAATGACACCTAAACCCAAAACTGACCTCAAGACCATAACCACCACCATCGCCATGTTCTGTGTGTCAACAGAAGGAATTTTGTTTAACATTTTTTAGAGGTAGTTGTTATTTTTTTTCCTCCCCTCCTCCTCTCCACTTGGTGATATTTTAATACAAAAACATATAAATCTTACAACTTTATACATTATCATATCACCTAAACTTCAAAAAAAAATTATTATATACCAGTCAATGTATTAGTGGACATGAAGGCACACTACCATTTAAATTTTTTCTTGCCAAATATCTATCGCTCCCCCCCCCCGTTCCAGGGTGTCCTTCCCCCTCTAGGAGACGCTTTTCTGGTGGCATTTTTACTTCAAGTTCTTAAAATTCATATCCTTCAATTTTCACTAATACGAATTCGAATTTTAAAGGTGGTCTTCCAAAAGGCTTACTCTTACAACTTTAAAATTTTTTAACACAAAAAAAATTATTTGCTCTCCCGTAGACTGGGCGTCCTCCGTCCACAAGAAACCCATTCTTGCGGTTGCACTTTTTTCCTTCTTTTTTTTCTTTTTTTCAGCCCTTTTTACGACCAACCTTAATCAACAAAAAAAAACAAAATACAACCAACCAATCAACAAAAAACCAAAAATAACCTTAATACCGACGTGCATGAGGGCACAGAACTGAACAGAATCTTGAACCATGTCTCCTACGGACGAGGAGGCCACCCATGGCGGGGCTGGTCCTTCCAGCTCAAGTGCGTTTGCCCCTCGTCCCCCATTTGCTTGAGTTCTTGAATAATTTTATGAGTCTCGAATGCATTCCGAGATCTAGGGCAGCGGAAGCGATGAATACCATCGGAAAACTTGTTATGCTCAGTAGAAGACTTAGTAGTAGAAGACTTAGTGTTTATGCTTGTGCTAACCGAGCTTAGTTTGATTTACTGAAGCTCATTTGTCCAGTTTCTTAGGGTTGTCATTTGAGCTGTGATTATCGAGATGATTACTGAAACGTATCAATAAATATCTGAGAAACTAGTTATTTTTTTAGTTGGTTGCTTTACTTAGCGCTCTTTACTAATAACTCGGTAGTAACATATTTTCTGACTGTTGCTTTAAAGTTTTCACTTCAAATACCCAAAAGCCTGGGTTTAATAACAAGAAATTTGGATTCTAAGTACATTCGGGAAAAAGGGATCTGTGTTTCTTCTGGATTCTTTCGTGTCAAAGCAGCAGATTTTTTTTTTTTTTTAGTACAATTAAGAATCCGAGATCCAAGGGTTCGTCTTGGCATAGCCACTAAACAGAAAAGCAGGTATGATAAAAGGGAAAGGGACGTGTGAAGACGTGATAAAAGGCAACTTTTACCGCTGGCCAAGCCATATTGAATAGGGCTGCTAAGCGTGACGTCAATTCTTGGGCGGGAAATTCAAATAACGATGAAAACGTGGATGCGTAGACACGTTTTTTCGGAACTTTGGCGAATTGTTTTGGCCTAAAATATTTGTCGTAGATCCTACTAACAGTAACATTGGGTTTATTTAAAAAAAAAAAAATATATACATCATCGATTCCCTGAAGTAATGCTTGTGCGGGAGAAAACCCTCCTAATAAATCAAAAAATCAAGAACCAAAAAAAAAGACAGAAAAAAAAAAAAAAAAAAAAAAAAAAAAAAAAAAAAACAAAAACAAAAAAACAAAAAAAAAGAAATAGAGAAAAAAAAAAGAAAAAAAAAAAAAAAAAAAGAAATTAGAGCTCAACTTACCGGACCCGAAAACCAACGAACCTCCAAACAACACCCAACAAAATTATAATAACTATAATCATATTCAGCTGCAACTAAGCCCTCCTCAAAAACAAAACTTAAGTGGCGTGGAATAATCCATTCAAAATATACACATAAAAACAATGGTTCTTTAGCACTTACGAAAATCCTGCAAACCCCCAACATTCCTCAAATCCTCTGGCAAACTCTCCCAAACTAACGGAACAACATGGCGAATTGAAAACCTAGACCTAGACGTGACCATAGCTGGTCTTCCAGAACGTTTTCACGTCGGAATAATACTAGAAATATTGACAATGAGTTGTTAGTTACAACTAGAAACCACGTTTCAGGGTACTTTAAATTTCGCACCCTGCTTTTTACGTCATCACCGCGCAACCCTATGTTGTATAACTTAAAAACCGTGTTCCAGGATTTTTTTTTGAAATTTCAGGATTTTTTTTGAAGAAAAATCGGAATTTTATTTTTGAGATGGTGGCAACGCTGCATGTGTAATAGGAAAAAGTGACACCATCAGTGCCATCGTTGGGTTACCTAGTTTTTGCATGGATATCAACAACTTGCAGTCCTCCGTTCTTTATCTTTAGGTACATATCAGTTGTTTTCAGTCTTGGGGGTTCTTTTCCTTGCCAAATAAACCCGTAAATTCGACAGATACCGAATAACAGGCAAGCTGTATATATTTACATATTGCGCCCTTTGGAATATTTTATAAGTTTCCTTCCCTGTCCATTTTTAATGCCTCCAGCATGCCTCCGGCGTGCCTCCGTGCCTCATGCCTCCTGGTGTCCCTCAAAATGCCCAGTTGGTAACCCCTCGAAAAAAACTCAAAAAAGGACTAAGGCAGTACTTTCTTTCTAACCTTAAAAAATAAAGCTAACAAAATAAACATATATTACAAAGAGAGATTGAAGGCTTCCCGGAACTGTATATTGCCAAAAGTCATTCAGGATCTAGAGATACGTCTTTGTCGCTTAGGCAGGCAGTGTCATGAGTTTATTTCTATTTCATATACTGTATTGCTCTTTCTTTCAGGTACTTTCTGGGGATACTTTGAAACTTTCATTTTCTGGTTTTTGGAAGATTTAGGAGGCTCTAACCTACTTATGGGATTAACAATTACCGTATCCGGGGCATCGGGTATCCCATTTCTTCTACTCTTTGAGCCCCTGTGGAAGAAAATTGGACTGATAAATATCTATGTTATTGGCTTCATAGTATACATTTTCCGCTTTGTTGGTAAGTGTCCTTTTCTTATGTTTCAGTATATATTCATCTTACGGATTTAATGACAATTTTTCTTACAGGTTAAGAGGGTGTGGTGCCTTAATTGATCGCCCTATCTCGTCCATTATAATTTTTTTTTTTATTTTTTGTGGCTACTATCCCTCTTTCCTATAAAGCTACTATATATGTAAACATATTCTAATAATAATAATCAGTTGCCTTTTTAATTGGCAATTTTCACCGTTGTCATTTTTTATATGGAGCTAATTTATTTAGGAGCTGACTATAAATATATTTTTTAGACCCTAATTTATTTATCCACATACCTGAAAATTTTGTTGAGCGCATCCTTCGTACTCAATAATTCTAATATCCCTTTTTCATACCCTAACGAGGAGCAAATACAAAATGACTATAATTGTAAACATATTCTAATAATTAAAATCAGTAAGGTTTATTCTTTGGCAATTTTCTTCGTTCGTACTCAATAACACATCCTTCGTACTCAATAACTCTAATATCCCTTTTTCCTACCCAAAGATAGGTACCATATACTTAGAACTAGAAACAAGTATTTTTTGAAAATTTCCTCTGTTGTTTCTTCTCGAGTCAATCAATGTTTTGGCAACCGATCTATTCAACTACTAGTTATGGTGCATTGAACAATATGGGACCAAATGACGAATTCAGAAACGGTATATATTTGGCAATGGTCTTGGGGTATTTTTGGAGGTAATGGGCCTTCGCGACGTAAGCCTTACCTTAGATTTGTGGATCATGCCATACTAAGACAATAGAGGTTATTTATTCATATTTGACTATAAGATGGCACCTTTACAGAATGGTGACTCAATAATTGCTTTAAAATACGGCTAGTCGGCTAAACTTTTAGATGAACTAAAAATTATTTTAATTCAACCAATCTTTTGAAAAGTAGAAAACAAGCATATTTTATTCCAGAAAAATATTTTCTATAATTGGCGAGCTCGTTGAAAGAATGCCTCACAGAAAGAGCTTCCGTATTTGTGGAAATGCTGATCGGTCAGAGAAAGGTGCAGTGTATATACTGGCTGCTACATAATTGTACAGTTCTGCTTGTTGATCTTCTGCAGCTCCGAAAGTGTGACTTAAAATTTGGTACTGTTGTGTAGTAGAATGTTTATCTTGTTTTTTATTTTTGTTTAAGTACGTTAGATTCTGCTAGTGTTCCGTTGAAGTTTTGCTGAAGAATCTGCTAGAGTTCTGCTGAAGTTTTTTTTTTTCATCTGCTGGTAATTCTTCTCTAAGATAATGGGTTTTCGTAACATAAAGCTGGTTATATGGAACCTGGAATTTTGCCTTGAGAGCTATCGAAGATATATACCATAGGTACCATATCTGTACCATATTTGTACAGATCTGTACCATAGGTTTGCTGCTGTACCGTAGGTAGAGCAGCAAACCATCACCATAACCTTTCAGCTTGTGAAAGCTTTGAGCTGAAAGTAATGGGTTCGAGTATTGGAGCAATTTTGTATCACACGTTATTTAATATAATCAAGGAAGTTATTGCTGTTATTTCACAAATGAAAAAAAATACCACATAAATATGACGATGTTTTAGATCTTGGTTCAATTTAAATGGGAGGCAGTTGTTGATAATTCTTGCTTAACTGTATGGCCTTAGATTAGAAACCATGGGGGAATTGTTGTTGTTATGTTTTTAGCAGCTTTTAATTTAGGCTATGGATCTTTGCGTTAACTCCCGACTTTAGCTCAAAGTTACTACTTGCTACCCCATGGCTTTCTTTGCGTAGAAGCTAGTTTTAAAATGTTTAGCGAAATTCCTGCACTTTACATTCAAAAACATTCTCATTACCCACAGTTTGAAAACATTTCAATTTTTCTCAACAGAACTGCAACTAAGATCAAACTCTTTTGGTAAAGTTATTCAAATGTCTTATTTGTCATTATTGCAGCAAGCAGCCTGGTGAAACTGTTTTGCATCATTTTTGTAGTTTTCTTAAACATTGTTTTATGATTTTGCTACTAAAAAACTTCTTTTCAAGATTTTTTTTTTTTAATAATAAAATGTGTTTAATAAAAAAAATTGCTGAATATGATTTGGACACAAATTTGCAAAATTGGAGATTAACTTGGTCCAACCTTATATATTAAATGTATGTCAAATCATGTTGCCAAATAAATATTAAACTTCGTCGAATTTTCAAAAGAAGGCTATCACATTATACTCAACTTGTCAACTATTGTTATTTACACTCTACATCAAAGGTCGGCAACCCTCGGCCCACGAGGCATCTTGGTGCTGCCGGAAGATCCTCGTCGCAAACGCACCTGACGGACCATATTACACACCATACCAATACACCACAGAGTGAAAGAAGGCACCATCTAGTATTCTGTCATCTAGCATTCTCGGAGAAATCCGTAAACACCATCTAGCATAGTTAGTTTGATGTTCAACGTTCAACCATCCAGACCAACTATTTTGGTATGATACAATTTTTTTTTTCTGAGTAAACCTACCTCAAAGTTTGGGAAATACCCTTAAAAAGCATTTTGCCTTTGGATTTTCTTTGTTTATTCTTTTTTATTTCAGTAAAATTTAGCGTTTGTGGTACCAAATGAAAGCCAAATTATCTGGTCATGTTATGTGGCCATCGTGTGGCAAAATATTCAGAAAAAAAAAAATAACGCTTGATTTTGAAGATGGGTGTCATCTGGTATAGGGGTAGTGGGACAGGAAAAGATGGTACACATTGGGACATATCCCACTGTGTACCAGATGACACCCATATGCAAAATTGAGGGTAATTTTTTTTTCTTTCTAAAGGTAATTTTTATCATAAGGGTTTAAGTACATCCAGGTTGTCAAAGGAGCATAGATACAATGTCTCAGAAAAAATAAGGTATTAAGTTTCAGCTTTCAGGGAAACTAGAGGGAGAGTAAAACTAAATCAAAAGGTAGAATACATATCCAGATTGTGAAAAGGATGTATGTGTAATATCCCGATGGAACTTTCAGAGCATATTATTGGGGATGTGGAACGAAGTCAAAAGACACTATGTCCATCCAAATTTGTCATAAGGGCATATTACAACATCTTAGGAACAGGTAAAGGTATTAAGTTGAAATTTCAGGAAATCCTAAGTGGGATTTATAACTAAATATGGATGTTGAAATGGCCTATCTGCAATATATCTGGGATGGCTAAGGGCATTAAATTGAAACTATTAGGGGATATTGTATTGCATGCTGAACAAAATGATAATGCACTCTACGCATGCAGGTTGTCAAAAGGGCATATGAGCAATATCTGAGGAACAGCTGAAACCAATAAATTCAACCTTTGAGGGCTAATACTACTACTACTTGTACAATTAGTACTACTGCTGTTGTGACTTTTTCAAGCTGTGACTGCTTTTATATGTTTGAATTTGTGACTACTTGAAACTGCAAATACTTATGACTGTGACGGATTGCGACTGAAACCCCCACTTCTTGTAACTACAATTGCCAGTGCATGTGAATTTGACTGCATCAACTAGGCGTCCTTTGCTATAGCAAACAACAAGACAATCACTCAGAACTGGAGCAATGCCAAAGAGGCAGGGATAAGCTGGCTGGTAGGCTCCGTAAAAACAAATAGATATACATAGGCCTGTATTTTATTTCTTATTTTTGCGCACCCGAGACGGCTTCTAAAAAAAGGAAGATCCTTGATGAAAGACGCGTTTTTAATGAAGCATGGAGAAACTATAATTTTTTATTGAAGTTAAAGAAAAACCTTTGTATTTAATCTATCAAAAGAGTATTTCCGCAGTAAAGGAATATAACTCGAAGTGAAATTACGATACTGAGCACAAAACTAAATTTGACTGTCTTGGAGGTGAACCTTAAAAGAAAAATCATTAACTTCAAATCGTCACTCAAAAATCCGCAGAAAATCTTTAAAGTTGTGACAGACAAAAGCAAATCAGCTGTACATGCCAGAAATAATAGCAAAGCTTGGTCGTTCATTTACCGACAGCGAAGTTTTCAAAGAGTGTGTCTTAGCTACTGCGGAAGAAGTATGACCGGAACAAACAAATATTTTTGAAAACATTAATCTCTCTACTAGAACTTGCACCCACCGCACCGAAGACTTGGATCCTAACTTTTGTGAACAACCTAAGGACAAAGCACAGTCTTTTACGTACTTCTCTCTTGCGATGGGCGAAAGTACGGACGTGTGGGATATGGCACAATTCCTAATATTTGTACTAAGGATTGATGAAAACTTTCATGTATATGAGAAATTATTTACAATATGCCGTCTTAATGGAACTACAAAGGGGGAGGATTTATTTTATCACTTGGAACAGGCTCTGGTTTCATGTGGCTTGAGCTGAGATAAATTAATCAGCATCACCACGGACGGCGGAAAAAACATAAGCGGTCATAATAAAGGTAATTTCTAGAGTCTGGATCTGAAGTTCCGTATACATTTCACTGTATTGTCCATCAAGAAATGTTGTGTTGCAAGGTTTTATCGGGGAGAGAAATGATGGATATCGTTATATCTGCCATTAATTTTGGCGACGTGAATATGGTGACGTGATGTATTACTGTGAAGAAAGATGGCTAAGCTGAGGATCAGTACTTCAACGATTTTTTTATGTAAAGAAAGAAATTTTTAACTTCATGGAGATGAAAGGAAAGGTAATACCCGAAAATTACAACATCGAGTGGGTTGTAGATCTTGGGTTTCTAACTGATTTGATTACAGACTGAATCTACTCAACACACGTTAACAAGCAAAAAATTCATTTCTATGCCAGATGTATTCAGATGTTAATACATTTGAAATGAAACTAACATTATTTATCAAGCATATCGACGAATAAAAGCTGGATCATTTTCCGAATTGCAAGAAAGCAGTAGAAGAGGCTAGTATAAATTTTGCTTGGCAAAATACTAAAATGAATAGTGCATTAATACAACTTCAAACTGGTTGGAAAACCACTTTTTTTGAATTTAGAAAGATTTCACGTAAGATGGATATTTGCAAAATCCCCTTCGCAGTGGGTGTCATTAATGTACCAGGTGATTTTAAAATCAACACGATTTGCTAAGTTATACCACACTTAAATAGCTTTTAAGGAAAAAACAAACTTGGTGGATTTCTGTGGAAGTTTGCCCTCTGAAAGCTGCTAGGACTCAAAAGTGTTTGCTCAGCAAATAATTACTATGTTTGGTAGTACATATATTTGCGAGGAAATTTTTTCAATTCTGAATTATCGAAATAACAAACACTGTTCTTGGTTATCGGAATACTACGCGTCTCTACTACAAAAATGTAAGCTAATGTAAAAAAATTGCTAGTCAAATGCAACAACAAAAATTTCATTGATTGCATTAACCGCAATAATTGTCGTAAAAATATACATTAAGCGTTTATTTTAAACCTAAATATTGTAGATATAATGCTACATTACAGTGTCATGACACGTGACCTAAGTTCGGACCACGTAATATCCCCACGTAAAATGTTGGCCCTTTTACAACAAAAGTTTGCCGACTCATGCTCTACATTGTTATGTTAGTTGAGTTTGCCTTGATTATTCATTTTATTTCTGTTCGTTTTGTGGTTCATTGATTCATTTTTGAATTGAGTAAAAAAAGATTTCCAAAAATAAATTTTTTCAAAGAAAAGTAAAGGCCATTTTAAATTTGAGCTCAGGAGATACAAATACCTGCTGAAATTCAAAGTCAAAACGACCAGAAATTACTATTAAAGAATAAATGAAATCCAAAACGAACAGAAATTAAATAACCAATCATAGCAAAAAACACACAACAAGTAATAATATAAATGAATAAATAGATCTTAAACCGAGTTATGCTTAGATTGAAAATGAAAATCAAGCTTAAAACGAAAAAAAATATTTTTCTATTGAAGTATAAATGAAACTTAAAACGAACAGAAATTAAATAAACAACCATTGCAAACAAACATACAATAGATATTAATGTCAATGAATAAGTAAATCTTAAAAGGAGTGAAACTTAAATTGAATATACAAATCAAGCTTGAAACGAACAAAAATCACTACAAACAAGAGCCTTCTTCTCTCATTGTAAAAGTCTAGAACCTACTGCGTCATTGGCGCTTTACTGAATACCAATTTTATTACACATATTTTCTTTTTTACTTATTATTGAAAATAAACATTAAAACTATAGTAAAATTTATAACTGATGTGCTTTCAGCAATTAATATAATTATACATCAAATATTCAGTTTAATTTATTAGTTCTTTCCAAAGTTGTTCAAGACGAATATAGTTTCACTACAAACAAGAGTTTGGATACTTCCCCCTTCCTTAACTGTAAATAAAAACCAAAAGCCTACTGCGTCATTGGCGCTTAACTGAAAATGAATTATATTACAAATATTTTATTTTCCAGTTCTTACAGCATTGAAAATAAAAATGAAATTATAGCGAAATAAATTCTTGAACTGATGGATCTTTCAACAATTAATATCATTATACATTAAATTTTCAATTTGATGTTGCTTATACTTTCCAAGACTGTTCAAGACGCATATAGTTTACAGTAAAGCGCCATTGACGCAGTAGGTTCTAGACTTTTACAGTGAGAGAAGGAGGCGATACCCAAACTCTTGTTTGTAGTGATTTTTGTTCGTTTCAAGCTTGATTTGCATATTCAGTTTAAGCTTCATTCGTTTTAAGATTTATTTATTCATTTACATTAATATATATTGTACGTTTGTTTGCATTGATTGTTTATTTAGTTTCTGTTCGTTTTAAATTCCATTTATACATCAATAGCAAAATATTGTGTCGACCCCGGAGTTTTAATATCTGATGTTCGAACTATTTCTAACAAAATAGTCACCTCAAATTTTTATCGGATGGGTTTATCCATCCGATAAACCCAAAGGCATGGAGGGCGGGAGGGGCTAGTTGCCCTCCGATCCTTTTTCACTCTGAGAAAATGGACTAGAACTTTTAATTTCCATTCAAATGAGCCCTCTCTGAGGTGTATACGAGCATCCCTTTCATAAGAACCATAAACGGTCCCAGGACATAGCTTAAAATGTCTGCCCCCTGGGCCCTGGGTGGTTGTGTTAACACCGGAGTTTTTGTTATCTGACCTTTGAACTATTTTTAAAAATGGCTATCTCAAAATTTTTATCGGATGGGTTTGGGGGAAAAGGGCGTGGGGGTGGTATCTCTTTTGACTCTTAAAAAATGAACTAGAACTTTCAATTTCAAATCAAATGAGCCCTCTGTGAAGTCTATACGAGCATCCCTTCCATAAAAACCTTATATGCACCCAGGGCATAACTTAGAACACCTGCCCCCAGGCCCTGTGTCGACACCAGAGTTTTGTTATCTGAACTTTGACTATTTTTAACAAAATATTTATCTCAAATTTTATCTAATTCATTTGGGGAAAAGGGGCGGGGGGGGGCTAGCTGCCCTCCGATCACTTTTGATTTGTAAAAAGTGAACTAGAACTTTCAATCGCCAATCAAATGAGTCCTCTTTGAAGTTTATACGAGCACCTCTTCCATAAGGACCTTATATGCCCCCAGGTCATAACTTAAAACGCCTGTCCCCGGTCTTGGGGGCTGTGTCAACATCAGAGTTTTGTTATCTGACCTTAGAACTATCTTTAACAAAATGGGTATCTCAAAAATTTTATCTGATGCAATGGCTACCTCAAATTTTCTATCGGATATATTTGGTGAAAAAGGGCTCGGGGGGGGGGGGGGGGGGGGGGTAGCTACCCTCCGATCACCTTTGACTCTTGAAAAGGGCACTAGTACTCTGGATTTCCAATCGATTGAGCTCCCTTTGAAGTTTATACGACGACCCCTTCTATATGAAGTGCCTCTGGGAAAAAATAAATGGAATTTGGGGGGAGGCTAGCTGCCCTTCGGTCACTTTTTACTCTTAAAAAGTGTATTAGAAATTTCAGTTTCCAATCAAACGAGCCCTTTATGACGTTTTATACAAGCATCCCTTCCATAACAACCATATATGCCCCCAGGGTATAACTTACAACGCCTACCCCCGGCCCTGGGGGGCTGTGTCGACACCGGAGTTTTTGTTATCTGAACGTTGAACTATTTTTAACAATAGGTTTATCTCAGAATTTCTATCTGATACTTTTAGAGCGTGGAGGGGGGGGGGCTATTAGCCCTCCGATCTCTTTCACTTTTAAAAAGTGAACGAGAACTTTCAATTTCCAATCAAATGAGCCCTCTCCGAAGTTTATACGAGCATCCCATCCATAAGAACTACATTTGCCCTCAGATCATTACTTACAACGCCTGCCTCGGGCCCTGGGGGGTTGTGTTGACCAAGGAGTTTTTCTTATGTGACCTTTGAACTATTTAATGAAACGGCTAGTTTAAAAGTTTATCGGATAGGCTTGGGGAAAAAAGGGTGTTTGGGGGAGGGGGCTAGTTGCCCTCGGATATCTTTTGACTCTTAAGAAGTGAATTAGAACTTCCAATTTCCAATGAAATAAGCCCTCTATGAAGTTTATACGAGCATCCGTTTCATAAGAGCCATACATGCCTTTAGGGCATAACTTAGAACCGACTTCCCCCGGGCCCTGAGGGGTTGTATTGACACCGGAGTTCTTGTTATCCGACCTTTTAACTATCTTTTTTTTTAACAAAATGCGTTTCTCAAAATTTTCATCACATGGGTTTGGATAAAGAAGCTTGGGGGGGGGCTAGTTGCCCTCGAATCTCTTTTGACTATTAAAAAGTGAGCTCGAACTTTCAATTTCCAATCAAATGAGCCCTCTCTCTGAAGTTTAAACAAGCATCCCTTTCGTAAGAACCATATATGCCCCAGGACATAACTTACAACGCCTGCCCCCGGGCCCTGGGGGATTGTGTCGACACCGGAGTTTTCGTTATATGATCTTTGAACTATGGTTAACAAAATAGCTAACTCAAAGTTTTTATAGGATGCATTTGGGAAAAAAGGGCTTAGGCGGGCTGGTTACCCTCCTATATCTTTTCATGCTTAAAAAGTGAGCTAGAACTGTCAATTTCCAACCAAATGAACCCTCTCTGAAGTTTTATACGAACATTTCTTCCATAAGAGCCATATATGTCCCCAGGGCATAGCTTATAACCCTTGCCCTGAAGACTGTGGGGGGAGTGCCCTGCTCAAAGATATAATTTCCAGAAACAAAATGGCTATCTCAAAATTTTTATTGGATGTGTTCTGGGAAATGGTGGGCGTAGAAGTGGTGTTAGTTGCCTTACAATCACTTTTGACCCTTAAAAAGGGCCCTAGAACTCTTGATTTCCAGTCGAATGTGCCCCCTTTGAAGTTTATACGACGAACCCTTCCATATGAAGTGCCTCTGGGGAAAAAATGAATAAAGAAATAAATAATAAAACATTTGAACCATATGGCCTTTACTATAGGCAACGCTATAGCGTTGCCGCTGATAGTAATTTGAGTCCCTCATGAGTTTCACTTGGAAGATATGACTCATTTTCTGATGTTTTTGAGGTTACTGATGTTGTTCATTTTTCTTCAGGTTATGTTTATTTGGAAAATCCTTGGGTATGTCTCGTCTATGAAGCAATGGAAGCTGTAACTACTCAGCTGATGACCACTTGTATGGTGCAATATGCTGCCAATCTTGCTACCCAAACGACCATGGCGACTGCACAAGGACTAGTTTCTAAATCTTATTATGCCTTAGGTAAGAATCCTGGCCGATTTTATGTTTTGAAACGCAATGGTATTGCTTACCATAGACTAGCTGCTACATGCAACCCTATGTAATAAATTTTGAAAGAACAAGTTCTGATAAGAATTTGGTGCAATATTTGGTGCCGTGGCTTCGACTTCAGCGAGAAACTGAAGCTACATGCACCTCTGATATAGTTGATTTTTGAAGAGAAGGTTTTTTGTGTAAATCTGAAGCACAGTTTTTGGTATCGTGCTTTCTAACTGCAGCGAATAAATAAAAGGTATAAACAGTAAAAAATTTGGGTATATCCTAAAAAATCAAATAAAAAAAATTGTATTGTCTCTTAAACATTCTAATCCCTCTATCCCATCAAGCACCTGCTCTTTACGCCAAAGTGTGGCTTATCTCCTCAGTCATGCTCTTGAACTAGAGTTATGTAATGGTAAGTTAGTACTGTTTATTTTAAATACACCAATTCGAGAATTAAAAAACATAAAGTTTTCATTTCAAATGTTTTGAAATGTAATTGGCAAAAATAAAATACCTAGTGTTGCCAACTGTCTATGTTTGTTGCCCTTTTAAAATACTTTTAGGGCAGCAATTGACAAAGGTTAGTGTTAAAAGCAGCACTTGTGGGGGTCTGATTTTCCTCTTGTGTAGGGTAATATGTGTTCGCTTTCAGTTTTAACATCACTCTTCACTTTCGTTAGACAAAACTTAACTTTATTTAATCAGACAAAAGGGAGGACTTAAAATCTATGTTTCAGGACCTATTTTAACAAATAGTGGTTTTATTATTTTTTCTTTATTTATTCTTTTTTTTTGCATCAGTAGACTACCTGATTTTGACGAAGATTTTAGTCTGGTTGATTTTTTAAATCTATTAAATAAAAAAGTTTTTTTCAGCTGAAAGTAAGGAGCAATATTAAATCTTAAGACTACTAGAGATTATTCTGCATGTGAGGGGGCCTGCCCATCCCCAATTCTCATTCACTACGCTAAGGTTTTTAGGGCTTTGAAAAAGATTCTTATCTCAATTAACGACCCTTTCGTTTCAGGAGTTGTTATTAAAGGATCGGCCCAAAAAATAAAACCCTAGCGTAAATAGCAAGGGTTAAGGAAATAACAGCCCCCTTATATACAAAATAATTTCTGTTGCTTCTGAGTTTTAACATTGCTTCTTATTTTTAGTCGATTTTTTTTATTATTTATTTAATTTCTGATCGGTTTCAAAATCCTGCCGGACATTTGCCTCCCCTCTCCATGAAAAATTTCCCCCAGGTAGCCCTCCCACACAAAATTTACCCTGCGAAAAATTCACTCCTGCTTAAATTATTCTCCCCTCCCTTTGGAAAGCTCTCGCTAAAATAATATCCGTAAATTAAACAATAACAAACACTATATGCAAACAATGGTCAAATTGCATAATTTACATCCTTTTCTCCAAGGGGCTGCCGGGTGTCGTGCCATCTCCAGAAGCATAGATAACGGACCTTTCAACTATGCTGAATCAAATGGCTATCTAAAAGTTTTGATTCAATGTCAGTGGAGAAAAAGTTGGGCGTGGGAGAGCGGCTATTTTCCCTCCAATGTTTTTGGTCACATAAAAAGGGATCTAGAACTTTTGATCTAGAACTCTTTCCCAATCATCTAGGACCGTTGGTTTGAAATGATCACCCATGGGAAAAACAAACAAAAAAAGAATAAAAAAGCAAATAAACACGCATCCATGTTTATAAAATGCAAAATTCCACATTTTTGTAGAGAGGAACATTAAAACTGTACAACAAGGTTATCTTATACGCTGAATCTGATGTTGTGACTCTCATTAAATCAACGGACTTTGGGGGATGTTTCAAACCAACCAACAAAAAAAACTGTTTGAAAAAGGAACAAAATTGAATAAAATAAAATGAAATTCTCCTAATGGAAGAAAGTTTCACTGGCCAATCACATGGCCAGTAATCGTTTATTTTATGCAGGCTACTTAAGGAATTTTCCGCTCATAATACCGCATCTAATTTTTCTTTTTTGCATGGGTTTCGTGATTTCAAAAAGTGTTTATTTTTCATAATTTTACAAGTATTGGAAGGTCTGGTGAGTCGGTTTATTTCGAGTTTTTTTTTTTTTATAGATATGTATTGATTAGCAGAGACACAACAATTTTGTTCGCTTTGAACTCCAACTTCGCTCTTTATTTCTGTTAGCAGAATTTCGTTTTATCTAAATTGATTTTTGCTTGTATTTTTAATATGTAAAGTCAACTAACAAAAAAGAAATCTTTGGCAAACTCAAGCAGTGATACAAAAAATTTCGAAGCCAGTGTTTATTAAAGTAGGGTACCAAATATAAATTTTAAGCTCTACCTCTCGGAAACTTTACCACGGAATAATAGATAAAAATCCCGAGAGTTACATGATTTTAGTTATATTAGAATGACGCAGATAGAAAAGCCAATTATTCATTATATATCCTCCTTTGGAAATATCCAAAAATGAGTTTCCATGACTAATTTTACTGTTAAAATTAAAAAAAATCAACTGAAAGTAAGGAGCAACATTAAAGCTTGAAACGAATAGAAATTATTCCGTTTATCCAAGGGTTGTCTCCCTCCTCAATACCTTGCTCTTCACACTAAAGTTTTTAGCACTTTTATATAAAATTCTGATTCTAATTAAAGGGCTCTTGTGTTTCAGGAGCCATTTTTAAAAATTGGGACAAACAGTCAAACTTTAGCGTAAAGAGCAAGGTATTGAGGACGGGGGCACCCCTTCATATGCGGAAAAAATTCTGTTCGTTTTGAGTTTTAATGTTGCTTCTTACTTCTAGTTGAAAAAAACTTATTTTTTATTTAATTTCTGATTGTTTTTCAAATAACGTCAGTAAATCTGGCTCATCCTCCATAAAAAAAATTCCCTCACTGGAAACTCCTCCTTGGACAGTTCCTCCCACGTAAAATACACTCCCTCAAAATTTTTCCGGACAATTCCATCCTCGCTGAAAATTCCCTTCCCCTCTGTAAAATTTCTTGCAGAAGATTTAGCCTGAAAAATTCTACTTAGCATACTTTCATTTGAAAAAGACTTTACGTTCTAATCGTTTTTCTGATCACTCTAGAAATCCCCCTTTCGTGGAAATTATTTCCTGGAAATCCAAACACGCAGAAAATTTCCCTCGAAAGTTTCCCCCGGAATATCTCCACATGCAAAAGTGAACAGGCAAAGACAAAGTAAGACAAAAAGAAAGAATTCTGTATAAGAATTTTGTCAAATCTCCCCAGTGTAAAATTTCTCCTGGAAAGTTCAACCCCAGAAATTTCCCTCCACTTAAAAAATTATCCCCATGCAAACCAATCCCAAGCAAAAATCCCCCATCCTCCCGAAAAATGTCTGCATACTTCCCAATAACAAATTTTATATGTGCACAATGGGCAAATTTTATAACTTAAGGACCTATCCCCAGGGTCTGAGTGGGAGGGGGGCCAGGGGGGGTCATGGTATCTCCAAAGGAATAATTATTTGGACTTTTCAACTATACTAAACAAATTGGCTATTTCAAAATTTTGATCGGACGATTTTGGGGAAAAAGGGGCAAGGGAGGGGGCTAGTTGCTATCCAATCTTTTTGGTCCCTTAAAAGGGGCGCTAAAACTTTTAGTCTTCATTCAAATGAGCCCTCTCTCAAATTTCTAGGGTCATTGGTTTGATACGATCACCTCTTGGGAAAAGGAAAAAAAACAAACACGCATTTGTGATCTTTCTTCTGATAAAAAATAAAACAAATCTACATTTTTGCAGATAGGGGCTTGAAACCTCAAAATTAGGGTTCTCTGATACGCTGAATCTGATGGTGTGATTTTCATTAAGATTCCTTCTTTTTCGAAAATCAGGTAAATTTTTCAGGGTCTTAGCCTTTTATTGGTAACATTATTTTCCAAGCTTACGGGTTATCCGTCGAACCACCCTTGGAAGGATTTTTTGTTTTAATGCTAGTTTCCTTTTTCTTTATTCATTTTTTTTTTGTCGCTGGGTTATTGTTATTTTTTTATTTTATTATTTATTTGTATGATACATTTAAAGAGGTTTACAACCCTTGGAGTGGCTTAATTTTCTGAATTGTTTGTTTATTGAGTTTTAGTTTGCACGTATTTGCTCCTGTTATTGTATGTGTTTTTTTTTTTTTTTTTCTTTCTTTTTGTTATACTCCATCGTCATGCTTTGTAATCTTATATATTCGGAGTCAGCATAATAAGCCGATTCTTTTTAATATATTTATTGATATCAAAATTCCGTTTTTTACAGTTTCGGTTACTATTGAGCCGTGTCGCTCCTTACTCACAGTAAGTTCGTCACCAATAGAATTTTTATTCTGGAATCAGCTTTGGACCTGTTAAAAAAATTTCTCGTGTTTTTTTTTTTTGCTCAGGACTTGTTTTTGATTGTGACTTACAGAGGAGAGGGGAGTTTCCAAGAGGGGGAAAGTAAATGTCTGACTGAAGTTTTTCATAGCAATTTCAATGGTGCACTCTATTACTGCTTCCAAGCCTTCTCACTCCAGAAATGACACATAAAGTCCCATTTATGGTATTTTATGATGCTATTATTAAGATGAATTTTCAAAACCATACAGCTGTAAGCATTAGCCTTTAAATGAGCGCTTACGTAGCTTTCTGCGATGTTCCAGCACCCACCCGGTGCCGGAGAAAACATTTTCCTGTGTTTAATGAAATGATTGTGCTTCCTTCTGCAGTTACAGCCCGAGTTCCATGAGGTAAAACAGGGATTGCTTGATAAAAAGGGGGGAAGAGGACGCATCATTGCTACCTGTGCAAAAAAAGTGATTTTCCTTGTTGTTCAAGCCAGGGGCTTTAAGTTTCCTCTATTGGGTTTTCGGCAAAGAAGATTCTAATGGTGTACTTTTCCTTTCGATCCGATGCCGTTTTTGAGGGGTTTCAGAGTATTTTTTGAAATCCCATAAATTGGTTTTCAAAATATTATTTTACTATTAAGACTAATCTAGATGATAGCTACTGTCGCTGAATCAGCTACAAAGGGTAATTTTTTCTCACTAGTCAGCTCTTATTAAAACTGTTGTTATGTTTTTGGTTACCATGGGTCTTTGTTTGTTCTTTACTAGGTTGCAGCCATTGCTGCAACCAGTATATCCTCCAATAAGAAATGTTCTGCCACCGAATGGTTTCATTCACTTTAAAACTTATCAATAGCTTTCAATGCTGTGCTGTGGTTCTATCTTAAACTCTTCTCAGGTCAGGTACCTTGTACTTTCTGACAGCTTGTGGCTCTATTCCAATTGCCAAATGTTTGACGCAAGAATGTTTGTTTGTAGAAAAAGCATCATTGACAGGGCCTGCGGACTTTTGTTCGGAGGAGGGGTATTTATTTTGGTTGGGGCTGGGGGAGCGGTTGGTTGGTTACAAATAAAACTTTAAAAACGCATAAAAAAATTTTGCATCTGCATTTTTGTTACATTTTTACGAGTCATACAAAACTTCTTTGGGGAAACTCCCTGGCCCCATTCCTGGATACGGCCTTAATCGTTGATCAACAAATGGAAAAATTTGGTTTTTATATTTTCATTAAACAAAAAGAATATTGAAAATAATACCAACAATAGAAAAATGTAAAAAAAAAAGTAAGGTATATCTTCTAATTGTCCCTATTTTTGCTCTAGGTCGTGCACTAGGAAGTGTTATTGGTGGCAAATTGATTGGGACAATCGGTCATCGAAACACCTTCAAAGTGATGGCTGTAGCATCTGCTTTCTCAGCAGTGGCCTATTTTCTTTTTCAAGAGCTTTATCTTAAGCGCACGAATAAGGACAGAAATAGGACTGAAACCACTGATGAGAACAAAGGTTGTGAGAACCCAGTTTTTGAAGAGCAAAATGATGACAATGAAGATACGCTAAAGAAAGTTGCTGATGAGATGATCAATAAGCTAGGTGTTGATTATGAATATGGCACTGGTATTGATAACCCAGCATTGGAGGATAACGAGAAAGAAACGGGGGTACCTGCTAGTTTGAGTGATAAGGCATAGACATATCGTGTTGAATCGTAACTTTCAAGACACCGTATTCCGTCCTATTTTTTAAATGATAAATGTGTAAATAAATAATTTTCTATTATTCAATATGGTTTTTTGCTGTTATGTGATTACGTACTATGCTCAGGGGCAAAAATAGGCAAAAGTTTTTTTTTTAAAATGTAGCTTTCAAGCAAATTTAGTTGAAGTTACGAGCTTGAATTGTCTTGCCCAAAGCCGAAGGGTCTATTGGCTCATATTTTTGCGAATTAGCACTTTAATGACAACTAGCCCTCAAGTGAGTCAACAAGTGAGTCATAATCAACATTGTACAGGCAAATTTACATCACAAGAGGAAGGGAGAGAGTAGCAATGAGAGGGCTACAACTTTCAGTGCCTTGTGACTTTAGATCACTTGCCACAGTTTTATGAACGACGAAACAACACCGTTTCCAATAGTAAATTGAAAAGATCCAGGCGTTTCTTAAAGGCTAGAAGGATGACCTAAGATTGAAGCTATTAAAAAATAATAATGTTCTTATCAAAAAGGACGCATCTAACGCCTCAATATTTATCAAAGCCTTAAACGAATATTGATTATATACACAAATGATAAGAAAAAAATGAATTGCAAAAAACACAGCCTCCTTCTTCTGTTCTTGGATATTCTATAGCGTATCGACTTCCTCCTGTCAATTCCAAAAGCTTTAGGTTTTCGTTTAGATATTGAATATTGTCAATTTCAAATGAATACAAATTGTGAGACAAAATTCCAACCGAGTCATTTGGACATAAACAGTATAATTTGAAGGAAAACATATAGGTATTATTTACTGATCGTTCATAATGGAGTATAAACATTTCTTGTGATCCCTTTCATTATCTTGTTTGTTTGTCCGTGTTGGCCTCACCTTCCGTTCACTGCTTGCCCAGCCTTAATTTTTTTTTTCTCGTCCAGCCTTTAATTTTCTAGCTTTGTGGTTTTATTTTATATTTATTTATTTGCTTCCTTGTCATGTTGATGAGTTTGATTCTTGTGCTTGTTACGTCCCCTATTTCTGAGCTCTGCTCTCCGTTGGGGTTCTGTTGTTTTGTTGCACTAGGTTTAGTTGATAAATTTCATTCATTCATTGCTGTTACATGGTTCATGTGACGGTACTTGTTTGAGGGACGAGAATTGTACAATCAAAATTCTCAAAAGCTTTTTTTGCTCCACTGTCTTGATATGTCAGTTTTCTTTCTTTTGTTGCTTGGTTTGTGTGATGGAAATATACTAGCGTGTACGTAGTTGTTTATGATGGAATTGAGCCTCCTCCGTCACGCCTGACGCTTTTTCACGTGGCGATTATTTTACAAATGTATGTATTACATTCCGATAAAATAAAAGTTAAAAATAGAGATAAAATCCTTTTTAATAGACAGTGTATAAAAAATTTCACAAAAAATACCAGATATTTCGGTCACATATACAGTGACCGAAATATCTGGTATTTTTTTGTGAAATTTATTATACACTGTCTATTAAAAAGGATTTTATCCCTATTTTGAACTTTTATTTTATCGTCATGGAAAGGCAGTGTGGTCTCCGAAATTATCTACACCATGCATTACATTCAACTTCTTCTAGAGGTTCTTCACCCTCAGTCACTACAGAAATGCTTTGAGATTGGGGCTTCATGACTCCCTTTTTCTCAACTAATTCTGGATAATTTCTCCTGTAATTTTCTCTCATAGTGTGACTCAGGCTAAAAGACAATATCGCCCGATATTCAAAATGAGGAACCAAATTTTCCACTTGAAGCTTCCGGACATGGAAAACCACTTGGTTATCACAGAACCTGAATTATCGGTATTTTGGACTTATTTTGAGCAAAACTGTTCTTGTGCAGTAAAAAGCGGTACTTTTCTGTGTTGGGATCACTTGGGATCAATAGCAACTGAAACTATGGCTGTGACGTATATGCTCAGAGTCTAATTACGCGCTATGAAATATGTGTTGTGTTTGGAAAAAAAATTCGCAACTCAGACATACCAGTTGCGAATACCAGTTGCGAATTTTTTTTCCAAACATAACACATATTTCATAGTGCGTAATTAGACTCTGAGCATATACGTCACAGCCATAGTTTCAGTTTCTATTTGGTTTTCCATTGGAAACATATGTCATTGCGCGTGCGTGTAGACGGGGTCATGAATCATGTGTGGTTTTTAGACCCGGGTCAAAAATTTAAATGTGGAGCATATGACTTTTCGCTAATGTATATTACCTTTACTGCGATCCCAACACACAAAAGTACCGCTTTTTACTGCTTTTTGCTGCACAAGATCAGTTTTTGCTCAAAATAGGTCCAAAATACCGATAATTCAAGTTCTGTGATAACCAAGTGGTTTTCCATGGTCCGGAAGCTTCAAGTGGAAAATTTGGTTCCTCATTTTGAATATCGGGCGAAATTCTCTTTCAGCCTGAGTCATACTATGAGAGAAAATTACAGGAGAAATTATCCAGAATTAGTTGAGAAAAAGGGAGTCATGAAGCTCCAATCTCAAAGCATTTCTGAAGTGACTGAGGGTGAAGAACCTCTAGAAGAAGTTGAATGCAATGCATGACATAGATAATTTCGGAGACCACACTGCCTTTCCATGACCATAAAATAAAAGTTCAAAATAGGGATAAAATCCTTTTTAATAGACAGTGTATAATAAATTTCACGAAAAATACCAGATATTTCGGTCACATATACAGTGACCGTCATCAGTAGTAAAACTGGTTTTACTACTGATGACGGTCAATGTATATGTGACCGAAATATCTGGTATTTTTTGTGAAATTTATTACACACTGTCTATTAAAAAGGATTTTATCTCTATTTTTAAACCTAGTGCAACAAAATAACAGAACCCCAACGGAGATCAGAGCTCAGAAATAGGGGACGTAACAAGCACAAGAATCAAACTCATCAACATGACAAGGAAGCAAATAAATAAATATAAAATAAAACCACAAAGCTAGAAAATAAAAGGCTGGACGAGAAAAAAAAAATTAAGGCTGGGCAAGCAGTGAACGGAAGGTGACGCCAACACGGACAAACAAACAAGATAATGAAAGGGATCACAAAAAATGTTTTATACTCCATTATGAACGATCAGTAAATAATACCTAATATTTTTCTTTCAAATTATACTGTTTATGTCCAAATGACTCGGTTGGAATTTTGTCTCACAATTTGTATTCATTTGAAACTGACAATATTCAATATCTAAACGAAAACCTAAAGCTTTTGGAATTGACAGGAGGAAGTCGATACGCTATAGAATATCCAAGAACAGAAGAAGGAGGCTGAATCAACAGAGACCTCTTACAGAAATATTTAGTAGGTTTTTCTATATTAAAATGTTGTACTGCAGCATTTACATTTCTTAAATGTTTCAAGTCTAAAATATTCCAGAAAAAATTGTTCTTGTCTGCAATACATTATTAAATTATAATGATTGATAAATCAAATTTCCAAAGATTCTCACTCCTTTATTTTGTAGTATATTATCTGTAGTGGTTTATCTAAGTCCAAAAAGTGTCGACACATGTGATATTAGAGTAATTTAAATAAGAAGCAACAAAGAGTGGTTAATCCTTTTGTAAATGGAAAATGGAAAAGTGTGTTTTTACAAGATGGATAGACTCAATATTTCCGATGAGTTTTAGACGTAAATGGTCAATATGAATTCAAAATAATAGAAGCTGGTAAATAGCTCAGATAGCGGTATGATTCCATCCCTGCGAATTTTACGCTTGAAAATTTGCAGCTCCCGGCCTGGAACTTTTTGAATATCACATTTTGCACTGCCGATGACTAAAAACCCGTTTTTCATGATATCTGGCGCTAAGCAGCTGCAGAAAAACCATTATTTAACTAAAACTGCTATTAAATTAAATTTTAAATCAATATAGACGAGTCGCTTGGGTTAACAGAGATAGTTGCGTCACCTACAATTAGAATTGCAGGATTTTTTTCTGCTGTTTGCATAGCGGATTATCATTAACATGCTTGATAACAGCAGCCTGGAACTTAATAAAGAATGATATCATATCGTCATATCTCCGCTGGCAACGCTGTTAATAGAGGCTGTGTTGGTGGAAAAATATAAATAGTATTTGTGTTATCTGGTGAAAAGAAGGAAAAGTTAGTGTGTGAAATTTGCAGGAGAGAGAGAGAGAGTGAGCCTCTATCAAAATGATAGAAGCTGATAAATAGCT